>CM026395.1:4215091-4254408 GCA_014843695.1 Archivesica marissinica
AGTAAAGGCAAAAAGGGGAAGAAAGGTAATTACATATTTAAGATTGTGTTCTTCAATCTGGTGATATTTGATTGACAGTTAATGCCAATAAGGAAGTACATTTGAAGTATGTGTGTGATTCTCTTGGTTTTTCCTCATTTAGGGCCGAGAATACTTGTAGCTTGTTTAAAAGTTTATACTAATTTATTTTAGCTCGATTGCGAAACAAGTTATTTCAACTTATATTAATCACTCTCGAGACCTCATTCCTGATGGAATCCATCGCCACGAGGGAGAGAGAAGAGGCAACGTTGAATTTAAATGCCTTGCCTAAGGGCACAATCGTAACGGCTCCAGCGGGGTTCGAACTCCGGACCTTTCGCACCTGAAGCGAACGCGCATCCGCTGCGCTATCACGACTTCCACAAAGTAGCTTGTTGTAGCATGTACGAGTGTATTTAAAAACCCTGAACATAACTACTTGTGTCCGCCTCCGTGGTCGAGTGCTTAAGGTCGCTGACTTGTATACCACTGTACCCTATCATCACCCACCCACATCTGGGATCCATAGAGTGTAATATCTCCATATACTACTGGGAACCAAGGAGTGTGTTATATCTCCATATACTACTGGGATCCATGGAGTGTGTTATATCTCCATATACTACTGGGATCCATAGAGAGTGTTATATCTCCATATACTACTGGGAGCCATAGAGAGTGTTATATCTCCATATACTACTGGGATCCAAGGAGTGTGTTATATCTCCATATACTACTGGGATCCATGGAGTGTGTTATATCTCCATATACTACTGGGATCCAAGGAGTGTGTTATATCTCCATATACTACTGGGATCCATAGAGAGTGTTATATCTCCATATACTACTGGGAGCCATGGAGTGTGTTATATCTCCATATACTACTGGGAACCATGGAGTGTGTTATATCTCCATATACTACTGGGATCCATGGAGTGTGTTATATCTCCATATACTACTGGGAACCAAGGAGTGTGTTATATCTCCATATACTACTGGGATCCATGGAGTGTGTTATATCTCCATATACTACTGGGAGCCATGGAGTGTGTTATATCTCCATATACTACTGGGATCCATGGAGTGTGTTATATCTCCATATACTACTGGGATCCATAGAGAGTGTTATATCTCCATATACTACTGGGAGCCATGGAGTGTGTTATATCTCCATATACTACTGGGATCCATGGAGTGTGTTATATCTCCATATACTACTGGGACCATGGAGTGTGTTATATCTCCATATACTACTGGGACCATGGAGTGTGTTATATCTCCATATACTACTGGGATCCATAGAGAGTGTTATATCTCCATATACTACTGGGAGCCATGGAGTGTGTTATATCTCCATATACTACTGGGAACCAAGGAGTGTGTTATATCTCCATATACTACTGGGATCCATGGAGTGTGTTATATCTCCATATACTACTGGGAGCCATAGAGAGTGTTATATCTCCATATACTACTGGGATCCATGGAGTGTGTTATATCTCCATATACTACTGGGAGCCAAGGAGTGTGTTATATCTCCATATACTACTGGGATCCATGGAGTGTGTTATATCTCCATATACTACTGGGAGCCATGGAGTGTGTTATATCTCCATATACTACTGGGAGCCATGGGTGTGTTATATCTCCATATACTACTGGGAGCCATGGAGTGTGTTATATCTCCATATACTACTGGGAGCCATGGAGTGTGTTATATCTCCATATACTACTGGGAGCCATGGAGTGTGTTATATCTCCATATACTACTGGGAGCCATGGAGTGTGTTATATCTCCATATACTACTGGGAGCCATGGAGTGTGTTATATCTCCATATACTACTGGGAGCCATGGAGTGTGTTATATCTCCATATACTACTGGGATCCATGGAGAGTGTTATATCTCCATATACTACTGGGAGCCATGGAGTGTGTTATATCTCCATATACTACTGGGATCCATAGAGAGTGTTATATCTCCATATACTACTGGGATCCATAGAGAGTGAATATCTCCATATACTACTGGGATCCATAGAGTGTTATATCTCCATATACTACTGGGATCCATAGAGAGTGTTATATCTCCATATACTACTGGGATACATAGATAGTGTTACATCTCCATATACTACTGGGATACACAGAGAGTGTTACATCTCCATATACTACTGGGATCCATGGAGAGTGTTACATCTCCATATACTACTGGGAGCCATGGCGAATGTTATAACTCCATATACTACTGGGATCCATAGAGAGTGTTATATCTCCATATACTACTGGGAGCCATGGAGAGTGTTATATCTCCATATACTACTGGGATCCATAGAGAGTGTTACATCTCCATATACTACTGGGTTCCATAGAGTGTTACATCTCCATATACTACTGGGATACACAGAGAGTGTTACATCTCCATATACTACTGGGATCCATAGAGAGTGATATATCTCCATATACTACTGGGATCCATATAGAGTGTTATATCTCCATATACTACTGGGATACATAGATAGTGTTACATCTCCATATACTACTGGGATACATAGAGAGTGTTACATCTCCATATACTACTGGGATACATAGAGAGTGTTATATCTCCATATACTACTGGGATACATAGATAGTGTTACATCTCCATATACTACTGGGATACACAGAGAGTGTTACATCTCCATATACTACTGGGATCCATGGAGAGTGTTACATCTCCATATACTACTGGGAGCCATGGCGAATGTTATAACTCCATATACTACTGGGATCCATAGAGAGTGTTATATCTCCATATACTACTGGGAGCCATGGAGAGTGTTATATCTCCATATACTACTGGGATCCATAGAGAGTGTTACATCTCCATATACTACTGGGTTCCATAGAGTGTTACATCTCCATATAATACTGGGTTCCATAGAGTGTTACATCTCCATATACTACTGGGATCCATAGAGTGTTATATCTCCATATACTACTGGGATACACAGAGAGTGTTACATCTCCATATACTACTGGGATACACAGAGAGTGTTACATCTCCATATACTACTGGGATCCATAGAGAGTGATATATCTCCATATACTACTGGGATCCATATAGAGTGTTATATCTCCATATACTACTGGGATACATAGATAGTGTTACATCTCCATATACTACTGGGATACATATAGAGTGTTATATCTCCATATACTACTGGGATACATAGATAGTGTTACATCTCCATATACTACTGGGATACATATAGAGTGTTACATCTCCATATACTACTGGGATACATAGAGAGTGTTATATCTCCATATACTACTGGGATACATAGAGAGTGTTACATCTCCATATACTACTGGGATACATAGAGAGTGTTATATCTCCATATACTACTGGGATCCATGGAGAGCGTTACATCTCCATATACTACTGGGATACATAGAAAGTGTTACATCTCCATATACTACTGGGATACACAGAGAGTGTTACATCTCCATATACTACTGGGATACATAGTGTTATATCTCCATATACTACTGGGAGCCATGGAGAGTGTTATAACTCCATATACTACTGGGATCAATAGAGAGTGTTATATCTCCATATACTACTGGGATACATAGATAGTGTTACATCTCCATATACTACTGGGATCCATAGAGAGTGTTACATCTCCATATACTACTGGGATCCATAGAGAGTGTTATATCTCCATATACTACTGGGATACATAGAGAGTGTTACATCTCCATATACTACTGGGATCCATGGAGAGTGTTATATCTCCATATACTACTGGGAGCCATGGAGAGTGTTATAACTCCATATACTACTGGGAGCCATGGAGAGTGTTATAACTCCATATACTACTGGGAGCCATGGAGAGTGTTATATCTCCATATACTACTGGGAGCCATGGAGAGTGTTATAACTCCATATACTACTGGGATCCATGGAGAGTGTTATATCTCCATATACTACTGGGAGCCATGGAGTGTGTTATATCTCCATATACTACTGGGATCCATGGAGTGTGTTATATCTCCATATACTACTGGGATCCATAGAGTGTTATATCTCCATATACTACTGGGATCCATGGAGTGTGTTATATCTCCATATACTACTGGGAGCCATGGAGTGTGTTATATCTCCATATACTACTGGGATCCATAGAGAGTGTTATATCTCCATATACTACTGGGAGCCATGGAGTGTGTTATATCTCCATATACTACTGGGAGCCATGGAGAGTGTTATATCTCCATATACTACTGGGATCCATGGAGTGTGTTATATCTCCATATACTACTGGGATCCATGGAGTGTGTTATATCTCCATATACTACTGGGAGCCATAGAGAGTGTTATATCTCCATATACTACTGGGATCCATGGAGTGTGTTATATCTCCATATACTACTGGGAGCCAAGGAGTGTGTTATATCTCCATATACTACTGGGATCCAAGGAGTGTATTATATCTCCATATACTACTGGGATCCATAGAGAGTGTTATATCTCCATATACTACTGGGAGCCATGGGGTGTGTTATATCTCCATATACTACTGGGATCCATAGAGAGTGTTATATCTCCATATACTACTGGGATCCATAGAGAGTGATATATCTCCATATACTACTGGGATCCATAGAGTGTTATATCTCCATATACTACTGGGATCCATAGAGAGTGTTATATCTCCATATACTACTGGGATACATAGATAGTGTTACATCTCCATATACTACTGGGATACACAGAGAGTGTTACATCTCCATATACTACTGGGATCCATGGAGAGTGTTACATCTCCATATACTACTGGGAGCCATGGCGAATGTTATAACTCCATATACTACTGGGATCCATAGAGAGTGTTATATCTCCATATACTACTGGGAGCCATGGAGAGTGTTATATCTCCATATACTACTGGGATCCATAGAGAGTGTTACATCTCCATATACTACTGGGTTCCATAGAGTGTTACATCTCCATATACTACTGGGATACACAGAGAGTGTTACATCTCCATATACTACTGGGATCCATAGAGAGTGATATATCTCCATATACTACTGGGATCCATATAGAGTGTTATATCTCCATATACTACTGGGATACATAGATAGTGTTACATCTCCATATACTACTGGGATACATAGAGAGTGTTACATCTCCATATACTACTGGGATACATAGAGAGTGTTATATCTCCATATACTACTGGGATACATAGATAGTGTTACATCTCCATATACTACTGGGATACACAGAGAGTGTTACATCTCCATATACTACTGGGATCCATGGAGAGTGTTACATCTCCATATACTACTGGGAGCCATGGCGAATGTTATAACTCCATATACTACTGGGATCCATAGAGAGTGTTATATCTCCATATACTACTGGGAGCCATGGAGAGTGTTATATCTCCATATACTACTGGGATCCATAGAGAGTGTTACATCTCCATATACTACTGGGTTCCATAGAGTGTTACATCTCCATATAATACTGGGTTCCATAGTGTTACATCTCCATATACTACTGGGATCCATAGAGTGTTATATCTCCATATACTACTGGGATACACAGAGAGTGTTACATCTCCATATACTACTGGGATACACAGAGAGTGTTACATCTCCATATACTACTGGGATCCATAGAGAGTGATATATCTCCATATACTACTGGGATCCATATAGAGTGTTATATCTCCATATACTACTGGGATACATAGATAGTGTTACATCTCCATATACTACTGGGATACATATAGAGTGTTATATCTCCATATACTACTGGGATACATAGATAGTGTTACATCTCCATATACTACTGGGATACATATAGAGTGTTACATCTCCATATACTACTGGGATACATAGAGAGTGTTACATCTCCATATACTACTGGGATACATAGAGAGTGTTACATCTCCATATACTACTGGGATCCATAGAGAGTGTTATATCTCCATATACTACTGGGATCCATGGAGAGCGTTACATCTCCATATACTACTGGGATACATAGAAAGTGTTACATCTCCATATACTACTGGGATACATAGAGAGTGTTACATCTCCATATACTACTGGGATACATAGTGTTATATCTCCATATACTACTGGGAGCCATGGAGAGTGTTATAACCCAAACACACAAAAAAATCTCCATATACTACTGGGATACATAGATAGTGTTACATCTCCATATACTACTGGGATCCATAGAGAGTGTTACATCTCCATATACTACTGGGATCCATAGAGAGTGTTATATCTCCATATACTACTGGGATCCATGGAGAGCGTTACATCTCCATATACTACTGGGATACATAGAAAGTGTTACATCTCCATATACTACTGGGATACATAGAGAGTGTTACATCTCCATATACTACTGGGATACATAGTGTTATATCTCCATATACTACTGGGAGCCATGGAGAGTGTTATAACTCCATATACTACTGGGATCAATAGAGAGTGTTATATCTCCATATATTACTGGGATCCATAGAGAGTGTTATATCTCCATATACTACTGGGATACATAGATAGTGTTACATCTCCATATACTACTGGGATCCATAGAGAGTGTTACATCTCCATATACTACTGGGATCCATAGAGAGTGTTATATCTCCATATACTACTGGGATACATAGAGAGTGTTACATCTCCATATACTACTGGGATCCATAGAGAGTGTTACATCTCCATATACTACTGGGATCCATGGAGAGTGTTACATCTCCATATACTACTGGGATACATAGATAGTGTTACATCTCCATATACTACTGGGAGCCATGGAGAGTGTTATAACTCCATATACTACTGGGAGCCATGGAGAGTGTTATATCTCCATATACTACTGGTAGCCATGGAGAGTGTTATAACTCCATATACTACTGGGAACCATGGAGAGTGTTATAACTCCATATACTACTGGGAGCCATGGAGAGTGTTATATCTCCATATACTACTGGGAGCCATGGAGAGTGTTATAACTCCATATACTACTGGGATCCATAGAGAGTGTTATATCTCCATATATTACTGGGATCCATAGAGTGTTATATCTCCATATACTACTGGGATCCAAGGAGAGTGTTATATCTCCATATACTACTGGGATCCATATAGAGTGTTATAGCTCCATATACTACTGGGATACACAGAGAGTGTTACATCTCCATATACTACTGGGATACACAGAGAGTGTTACATCTCCATATACTACTGGGATCCATAGAGAGTGATATATCTCCATATACTACTGGGATCCATATAGAGTGTTATATCTCCATATACTACTGGGATACATAGATAGTGTTACATCTCCATATACTACTGGGATACATAGAGAGTGTTACATCTCCATATACTACTGGGATACATAGAGAGTGTTATATCTCCATATACTACTGGGATACATAGATAGTGTTACATCTCCATATACTACTGGGATACACAGAGAGTGTTACATCTCCATATACTACTGGGATCCATGGAGAGTGTTATATCTCCATATACTACTGGGAGCCATGGAGAGTGTTATATCTCCATATACTACTGGGATCCATAGAGAGTGTTACATCTCCATACACTACTGGGATACATAGAGAGTGTTACATCTCCATATACTACTGGGATACATAGAGAGTGTTATATCTCCATATACTACTGGGATACATAGATAGTGTTACATCTCCATATACTACTGGGATACACAGAGAGTGTTACATCTCCATATACTACTGGGATCCATGGAGAGTGTTACATCTCCATATACTACTGGGAGCCATGGCGAATGTTATAACTCCATATACTACTGGGATCCATAGAGAGTGTTATATCTCCATATACTACTGGGAGCCATGGAGAGTGTTATATCTCCATATACTACTGGGATCCATAGAGAGTGTTACATCTCCATATACTACTGGGTTCCATAGAGTGTTACATCTCCATATACTACTGGGTTCCATAGAGTGTTACATCTCCATATACTACTGGGATCCATAGAGTGTTATATCTCCATATACTACTGGGATACACAGAGAGTGTTACATCTCCATATACTACTGGGATACACAGAGAGTGTTACATCTCCATATACTACTGGGATCCATAGAGAGTGATATATCTCCATATACTACTGGGATCCATATAGAGTGTTATATCTCCATATACTACTGGGATACATAGATAGTGTTACATCTCCATATACTACTGGGATACATAGAGAGTGTTACATCTCCATATACTACTGGGATACATAGAGAGTGTTATATCTCCATATACTACTGGGATACATAGAGAGTGTTACATCTCCATATACTACTGGGATACATAGAGAGTGTTATATCTCCATATACTACTGGGATCCATGGAGAGCGTTACATCTCCATATACTACTGGGATACATAGAAAGTGTTACATCTCCATATACTACTGGGATACACAGAGAGTGTTACATCTCCATATACTACTGGGATACATAGTGTTATATCTCCATATACTACTGGGAGCCATGGAGAGTGTTATAACTCCATATACTACTGGGATCAATAGAGAGTGTTATATCTCCATATATTACTGGGATCCATAGAGAGTGTTATATCTCCATATACTACTGGGATACATAGATAGTGTTACATCTCCATATACTACTGGGATCCATAGAGAGTGTTACATCTCCATATACTACTGGGATCCATAGAGAGTGTTATATCTCCATATACTACTGGGATACATAGAGAGTGTTACATCTCCATATACTACTGGGATCCATAGAGAGTGTTACATCTCCATATACTACTGGGATCCATGGAGAGTGTTACATCTCCATATACTACTGGGATACATAGATAGTGTTACATCTCCATATACTACTGGGAGCCATGGAGAGTGTTATAACTCCATATACTACTGGGAGCCATGGAGAGTGTTATATCTCCATATACTACTGGTAGCCATGGAGAGTGTTATAACTCCATATACTACTGGGAGCCATGGAGAGTGTTATAACTCCATATACTACTGGGAGCCATGGAGAGTGTTATATCTCCATATACTACTGGGAGCCATGGAGAGTGTTATAACTCCATATACTACTGGGATCCATAGAGAGTGTTATATCTCCATATATTACTGGGATCCATAGAGTGTTATATCTCCATATACTACTGGGATCCAAGGAGAGTGTTATATCTCCATATACTACTGGGATCCATATAGAGTGTTATAGCTCCATATACTACTGGGATACATAGATAGTGTTACATCTCCATATACTACTGGGAGCCATGGAGAGTGTTATAACTCCATATACTACTGGGAGCCATGGAGAGTGTTATATCTCCATATACTACTGGGAGCCAAGGAGTGTGTTATATCTCCATATACTACTGGGAGCCATGGGGTGTGTTATATCTCCATATACTACTGGGAGCCATGGGTGTGTTATATCTCCATATACTACTGGGAGCCATGGGGTGTGTTATATCTCCATATACTACTGGGAACCAAGGAGTGTGTTATATCTCCATATACTACTGGGAGCCAAGGAGTGTGTTATATCTCCATATACTACTGGGATCCATAGAGAGTGTTATATCTCCATATACTACTGGGATCCATGGAGAGTGTTACATCTCCATATACTACTGGGAGCCATGGCGAATGTTATAACTCCATATACTACTGGGATCCATAGAGAGTGTTATATCTCCATATACTACTGGGAGCCATGGAGAGTGTTATATCTCCATATACTACTGGGATCCATAGAGAGTGTTACATCTCCATATACTACTGGGTTCCATAGAGTGTTACATCTCCATATACTACTGGGTTCCATAGAGTGTTACATCTCCATATACTACTGGGTTCCATAGAGTGTTACATCTCCATATACTACTGGGATACACAGAGAGTGTTACATCTCCATATACTACTGGGAGCCATGGAGAGTGTTATATCTCCATATACTACTGGGAGCCATGGAGAGTGTTATAACTCCATATACTACTGGGAGCCATGGAGAGTGTTATAACTCCATATACTACTGGGAGCCATGGAGAGTGTTATATCTCCATATACTACTGGGATCCATAGAGAGTGTTATATCTCCATATACTACTAGGATACATAGAGAGTGTTACATCTCCATATACTACTGGGATCCATAGAGAGTGTTACATCTCCATATATTACTGGGATCCATGGAGAGTGTTACATCTCCATATACTACTGGGATACATAGATAGTGTTACATCTCCATATACTACTGGGAGCCATGGAGAGTGTTATAACTCCATATACTACTGGGAGCCATGGAGAGTGTTATATCTCCATATACTACTGGGAGCCATGGAGAGTGTTATAACTCCATATACTACTGGGAGCCATGGAGAGTGTTATATCTCCATATACTACTGGGAGCCATGGAGAGTGTTATAACTCCATATACTACTGGGATCCATAGAGAGTGTTATATCTCCATATATTACTGGGATCCAAGGAGAGTGTTATATCTCCATATACTACTGGGATCCATATAGAGTGTTATAGCTCCATATACTACTGGGATACATAGATAGTGTTACATCTCCATATACTACTGGGAGCCATGGAGAGTGTTATAACTCCATATACTACTGGGAGCCATGGAGAGTGTTATATCTCCATATACTACTGGGAGCCAAGGAGTGTGTTATATCTCCATATACTACTGGGAGCCATGGAGTGTGTTATATCTCCATATACTACTGGGAGCCATGGAGTGTGTTATATCTCCATATACTACTGGGAGCCATGGAGTGTGTTATATCTCCATAAACTACTGGGAGCCATGGAGTGTGTTATATCTCCATATACTACTGGGAGCCATGGAGTGTGTTATATCTCCATATACTACTGGGAGCCATGGGGTGTGTTATATCTCCATATACTACTGGGAGCCATGGAGTGTGTTATATCTCCATATACTACTGGGAGCCATGGGGTGTGTTATATCTCCATATACTACTGGGAGCCATGGGGTGTGTTATATCTCCATATACTACTGGGAGCCATGGAGTGTGTTATATCTCCATATACTACTGGGAGCCATGGGGTGTGTTATATCTCCATATACTACTGGGAGCCATGGGGTGTGTTATATCTCCATATACTACTGGGAGCCATGCAGAGTGTTATAACTCCATATACTACTGGGAGCCATGCAGAGTGTTATAACTCCATATACTACTGGGAGCCATGCAGAGTGTTATAACTCCATATACTACTGGGAGCCATGCAGAGTGTTATAACTCCATATACTACTGGGAGCCATGCAGAGTGTTATAACTCCATATACTACTGGGAGCCATGCAGAGTGTTATAACTCCATATACTACTGGGAGCCATGCAGAGTGTTATAACTCCATATACTACTGGGAGCCATGCAGAGTGTTATAACTCCATATACTACTGGGAGCCATGCAGAGTGTTATAACTCCATATACTACTGGGAGCCATGCAGAGTGTTATATCTCCATATACTACTGGGAGCCATGCAGAGTGTTATAACTCCATATACTACTGGGAGCCATGCAAAGTGTTATAACTCCATATACTACTGGGAGCCATGCAGAGTGTTATAACTCCATATACTACTGGGAGCCATGCAGAGTGTTATAACTCCATATACTACTGGGAGCCATGCAGAGTGTTATAGGTGATGTGCGTGTGTTTTACGTTTCTTTATCGTCGCTACCGGTTGCCCATATGAGCGATGCCTTAGAGATTAGTCATTTTAGATTTTTGGAGGATAGTGCAATGATACAGACAGAGACCCATTCCAGAGTCTCCTCTTGTTCTTTTACGTGCACAGTGTAAAGCACCGACATGAGACCTTGGTTTAACGTCCCATCTGAAAGGCTGTTAATTTTATTAGGGTCAGACGGGGATCGAACCTGTGATCCATGGATTACCAGTCCAGCGTGTTACCACTGGACTACAGATCTGTCTGTGTTATAGGTGATAATGTTTCAATGCATATTTATCCTGGTGTTAGCTTGAATAAGACACAATTTATAAAGTTGTAAGGAACTAGTAATTATGCTCGGATTGGGAAGTACGTGAGATGGTACGGGTTGTCGCCAGGTCGGAAGGTGGGTATTCTCTGGGTATTCTCTGGGTATTCTCTGGGTACTCCGGTTTCCTGCTATGAACACATCTACGCTTTAATCCGACGAGAGTAATTAAGTTGTTAAATCTTGTTTCGCAATCGTAGAAGAAATAAACGTATATTTAACACTAGTAATTAAGCATACCGTAATAATTACACAATGTGACATATACTAGTTCTTGTGTGGGCAGATTTGTTAAATGTTGCTTAAGCAATTAGTGAACAATGGAACTATAAGGACTCTATATATCATGCACTACTTACACTTGTGATAATATAACAAATAGCAATAACATAAGGCTATTAAACTCGCAAAAAACTCGTTACAAGTACAAAATTCCCAAACTCGTTTCATAAAATATGTTATGTAATCACCACGAGTGTTTGATCCTATATATACTACAGTGGAAGTCGTGATAGCGCAGTGGATGCACGTTCGCTTCAAGTGCGAAAGGTGCGGAGTTCGAGCCCCGCTGGAGTCGTTACGATTGTGCCCTTAGGCAAGGCATTTAAATTCCACATTGCCTGTTCTCTTTCCTTCATGGCGTATTCCATCAGGAATGAGGTCTTGAGAGTGATTAATATAAGTTGAAAGAACTTGTTTCGCAATCAAGCTAAAATAAATTTGTATATACTAAACTACTTACATTGAATGGATGTGCAAAGCATTTTATGTAATAACATTGTGGGGCTTTAAGGAACTCAAAATTATTTATGCATTAAATGTATGGACCCTGCTTTATGATGCATTTGTTATGCCTGACTGTTTCACTTTGTATTGTGTTACAAGATATTGTGCAGATTGTGAAATAATACCACTTTAAAATTGATCAATAAAATTTGCAACAATAATGTTTGGAGATGTACTAGATACACTAGATAGCCTCAGATTTAATTGTATCCAGATTGTGGAGTGTTAATGCATTGGTGTATGCTGGACACTAATTATTGGGGAAATTTCTCACTTGACTTTATGTAACAGAGATGCATGCCTGGGGAACTATGTTAGATGATGAGAAATGTGTCCAAAAATAGTACGATTTCAGAAATTATTTACAGTCAAACCTGTGTTAATCAGCCAACCAAGGGAATCACACAAAGTGGCTGCTTAGCACAGGTGGCTGCTTAGCACAGGTGGCTGCTTAATAGAGGTCAAATGTATAGCAAAGTAATATATTGGGAATCTGAAAACTGGCTGCTTAATGTAGGTTGGCTGCTTAATAGAGGTGACCACTAACACAGGTTTGACTGTATGCATACACAAAAAGTCAAATTATCATTGCCCAGGAAAGGTGTTGTTAGGTAAACTGCCCATCAGCGATATGGCCCAAAACGGTGCTGATGCAGGCGTAAATCCCGAACAAAGAAACAATTTTACAATTTCAGAGATTATATATGTGTCAAAAATATCTCAAACACTTATCAACAAAATTTAAAAAATTAAAAACCGTCAATTTGAAACTTTACATACACATCCGAGAACTAATTCTCAACTCCCATAGTAAATGCACACAATGACCTTGATATTGGCAATTGGTAGTAAAAAAGGTATAAATGGTACGTTTTATTTCGGTCAACCAGTCAGTGAGACATCCTTAGAGCTGCAATAAAAGACAATTAAGCTGAAATTTCAACAATTTAAATATAAACTGTAAACCCGTCTAATGTTGGACAAAATCCAGGTAAAAATATTTTAAAAAATTACATTATATTGTGTTTATCCACGATTTCATTTAGGGGAATTACCAATTCAGTGTTAGTTTAGTTTATACAAATTTATTTTAGCACGATTGCGACACATGTTCTTACAACTTTTATTAATCACGCTCGAGACCTCATTCCTGATGGAATCCATCGCCACGAGGGAGAGAGAAGAGGCAACATGGAATTTAAATGCCTTGCCTAAGGGCACAATTGTAATGGCTCGAACTCCAGACCTTTCGCACCTGAAGCACTACCACTGCGCTATCATGACTTCCAATGCTATGTTAACGTAACATAGATGTAATTAATGGTATTGGTTAGATTTATTTGTGCTTTCTTAGTGTGTATTACATATATGTAATATTTCAGGCTTCAAGAAGAAGAGGAGACATTAGGCAGAGATAAACCAGTCGCTCTTGTCATAGTATAATACTAGAGTGGTGGAACCATGCAGTGTCATAGTATAATACTAGAGTGGTGGAACCATGCAGTGTCATAGTATAATACTAGAGTGGTGGAACCATGCAGTGTCATAGTATAATACTAGAGTGGTGGAACCATGCAGTGTCATAGTATAATACTAGAGTGGTGGAACCATGCAGTGTCATAGTATAATACTAGAGTGGTGGAACCATGCAGTGTCATAGTATAATACTAGAGTGGTGGAACCATGCAGTGTCATAGTATAATACTAGAGTGGTGGAACCATGCAGTGTCATAGTATAATACTAGAGTGGTGGAACCATGCAGTGTCATAGTATAATACTAGAGTGGTGGAACCATGCAGTGTCATAGTATAATACTAGAGTGGTGGAACCATGCAGTGTCATAGTATAATACTAGAGTGGTGGAACCATGCAGTGTCATAGTATAATACTAGAGTGGTGGAACCATGCAGTGTCATAGTATAATACTAGAGTGGTGGAACCATGCAGTGTCATAGTATAATACTAGAGTGGTGGAACCATGCAGTGTCATAGTATAATACTAGAGTGGTGGAACCATGCAGTGTCATAGTATAATACTAGAGTGGTGGAACCATGCAGTGTCATAGTATAATACTAGAGTGGTGGAACCATGCAGTGTCATAGTATAATACTAGAGTGGTGGAACCATGCAGTGTCATAGTATAATACTAGAGTGGTGGAACCATGCAGTGTCATAGTATAATACTAGAGTGGTGGAACCATGCAGTGTCATAGTATAATACTAGAGTGGTGGAACCATGCAGTGTCATAGTATAATACTAGAGTGGTGGAACCATGCAGTGTCATAGTATAATACTAGAGTGGTGGAACCATGCAGTGTCATAGTATAATACTAGAGTGGTGGAACCATGCAGTGTCATAGTATAATACTAGAGTGGTGGAACCATGCAGTGTCATAGTATAATACTAGAGTGGTGGAACCATGCAGTGTCATAGTATAATACTAGAGTGGTGGAACCATGCAGTGTCATAGTATAATACTAGAGTGGTGGAACCATGCAGTGTCATAGTATAATACTAGAGTGGTGGAACCATGCAGTGTCATAGTATAATACTAGAGTGGTGGAACCATGCAGTGTCATAGTATAATACTAGAGTGGTGGAACCATGCAGTCGGTCTTGTCATAGTATAATACTAGAGTGGTGGAACCATGCAGTCGGTCTTGTCATAGTATAATACTAGAGTGGTGGAACCATGCAGTGTCATAGTATAATACTAGAGTGGTGGAACCATGCAGTGTCATAGTATAATACTAGAGTGGTGGAACCATGCAGTGTCATAGTATAATACTAGAGTGGTGGAACCATGCAGTGTCATAGTATAATACTAGAGTGGTGGAACCATGCAGTGTCATAGTATAATACTAGAGTGGTGGAACCATGCAGTGTCATAGTATAATACTAGAGTGGTGGAACCATGCAGTGTCATAGTATAATACTAGAGTGGTGGAACCATGCAGTGTCATAGTATAATACTAGAGTGGTGGAACCATGCAGTGTCATAGTATAATACTAGAGTGGTGGAACCATGCAGTGTCATAGTATAATACTAGAGTGGTGGAACCATGCAGTCGGTCTTGTCATAGTATAATACTAGAGTGGTGGAACCATGCAGTCGGTCTTGTCATAGTATAATACTAGAGTGGTGGAACCATGCAGTGTCATAGTATAATACTAGAGTGGTGGAACCATGCAGTGTCATAGTATAATACTAGAGTGGTGGAACCATGCAGTGTCATAGTATAATACTAGAGTGGTGGAACCATGCAGTGTCATAGTATAATACTAGAGTGGTGGAACCATGCAGTGTCATAGTATAATACTAGAGTGGTGGAACCATGCAGTGTCATAGTATAATACTAGAGTGGTGGAACCATGCAGTGTCATAGTATAATACTAGAGTGGTGGAACCATGCAGTGTCATAGTATAATACTAGAGTGGTGGAACCATGCAGTGTCATAGTATAATACTAGAGTGGTGGAACCATGCAGTGTCATAGTATAATACTAGAGTGGTGGAACCATGCAGTGTCATAGTATAATACTAGAGTGGTGGAACCATGCAGTCGGTCTTGTCATAGTATAATACTAGAGTGGTGGAACCATGCAGTCGGTCTTGTCATAGTATAATACTAGAGTGGTGGAACCATGCAGTCGGTCTTGTCATAGTATAATACTAGAGTGGTGGAACCATGCAGTGTCATAGTATAATACTAGAGTGGTGGAACCATGCAGTGTCATAGTATAATACTAGAATGGTGGAACCATGCAGTGTCATAGTATAATACTAGAGTGGTGGAACCATGCAGTGTCATAGTATAATACTAGAGTGGTGGAACCAGGCAGTGTCATAGTATAATACTAGAGTGATGGAACCATGCAGTGTCATAGTATAATACTAGAGTGGTGGAACCATGCAGTGTCATAGTATAATACTAGAGTGGTGGAACCATGCAGTGTCATAGTATAATACTAGAGTGGTGGAACCAGGCAGTGTCATAGTATAATACTAGAGTGGTGGAACCATGCAGTGTCATAGTATAATACTAGAGTGGTGGAACCATGCAGTGTCATAGTATAATACTAGAGTGGTGGAACCATGCAGTGTCATAGTATAATACTAGAGTGGTGGAACCATGCAGTGTCATAGTATAATACTAGAGTGGTGGAACCATGCAGTGTCATAGTATAATACTAGAGTGGTGGAACCATGCAGTGTCATAGTATAATACTAGAGTGGTGGAACCATGCAGTGTCATAGTATAATACTAGAGTGGTGGAACCATGCAGTGTCATAGTATAATACTAGAGTGGTGGAACCATGCAGTGTCATAGTATAATACTAGAGTGGTGGAACCATGCAGTGTCATAGTATAATACTAGAGTGGTGGAACCATGCAGTGTCATAGTATAATACTAGAGTGGTGGAACCAGGCAGTGTCATAGTATAATACTAGAGTGGTGGAACCAGGCAGTGTCATAGTATAATACTAGAGTGGTGGAACCATGCAGTATCATAGTATAATACTAGCGTGGTGGAACCATGCAGTGTCATAGTATAATACTAGAGTGGTGGAACCATGCAGTGTCATAGTATAATACTAGAGTGGTGGAACCATGCAGTGTCATAGTATTATACTAGAGTGGTGGAACCAGGCAGTGTCATAGTATAATACTAGAGTGGTGGAACCAGGCAGTGTCATAGTATAATACTAGAGTGGTGGAACCATGCAGTGTCATAGTATAATACTAGAGTGGTGGAACCAGGCAGTGTCATAGTATAATACTAGAGTGGTGGAACCTATGCTCGGCGTAAATCCCACATATAATGACCAGTATAAAATGTTAATTGCACTTGCTGTATATTATTATTTTCTTAAGTCGTGAAAACAACTTTCAAAAAACTCTTGCCGATAGTTTTAGCTTCATCAAGTGACCTTACTGCTCAATACAGCTATCGCAACGGTGTCGGTCGGCACTCGATACTTCAGGGCACCTATGCACGGCGTACTTGTTATTTTTTTTATTTATCCTTGTTGAATATCTTATATTGATATATCTTATCTTTATCATTGAATAAAATTGCTTTTTGGTCTTAATCAGTAATGGTAGAGAAACTATGTTTCTGGTTTAATAGGTGTAGATTTGTTAAAATCGGATAGCTGAATTGCTCATACACCGTATCAGTTTCGGTGGAAATATTCTCCCAATGATTTGTTTGTTTATATTCGTCATTCGTCTGCTGGACCAACCAGTCACGTGACAGTTGCATCAGGCTACCGATACACGCAATGGAATGCTACTGAACTATGCTTCAGCTGTCAGCAAAAGTAGCCTAGAACTATATAAATATTTTAAATACGGATGTAAACGGACAAATACGCTGAGCATAGGAATACGCCGAGCATAGGTTCCACCATAATATATAATAAACTGTATAATAAAACTTCCCCAACTTTTGTTTTGTTCATAATATTCATGCTCAAGTTTAAATACATATTAGGGGCTCGGTGGCCGAATGGTTACTTGTCCCTCACCGCTGTATGTTCGAATTCCACTTTCATGTGAGGAAGCTATCCAGCTGGCTTGTGGAAGGTCGATGGTTCTACCTTGGTGCCTGAAATACTGCTTGGCGGGGCATCCGGTGTCTTCCTCCACTAATAACAGCTGGAGAGTCGCCATATGACCTACGGTATTTGTGCGAAAACCCAAAAACTAACTAAATAAATATTGTGGCATAAAATATCTACTGAGTTTAAGTGACCATTCTCGTTTGTGGTCATCATCGAACTATTCTCGTGTGGTCATTACCAAACCATTCTCGTTTGTGGTCATCACCAAACTATTCTCGTGTGGTCATCACCAAACCATTCTCGTTTGTGGTCATCACCGAACTATTCTCATGTGGCCATCACCGAACTATTCTCGTTTGTGGTCATCACCGAACTATTCTCGTGTGGTCGTCGCCGAACCTTTCGCCTAGAACAAAGTTACCATTATAGTTCTTGCACTCGGCATTACATCTCCACGACTTCTATCCATATATCTAGTCTCCTGATTTCCGATGACGATTGAGCTTATTTACCCTCAACGCCGGCGAACCATGTGGGCGAGCGTGCCAGATTTCTGATGATGATTGAGCTTATTTACCGTCGGCGCCGGCGAACCATGTGGGCGAGCGTGCATGATTTCCGATGACGATTGAGCTTATTTACCGTCGGCGCCGGCTAACCATGTGCGCGAGCGTGTCTGATTTCCGATGACGATTGAGCTTATTTACCGTCGGCGCTGGCGAACCATGTGGGCGAGCATGCATGATTTCCGATGACGATTGAGCTTATTTACCCTCAACGCCGCCGAACCATGTGGGCGAGCGTGCATGATTTCCATTTAATTCTGAAGACGAGTTCCGGGCAAGTGAAAAAAATGAGATAATTCGGCAGAAAATACATGGAAGGTTGTTGCATTGCATCCGATTGTTTTATATCCACACATCGTGTCTCATAAAATTGCTTCAATACATGTAGTTGCGGGGATATAATGTAGTAGTTGCATTAATACAGAGACCCATTCCAGTCACCCCTGGTTCTTTCAAGTGTACAGTATAAAGCACTGACACGAGACCTCTGTTTAAGTCCCATCTGAAAGGCTTAATATTATTATGGTCAGACGGTGGATCGAACCTGCGATCCATGGATTCGCAACTCGGTGTGTTAACCACTACAACTGATCCGCCTTGAGGCTATGTGGTGTGATTTGCGTTTATATATCATCGCGGTTGCCTTTGCGAGATTACGGTAGAGTGCAGTGTAGTCTAGCATATGGACGCTTACGTTATTATCCCGTTCATAACATTTCCGATACCGAAACGTTGGGGCTAGAGCCACAGATTGTGGCTAGGTGCAATGATACAGCCAGAACCCTATCTAACGGTGTACATAAAGCACATACACCAGCCACCGTTTACAATCTCTCTACCGAGTTCGTGGTCGAGTGGTTAAGGTCGCTGACTTGTATACCACTGTAACCTATCGTCACTGATCGTCACGATTTCGAGCCCCGTTCAAACCGTGTCTCATTTATATGAAAAAGTTGGCAGTTTCTTACGGAGGTTGGTGCACCCAAGAACTGGTTAACCGTTGGAGCCTGTCCAGGAAAGGTGTTAGGTAAACTGCCCGCTGGCGATATAGCCCAAAATGGTGCTGATGCAGGCGTAAACCCAGAACTAACAACAACACATAACAATCTCTACCAAACAACTGGTATTAGTATTTATGGTAAGGTGTAGCATGTGTTGCTGAGATCGTGCGATTACTGGAGTGCTGGCATACTGAGTCCTGCGTGTAAAGCACTGATCCACGCCAGTCCCCTTTTTTGATACGTTTACTTATCGACCCCTGGTTAATCGGGTGGACGCCATCAGATGTAGGCATGAATCATTTAATTTATTGGAGGATTGTGCAAGATACAGAAGACACACCAGTTTCATAAACGTCCCTTGTTTACATTCACCGTGTATAGCACCGATAAACGAGACCTGTTTATATGGTGTAGTCCTATTGTTCCCACTTATATAAAATTAGGTAAAAACGGGTGTGGGACGGATAGACATGCAGACAGACAGAATGTGTTTAAGATCAAATACAAACGGACGGACAGACACGCAGACAGACAGCAACTATATATATATATATACATACCATGAACCTGTAACCACCAATAACAAGACTTTGTCCACCGCGTTTGTTGCGGACAAACTCAATTTGAACTTGTGCATTCGCCATAACTTTAAGTTGTATGCATATGACATATATGTCTACTGGACAACAGCAAGTGGGAATAAAAGGATTAAACCGTTTATATTCTCATCTGTTGATATTATTTTTTTTTAGTCGGACGGGGGTGGTATCGAACTGGAGATCCATGGATTCGCAGCTCAACGTGTTAACCACTGATCCGTCTGCGCAACCGTGATTATCTTTTTTTAACGTCGCTATCGACAATTTACCTAACAGCACATTTCTTGGGCAGGCTCCAGCGGTTACAGTACTTGGTACACCAACCTCCGTAAGACATTTCCATTTGTGTCCATATAAACACACGGACTGGACTGGGCTCTAACCCGTGACCATCATGATGATGGGTTACAATGGTATATATACAAGTCAGCGACCTTAATCACTCAACCACGGAGGCTAATTGTACTGTTCATTAAATTCTGCTGGCAGCGCCGAACTCGTCACGTATACACACACACTTGCATGATAATCAAAGCCCGCTGTAGCCGTTGTGATTGTGCCCTTAGGCAAGGCATTAAAAGTCCACGTTGCCTCTCCCTCGTGGCGATGGATTCCATCAGGAATGAGGTCTCGAGAGTGATTAATATAAGTTGAAAGAACTTGCATCGCAATCGAGCTAAAATAAATTTGTATAAACTAATTATATACTTTACTACCAGATTTGACCTGCACTAGAATACCCCAAAATGCTGCAATAAGTTCACTGACATACACCAGGATAATTACGTGGCTACGTTCAGTTTCCGATCATATCGCCACTTGACTGAGAGCGATACGGGAAGCTGGGAACCGTTATCTGTTCAAACTCGATTGTTTCACTTCTTGTTGCACTTTAAACTGTTTTAGAAATAAAAAACAAGTTTGTTTCTCACTCTACGGTTGTTTTTTGTGGAGTCGTGATAGCGCAGTTGCAGTACGTTCGTTTCAGGTCCGGAGTTCGACCCCCGCTGGAGCCGTTACGATCGTGCCCTTAGGCAAGGCATATAAATTCCACATTGCCTCCTCTCTCCTTCGTGGCGATGGATTCAATATATCAGGAATGAGGTCTCGAGAGCGATTAATTAATATAAGTTGAAAAAAACTTGTTTCACAATCGAGCTAGAATAAATTTGTATAAGCTACCGTTGTTTTTCATCCAGTCGCGGTGCCCACATCTAACAATGGAGCACTCCGCTGCCTGAACAGCTGTATAAAATCACTATGACTCAAGCAGATGAAACTCTGGAATGGGTATCTGTCTGTATCATTGCACTATCCTCCAACAAATCTAAAATGACTAATCTCTTCAGGAGGCGTCACTCATCCAGTAGCGACGATAAATAAACGTAAAACACACACACTGAAGACACAATATGACGAGTTTCTGAAATGAATATGATGCAGACACCCGGTTACTATATCCATTCTCTCAATATCTCTACGATTGCGTGTAGCATTTCTTTCTACATAATCGGGTGACCCGTGCACCAAGCTTCGCGTTAACATTGGGAACAGTGACCCGTGCACCAAGCTTCGCGTTAACATTGGGAACAGTACTATGTTCATAGTTGGGCATAAACTATGGCATAGTATACCAAAACAGTAACAATTGATATAAGAGTGTCGCTGTTGGAAAACAAACATAACGACCAAGACATCAAACAAATAAACATGTAATATTGGCATGTGTGCGTGTAATATAAATATGCACATTAATTACCTATGTTTGTCATTTTAAAATCAGTGGAGGTCTACACTCAACAAAAGTCCTAATCGACCACTTGGTGTTACAGTATTTGGAGCAAACCAATGACCATTTAATATCTGTATTCATATCACCTTATTTGAGTACATATCGTTATGCATTGAATTGCTGTATAATCATTTCAAATAAAATGCATTAAATGACAATATGAAAATATTTATATTGTCTCATTATTAGTTGGATCTAAATATTATACAACACCTGGTGACCGTTTATTGTCGTGTGTAGAATATACCATTGTACTTCATACTAATGGTAGTCGTGATAGCGCATTGGATGCGCGTTCGCTTCAGGTGCGAAAGGTCCGGAGTTCGAGCCCCGCTGGAGCCGTTACGAGTGTGTCCTTAGGCAAGGCATTTAAATTCCACATTGCCCATTCTCTATCCTTCATGGCGATGGATTCCATCAGGAATGAGGTCTCGAGAGTGATTAATATAAGTTGAAAGAACTTGTTTCGCAATCGAGCTAAAATAAATTTGTATAAAAAGATAATGGTACTGTATGATGATTGTCGGTTCAAAGAATTCTTATCCATTGTGTTAGTTATTCTACATAGCGACTCGTGTGTAAACCCATTGACGCTCTGTCGTTTAACCCTTTCGCTCATAGAAGCACCTCTTGACGCCATTACCAATATCACATACATTGACAATGTAGTAGCCAAACCAGTGTTCATAATAAAGGCCAGAATCTCATGAAGTCCCAGTAATATCTATGGAGGTGGGATAGATATGGCGACTACTGATCCACTGCATGATAGCTAAATGGCTGTCGTTTGTATGGATATATAATAGTATATTAACCTAAATCTTATGTAGTCCCAGTCATATCTATGGAGGTGGGATACATATGGCGACTACCTATCCACTGCATGATAGCTAAATGGCTGTTGTTTGTATGGAGATATAATAGTATATTAACCTAACTCCCTATGAAGGAAAGGGTTAAGAGAAAAAACGGTTTAGCATTGAGAACAGCAGAACCAAACTACTAAATAGTTGGCCATAACAAAGTAGTTTATAAACTAGTGTGCAGCTACTTTTTCTCCGTTTATTTAAAATAGCTTTGAGCAAAATAGCGTTGCAAGGTTTATAGCCTACTTGTCTTCATGTAACGTGTGGGAAATACCCAGCCTATAGACTGATACGTTATCTGCTGATAGCATGTACGAATACCAAAACGCGATAAAAATGTATTGACATAAAAACATTTTCCTACATTAAGTATTCGAAAAGCACTGTTGGATAACATACGGTACTTTGGGTTCTTGTGGTTGATTAATCGATGTACACAGGCAATCGTGACTCCCGATGTTAAAATGGACATCAACGATAAGAAGCAGGAAGCAGATATCAGACGACAAGTGGGCTATTTAAGTGTTTACGTATTGTATGTGTGTTTCACGCGGATTTTATCTGGGCATACGTTTGAAATTAAAAGTAGTTTGATTCAATTTAAGCGACTTTTGGATTTATAACGGATATGCGGCAAATAGAGAACGTTCGTGACACGAGTAGTAGAGAACGTGCATGTGATTGGGAACCAACCAGACGGTGCACTGTCTAATGTATACATAGAGTAGAGGCGAACTTGGTGAACTTGTTTCAGTGAACAGTCAGTTGAGTCAACTGTTTTGTCATTTTGAAGTGCCACACGTATGCTGATCTGAGATTAATTTACGTTTGGATTTCAGAGACAATACATATACAGTGTGGATACATTAATGAAATGCAACAGACGATAAATAACTGGTGTCCTATATATATGTGTAATCTGAATATGATTATGTGAACAATGGATATCAACAACTTTTCAGACTCGAGTGCGGTGCTCGAGTCCCTCACCAGTCGAGAGGTATCGCTCTCGATACCCGTGCTGTGCTTCATCTCGCTTTTCGTGCTGCTCGGTGCTGTTGGAAACACGCTAGTGATTATAACCTATATAAAGCGTGTTGACAAGTCTTCAACGACCTTATTTATATTTTCTCTTGCCGTTTATGACATTATTAACAGTTGCATTGGGCTACCCATGGTAATCTATGATCTGTTGAATCCATACATGAACGACCAGCATTATCTGTGCTCAATCCACACCTTTATAGGATTTACGGCGGATGTATCGTCTGGCTACATTATCGTCTGCATTTCTTTCGACAGATATCTCAGAATTGCTAGACCGCACCAAGGTTTGAGCGTCAACGGATCAAAGCTTGCAATTGGAATAGTTTCTGTTATTTCAATGGTGTTTTCATCCTTAGCACTGTTTGTTTACGGGACGGAAATTGTTACGTTTGATTCATATCCGAAACTAACAGGGCAAAAGTGCGGGATAGCCGAGCATGCTAAAGCTACCATCATTCCATTACTGTTTAATACTCTTGTTCTCGTCTGCTTTAGTATGGGTGTTATTATTCTGCTTGCCGTTTATACAATGCTCGGAATTAAAGTTCGGAACTGGAACAAAGGTAGAAAATCTAAGCAGACGAAAAGCCGGCGATGCGAAATGTATTTCCAAGCTAACACTGTGTCAGACGAGACCGAGAGCAGAGATTCACAAACGGATAACACGTTCGCAAAACCGCACGAATTTGAACATTCAAATTCAGCAGAAGATGATGTTACGATATCCAGAAAGCCTGGATATGTACGAGAATTGTCACGGTCACTAGATCAGAACCATTTCCTGACCTTGGGTGGCACACACATGAATGGAACCAAAACATTGCCGCTTAGGAAATCTGAATCGTTCAAAACACGCCAGGCGGCACAATTGGACCGAAAGAGTTCGATGCCGTCCTTCATAGGCTTACGGAAAAGAATGAAAGTTAGCCGCACAACAGTAATGTTCATATCTGCGACCATTGCGTTTATTGCGAGCCATTTGCCGTACGCATGCGTCAAAATTGCTTTAACTCTAAATCCAGACTTGATGAAGAATATGACGGACGTTGCTTATTCGTTGTTTATGTTCGCTAAATATTCATTTATTGTCAGCTATGGCGTAAACCCTATGATTTATAGTTTCTTGAATCCAAAATTTCGTAGAGAGTGTAAATACTTACTTGTGAGCATTTCGAGAACGGTAAAGTGTCAGTCTAAACGGTTTTACGTGTAGTGTTGAACAGAATACATAGAGGATAACGCCACTCGTGGAAATACATATTTCGGTGATCACGCGATGAAATAAAATCCTATCTTACACTAATAAACAAATATATTCTTTTTCTTTTATGATTTCCAATGACTGTGGCTAATATAATATTTGTTATCAAATTTAATTCATTTTAACTGTCCCTGTCTGGAGCCTCATTTCACTACATTACACAACCGCACAACCACTCATGTTAGTGTGAACATTCGTAATAAGAAGTTATGGTATAACGTTAGCTTCTGTTTGCTGTCTAAATTAAAAACTACAGACAAAACAAATTCATTATAATATATTACTTTATAGTTAACTGTTCATGATTGTCAGAAAATAGCTAAAGTACAATTGCACACCCAACAACATACTAAACTCAAGCAGTGACAGAGGAAATGCCATCTTCCACTGTTTAAACAAATCGATAATTCATTGGAAAACATAAAAAGAAAAACAATATAAAACATGTGTCTTACAAACGTAGGCCACGGATGGCTTCCTATCGCCAGAAAACTGATTTGTACATTGTGTCAAGCAATATAAAACACGTGTCTTACAATACGTACGTAGGCCATGGATGGCTTCCTATCGCCAGAAAACTGATTTGTACATTGTGTCAAGCAATATAAAACACGTGTCTTACAATACGTACCTAGGCCATGGATGGCTTCCTATCGCCAGAAAACTGATTTGTACATTGTGCCAAGCAATATAAAACACGTGTCTTACAAACGTAGGCCACGGATGGCTTCCTATCGCCAGAAAACTGAGTTGTACATTGTGCCAAACTTAGTCAATCCCATCCATTGTGACATATTTGAATGCACAGACGTTTGGTGTTTGTTTTAAGTCAGTAATTGACTGAATCGACTATTAGACACGAAACCCATAGCCATAACTCAAGAAACGCACTGTAAATTACACACTGAGCGTGCTAATGGATCTAATGGTAGGACATCTGTATGCTTCATTTAATAGAAACTATACTGTGGAAAGAGTGTGTTATATCGAACACTTACATACCGTTAGTGTTAATTGCCGAACATTATTATGCGAGGTGGTATTGTGGTCGCCAGATCGGACAGGTTTCTCCGGGTAGTCCGCTTTCCTCCCACACTAAAGACCACATATATGCTTTCATCGGCGCTGGCCAACGAGAGTGATTAATACAAGTTGTTAAAACTTGCTTCGCAATCGTTGTAAAATAAATAAAATTTGAACTTTATTCAAGCATGCGCACCAAGCAAGATGCTTCAAGCACCGCCCGGGAATATAACTTGGGGGATATGGTTTATACAAATTTATTTTAGCTCGATTGCGAAACAAGTTCTTACAACTTATATGAATCACTCTCGAGACCTCATTCCTGATGGAATTCATCGCCACGAGGGAGAGAGAAGAGAGGAATTTAAATGCCTTGCCTAAGGGCACAATCGTAACGGTTCCAGTGGCGTGCCCACATACATTTTATTATTGCTTTAGCATATAATGTTTGTCAGCCATTCTCCGTCGCTAGATGCTCTTTATGTGCCTGCATGTTGCTATTTATTTCAAATATCATACATTAACTTTGTTACACTTGCTTTTTCGTGCAAATATAGATTGTTTATTTCCCTTGTTCAATTGCTTTTGGTTCAGATGTACAGTACAGTGTAAGTTGGATTCCCATGGTGCAAGCTTAGTTCAGTGGAAGTCGTGATAGCGCAGTGGATGCGCGTTCGCTTCAGGTGCGAACGGTCCGGAGTTCGAGCCCCGATTGACACCTTAGGCAAGGCATTTAAATTCCACGTTACCTCTTCTCTCTCCCTCGTGGCGATGGATTCCATCAGAAATGAGGTGTCGAGAGTGAGTAATATAAGTTGTAAGAATTTGTTTCGCAATCGAGCTAAAATAAATGTGTATATAATATAATAATAAAGACTTTATTTTCCGAGAGAACTCATTTAATAAAAGTCCGATTAGCGCAGTGGTTAGCGCGCTCGCTTTTCACCAATGCAACCTGGGTTCGATCCTCAGACCGGGTAGTAGGCCTATGTGAGATGGTACGGTGGTTGCCAGATCGGACAGGTGGGTTTTCTCCGGGTACTCCGGTTTCCTCCCACACGATCGAATGACCACATATATACGCTTTCATCCGAACCAACGAGAGTGATTAATATAAGTTGTTAAAGCAGCATTACATGGTAATAAAGGATGTTTTTGGTAAAATATAAATACTAATGTGTGTGTGTTTACAAAAATCGAAATAGTCGCTCAGAAACGATAAAATTCCAATAAATTTAAACCGTCGTATACCCGAATTTGTTTATCAACACACGAAATGTAAACACGCACAGCGTGCATGCGTGAAACAACAGAGGATGTAGAAAACAACGTATATATTTTGAACATGAAAGATTATCTATCTATCTTCCTCTAATGTCGAACCCGTCGCGGGGATGTAGAAATGTCCCTAAAAGACTTAGCTAACAGAGGTATGAATCAACATATCAAGTAATTTAATTAAAAAAGACAATGTGCGACAAATGGGGACGATGTATTCCGAATGCAAACAAGTGCAGACGATGCGTTCCGGTTGTAAACAAGTGCGTGACCGATCGACTCGGAAAGTGCTACTTTCGGTTTCGAGTTTGTTTTATCGCAAAAAAAACACTGTTTACCAAATGAACATAAGCATACAACGTATAATGTTAGAATGTGTAGCAGCATTGCTACCCATACGTACAAATTGAATTTTTCAAATATCTTTTATTTCATACGATGTAATGCTGCTTTTTCGCAATCGTTGTAAAATAAATAACGTTCTTCTAGCCTGTTGAATCGATTTTTATTTATACAAATTTATTTTAGCTCGATTGCGAAACAAGTTATTTCAACTTATATAAATCACTCTCGAGACCTCATTCCTGATGTAATCCATCGCCAC
The DNA here is from genome assembly GCA_014843695.1 of Archivesica marissinica. NCBI lineage: Eukaryota > Metazoa > Mollusca > Bivalvia > Venerida > Vesicomyidae > Archivesica > Archivesica marissinica. The sequence continues at coordinate 4,243,613 of CM026395.1, forward strand.
GAGGGAGAGAGAAGAGGCAACTTGGAATTTAAATGCCTTGCCTAAGGGCACAATCGAAACGGCTCCAGTGGGGCTCGAACTCCGGACCTTTCGCACCTGAAGCGAACGCCTATCCACTGCGCTATCACGACTTCCACCTTGAATAGATTCATCACATGAATGAATTCGACAGCCCACGGGAGTCGAAACCTACAGTGGTGAGGGGTAAAGTATTGCAAGTCAACGCCATTAAACACTCGGGCACGAACGCCATTATTCATGAAGGGATCTAGTTTTAAAACTGATAAGTAAGATGGGACAAAAAGACCAAAAACATAATTGCCTATAAAATAACTACATGTATTAAAATGAGTTAAATGAGTTACAATAATTAAGTATACGGAAATACAACACATGATCTTTGCGGTGAAATGTTGAAACAGTTGCACGCCAAAAACAGCTTAAATAAATGAAACAGCACTTCCCGGCAAGTTGCAGTTGTTTCAAATGAGTGTCGTGTTTGGTTAGTTAATACAAATTTATGTTAACTCGATTGCGAAACAAGTTCCTACACATATATTAATCACTCTCGAGACCTCATTCCTGATGAGATCCATCGCCATGAGAGGGAACGAAGAGGCAATGTGGAATTTAATTGCCTTTTCTAAGGGCTACAGCTTCGGGAACTTCGGGCATGTCGCGCTTGAAGCGAACGCGCTACCACATCGCTATCAGGACTTCGTGTTTGGTTGTTTCAGCTGTGCACAGTAAATGTCGTGTGTTGCATCGGGTTGCATACGAGGCACAACATGATTTGCAGATACTAATCAATTACATGTAGTAATTTATTATAAAATCACCATAAAGGTCTCTCTGATTCAGTGATTGCTTACAGGTATATCCTCTAGTCCATTATACCACGCGAGGGACACACGTCGTGTCTGGGACAGAGGGATTTCACGCGAGGGACACACGTCGTGTCTGGGACAGAGGGATTTCACGCAAGGGACACACGTCGTGTCTGGGACAGAGGGATTTCACGCGAGGGACACACGTCGTGTCTGGGACAGAGGGATTTCACGCGAGGGACACACGTCGTGTCTGGGACATTTTTTATACAAATTTAGTTTAGCTCGATTGCGAAACAGGTTCATACAACTTATATATTAATCACTCTCGATACCTCATTCCTGATGAAACGTTCCATCGCCACGAGGGCGAGAGAAGAGGCATATGGAATTTAAATGCCTTGCCTAAGGGCACAATCTCAACGGCTCCAGCGGGGCTCGAACTCCGGATATTTCGTACCTGAAGCGAACGCGCTACCACTGCGCTATCACGACTTTCTGGGACAGCGGGATATCACGCGAGGGACACACGTCGTGTCTGGGACAGAGGGATTTCACGCGAGGGACACACGTCGTGTCTGGGACATTTTTTATACAAATTTAGTTTAGCTCGATTGCGAAACAGGTTCATACAACTTATATATTAATCACTCTCGAGACCTCATTCCTGATGAAACGTTCCATCGCCACGAGGGCGAGAGAAGAGGCATATGGAATTTAAATGCCTTGCCTAAGGGCACAATCTCAACGGCTCCAGCGGGGCTCGAACTCCGGATATTTCGTACCTGAAGCGAACGCGCTACCACTGCGCTATCACGACTTTCTGGGACAGCGGGATATCACGCGAGGGACACACGTCGTGTCTGGGACAGCGGGATATCACGCGAGGGACACACGTCGTGTCTGGGACAGCGGGATATCACGCGAGGGACACACGTCGTGGCTGTGACAGCGGGATATCACGCGAGGGACACACATCGTGTCTGGGACAGCGGGATATCACGCGAGGGACACACGTCGTGTCTGGGACAGCGGGATATCACGCGAGGGACACACATCGTGTCTGGGACAGCGGGATATCACGCGAGGGACACACGTCGTGTCTGGGACAGCGGGATATCACGCGAGGGACACACATCGTGTCTGGGACAGCGGGATATCACGCGAGGGACACACGTCGTGTCTGGGACAGCGGGATATCACGCGAGGGACACACATCGTGTCTGGGACAGCGGGATATCACGCGAGGGACACACGTCGTGTCTGGGACAGCGGGATATCACGCGAGGGACACACATCGTGTCTGGGACAGCGGGATATCACGCGAGGGACACACGTCGTGTCTGGGACAGCGGGATATCACGCGAGGGACACACATCGTGTCTGGGACAGCGGGATATCACGCGAGGGACACACGTCGTGTCTGGGACAGCGGGATATCACGCGAGGGACACACATCGTGTCTGGGACAGCGGGATATCACGCGAGGGACACACGTCGTGTCTGGGACAGCGGGATATCACGCGAGGGACACACATCGTGTCTGGGACAGCTGGATATCACGCGAGGGACACACATCGTGTCTGGGACAGCGGGATTTCACGCGAGGGACACACATCGTGTCTGGGACAGCGGGATATCACGCGAGGGGCAGTGGGTGGGGTACCATGCGAGGGACAGTGGGTTGGGTATCATGCGAGGAACAAACGTCGTGGCCAAGCTTCCTCAATCTTAACATGAGTCATACATCAGTCGCTCAAGTAATGTGCCTTACGATCGTGACGGGCATAGCTTTATAAGATAGAATGATAATACGACAATGGAGTAATTAGAAACGAGTCTTAAATCAATTGTTTTAAATAATTGTAATCATGTTTAATAAATATTAACAAACAAAATATTTAAAAAATGACTGAGATAAATGCATGCATGCCCTATAAAAATGTGATTTAATCAGATATTTACAAGCATGACGAATCGATGGAAGTTCTCAGTCTACGAGTATACGGCTGTACATTGTCGTAACAGAGTAGCTTTTTAAAATGTCTAACAAATCCACGATTAAAGAAGCTGTAAATAACTGGATTTAAAATATAGCATAATGTAAACGAATGCCCCAGACATTCCAACAAGCCTTGTCGAAAATAATTTGGACGAGCATAATTGATTGTATTTAGTTGACAAATGTTAATGATATGTAAAACAAAGTGTAGAAAATAAAATATAAACAGAATAATAGCAGATACGATAAGGATGTAATATCTGGGAGTTAAAATTCTTGAATGAGTCGGTCTTCGTCGTGAGAAAAAACTTGATTTTCTTCTCAAATCGACAATGTTTTTTAAATAGTTGGTTGTTATGTTTTCGTGTTCATGTTTTTTATTGCCATTTTCATCAGCTGCCGTTAATCTAGGTTCCGAAATTATATATACGTCGTTCATTTTGTCACAATTCTTATTTAAGAATTTACTTTCCTTCATAGAATTGTCATCGAATTTTATTCCCGCTGTACTCGATCTTTTGGATATGTCACCGATTCCCGCTTGACTAGATCGTTTGGAATCGTCGCTCGTCTTCTGCATCTGGAGTATCGCTAATCGTCTTGAAAACGAGTTATTTCTAATTGTCAACGACATTTTAATGTAAAGTACGCTTATTACTACGAGAGCGCACAATAATAACGTCAGCATCACTCCATTATACCCCATCATGAAGAACTTTGGGTTCGAAAAGTCAGCTCCATCCGCATATATCTTTTGAACATTATCAGGATAGGATTGTCGACAAAGCAGACCTCTATCCATCTCGCTGAATCTCGTTAGAGTAGTTGTCCGTACAATAAGGAAGGGCGAAGTGACAACTATCGAAGAAACCACGACACCAGTCACCAGTTTGAAGCTTTGAGAGCGAGATAACGAGTTCTTCAAATGTTTCGATCGTAAATACCGATCCAGAGCCAAGCACATTACCAATGTTGCCGAAACCAAACAACCAGTGTCGGCTAAATACGGGTAAACGATACAAACCACCCGGTTACAAGTTTCTGGTAAAACGTCCGCAGTTTTCAAAACTTCCAATGATATGTTCAAACAGTTTAATATATCACATACTGACAGGCAGAATAAAATAACGTGCGTAGACTTCTTCAAGTTTTTTAAATAAACCACAATCACAACCGCATTGAGCACGAGTCCAAGTATTATCACAACACTATAAATATATAACCGCGAGTCCAATACTGCTAGTTTTGCTAATTCATCATCATCGTCACCGATGTCTTCTGATAAACTGGATGTTTCATAATATTCGTCTGCGTATAATGCATATTTAGTAAAGATATTCATGTCTCTAATAATCGTGCTGACTGCTTGGTTTAGATGCATTAAATGATATCCAGGTTTTAGTGAAGCTTAAATATAATGCTACGAGGGAAATTTCTGAAATCCAATGGGCGTATGGTCTATACTTATATATATATATATATATATAGGTTTCAAGGTTTCGGGAATTTCCTTAAGAATTTTATTTTAATAGATATGTAATTTTAGATGTATCGTATTACTATATCACAAGACGGTATTCTGAAGTGCCCGCCTACTGCGTCATTAAGTGGGAACAATTGATTATATTGTGTCTAACGTTGTCATCACATACTAAATTAAACTGACTCATTCTCATTTGAGTATTGTTTAATAAATTAATGATAATACTAATAACAAACGGACATTATGTAAAGACCATTAATCGGCCCACGCTGTGTTCATGTAGCCAAGTTGAAACCGTTAGCCACTTCTTACTGTATTGTGCACATTTCACATATCCCGTGTGCACTACTAGCTGACAATCTACTATCAGGAAACAATCATTTAAACAAAATATCCTAAAAGTAAACCAATATATAGCTGCGACAGCAAGATTCCAATAAGGTCGTGAGATGGAACGGTTGGGGGTATCTCGAGCAGCAAAATCACAGGTTCTTTCCCCCCCCCCATTTTTGTGTGTGTTTTTTCTCGCTTCCTTTTATATCAAAACGAAACATTCCTACAAAAGCATAACTTTTCGAACGTTTTGTTACATGTTTTATTTCCCTCTTCTGCTAAAATTCGCTTTATAGCATTATACAATATTTCATACTAAACAATACTTGTAATGTAACCTGTCATAACATAATATGTGTATGTAATTTTATTTAAGGACATAGATTCGAATAAGTTACTATGTAACTTTCCCCCCAATCCAAAACCACAACTGCCTTACACTTACATTACCAGAGAACAAGTCATTAAGGCAGCCCCCTGACGATACGTCTAACCACAACTGCCTTACACTTACATTACCAGAGAACAAGTCATTAAGGCAGTCCCCTGACGACACGTCTAACCACAACTGCCTTACACTTACATTACCAGAGAATAAGTCATTAAGGCAGCCCCCTGACGACACGTCTAACCACAACTGCCTTACACTTACATTACCAGAGAACAAGTCATTAAGGCAGTCCCCTGACGACACGTCTAACCACAACTGCCTTACACTTACATTACCAGAGAACAAGTCATTAAGGCAGTCCCCTGACGAAGACACGTCTAACCACAACTGCCTTACACTTACATTACCAGAGAACAAGTCATTAAGGCAGTCCCCTGACGACACGTCTAACCACAACTGCCTTACACTTACATTACCAGAGAACAAGTCATTAAGGCAGTCCCCTGACGACACGTCTAACCACAACTGCCTTACACTTACATTACCAGAGAACAAGTCATTAAGGCAGCCCCCTGACGATACGTCTAACCACAACTGCCTTACACTTACATTACCAGAGAACAAGTCATTAAGGCTCCCCTGACGACACGTCTAACCACAACTGCCTTACACTTACATTACCAAGAGAACAAGGCAGCCCCCTGACGACACGTCTAACACAACTGCCTTACACTTACATTACCAGAGAACAAGTCATTAAGGCAGCCCCCTGACGACACGTCTAACCACAACTGCCTTACACTTACATTACCAGAGAACAAGTCATTAAGGCAGTCCCCTGACGACACGTCTAACCACAACTGCCTTACACTTACATTACCAGAGAACAAGTCATTAAGGCAGTCCCCTGACGAAGACACGTCTAACCCAACTGCCTTACACTTACATTACCAGAGAACAAGTCATTAAGGCAGTCCCCTGACGACGATACGTCTAACCACAACTGCCTTACACTTACATTACCAGAGAACAAGTCATTAAGGCAGCCCCCTGACGACACGTCTAACCACAACTGCCTTACACTTACATTACCAGAGAACAAGTCATTAAGGCAGTCCCCTGACGACACGTCTAACCACAACTGCCTTACACTTACATTACCAGAGAACAAGTCATTAAGGCAGTCCCCTGACGACGACACGTCTAACCACAACTGCCTTACACTTACATTACCAAAGAACAAGTCATTAAGGCAGCCCCCTGACGATACGTCTAACCACAACTGCCTTACACTTACATTACCAGAGAACAAGTCATTTAGGCAGTCCCCTGACGACACGTCTAACCACAACTGCCTTACACTTACATTACCAGAGAACAAGGCAGCCCCCTGACGACACGTCTAACAACAACTGCCTTACACTTACATTACCAGAGAACAAGTCATTAAGGCAGCCCCCTGACGACACGTCTAACCACAACTGCCTTACACTTACATTACCAGAGAACAAGTCATTAAGGCGGTCCCCTGACGACACGTCTAACCACAACTGCCTTACACTTACATTACCAGAGAACAAGTCATTAAGGCAGTCCCCTGACGACACGTCTAACCACAACTGCCTTACACTTACATTACCAGAGAACAAGTCATTAAGGCAGTCCCCTGACGACACGTCTAACCACAACTGCCTAACACTTACATTACCAGAGAACAAGACATTAAGGCAGCCCCTGACCACACGTCTAACCACAACTGCCTTACACTCACATTACCAGAGAACAAGTCATTAAGGCAGTCCCCTGACGACGACACGTCTAACCACAACTGCCTTACACATACATTACCAGAGAACAAGTCATTAAGGCAGCCCCCTGACGACACGTCTAACCACAACTGCCTTACACTTACATTACCAGAGAACAAGTCATTAAGGCGGACCCTGACGACACGTCTAACCACAACTGCCTTACACTTACATTACCAGAGAACAAGTCATTAAGGCAGCCCCCTGACGAAACGTCTAACCACAACTGCCTTACACTTACATTACCAGAGAACAAGTCATTAAGGCAGTCCCCTGACGACGATACGTCTAACCACAACTGCCTTACACTTACATTACCAGAGAACAAGTAATTAAGGCAGCCCCCTGACGACACGTCTAACCACAACTGCCTTACACTTACATTACCAGAGAACAAGTCATTAAGGCAGCCCCCTGACGACACATCTAACCACAACTGCCTTACACTTACATTACCAGAGAACAAGTCATTACGGCAGTCCACTGACGACGATACGTCTAACCACAACTGCCTTACACTTACATTACCAGAGAACAAGTCATTAAGGCAGCCCCCTGACGACACGTCTAACCACAACTGCCTTACACTTACATTACCAGGGAACAAGTCATTAAGGCAGTCCCCTGACGACGATACGTCTAACCACAACTGCCTTACACTTACATTACCCGAGAACAAGTCATTAAGGCAGTCCCCTGACGACACGTCTAACCACAACTGCCTTACACTTACATTACCAGAGAATAAGTCATTAAGGCAGCCCCCTGACGACACGTCTAACCACAACTGCCTTACACTTACATTACCAGAGAACAAGTCATTAAGGCAGTCCCCTGACGACACGTCTAACCACAACTGCCTTACACTTACATTACCAAGAACAAGTCATTAAGGCAGTCCCGACGACGACACGTCTAACCACAACTGCCTTACACATACATTACCAGGGAACAAGTCATTAAGGCAGCCCCCTGACGATACGTCTAACCACAACTGCCTTACACTTACATTACAAGAGAACAAGTCATTAAGGTAGTGCCCTGACGACACGTCTAACCACAACTGCCTTACACTTACATTACCAGAGAACTAGTCATTTAGGCAGCCCCCTGACGACACGTCTAACCACAACTGCCTTACACTTACATTACCAGAGAACAAGTCATTAAGGTAGCCCCCTGACGACACGTCTAACCACAACTGCCTTACACTTACATTACCAGAGAACAAGTCATTAAGGTAGTCCCCTGACGACACGTCTAACCACAACTGCCTTACACTTACATTACCAGAGAACAAGTCATTAAGGCAGTCCCCTGACGAAGACACGTCTAACCACAACTGCCTTACACTTACATTACTAGAGAACAAGTCATTAAGGCAGTCCCCTGACGACACGTCTAACCACAACTGCCTTACACTTACATTACCAGAGAACAAGTCATTAAGGCAGCCCCCTGACGACACGTCTAACCACAACTGCCTTACACTTACATTACCAGAGAACAAGTCATTAAGGCAGTCCCCTGACGACACGTCTAACCACAACTGCCTTACACTTACATTACCAGAGAACAAGTCATTAAGGCAGTCCCATGACGAAGACACGTCTAACCACAACTGCCTTACACTTACATTACCAGAGAACAAGTCATTAAGGCAGCCCCCTGACGACACGTCTAACCACAACTGCCTTACACTTACATTACCAGAGAACAAGTCATTAAGGCAGTCCCCTGACGACACGTCTAACCACAACTGCCTTACACTTACATTACCAGAGAACAAGGCAGCCCCCTGACGACACGTCTAACCAAAACTGCCTTACACTTACATTACCAGAGAACAAGTCATTAAGGTAGTCCCCTGACGACACGTCTAACCACAACTGCCTTATACTTACATTACCAGGGAACAAGTCATTAAGGTAGTCCCCTGACGACACGTCTAACCACAACTGCCTTACACTTACATTACCAGAGAACAAGTCATTAAGGCAGTCCCCTGACGACACGTCTAACCACAACTGCCTTACACTTACATTACCAGAGAACAAGTCATTAAGGCAGCCCCCTGACGACACGTCTAACCACAACTGCCTTACACTTACATTACCAGAGAACAAGTCATTAAGGCAGTCCCATGACGATAGTCTAACCAAAACTGCCTTACACTTACATTACCAGAGAACAAGTCATTAAGGTAGTCCCCTGACGACACGTCTAACCACAACTGCCTTATACTTACATTACCAGGGAACAAGTCATTAAGGTAGTCCCCTGACGACACGTCTAACCACAACTGCCTTACACTTACATTACCAGAGAACAAGTCATTAAGGCAGTCCCCTGACGACACGTCTAACCACAACTGCCTTACACTTACATTACCAGAGAACAAGTCATTAAGGTAGTCCCCTGACGACACGTCTAACCACAACTGCCTTACACTTACATTACCAGAGAACAAGTCATTAAGGCATCCCCCTGACGATACGTCTAACCACAACTGCCTTACACTTACATTACCAGAGAACAAGTCATTAAGGCAGTCCCCTGACGACGACACGTCTAACCACAACTGCCTTACACTTACATTACCAGAGAACAAGTCATTAAGGTAGTCCCCTGACGACACGTCTAACCACAACTGCCTTACACTTACATTACCAGAGAACAAGTCATTAAGGCAGCCCCCTGACGATACGTCTAACCACAACTGCCTTACACATACATTACCAGGGAACAAGTCATTAAGGCAGCCCCCTGACGATACGTCTAACCACAACTGCCTTACACTTACATTACCAGAGAAGTCTAACCACAACTGCCTTACACTTACATTACCAGAGAACAAGTCATTAAGGTAGTCCCCTGACGACACGTCTAACCACAACTGCCTTACACTTACATTACCAGAGAACAAGTCATTAAGGTAGTCCCCTGACGACACGTCTAACCACAACTGCCTTACACTTACATTACCAGAGAACACGGCATTAAGGCAGCCCCCTGACGACGATACGTCTAACCACAACTGCCTTACACTTACATTACCAGAGAACAAGTCATTAAGGTAGTCCCCTGACGACACGTCTAACCACAACTGCCTTACACTTACATTACCAGAGAACAAGTCATTAAGGTAGTCCCCTGACGACACGTCTAACCACAACTGCCTTACACTTACATTACCAGAGAACACGGCATTAAGGCAGCCCCCTGACGACGATACGTCTAACCACAACTGCCTTACACTTACATTACCAGAGAACAAGTCATTAAGGTAGTCCCCTGACGACACGTCTAACCACAACTGCCTTACACTTACATTACCAGAGAACAAGTCATTAAGGTAGCCCCCTGACGACACGTCTAACCACAACTGCCTTACACTTACATTACCAGAGAACAAGTCATTAAGGCAGTCCCCTGACGACACGTCTAACCACAACTGCCTTACACTTACATTACCAGAGAACAAGTCATTAAGGCAGCCCCCTGACGACACGTCTAACCACAACTGCCTTACACTTACATTACCAGAGAACAAGTCATTAAGGCAGTCCCCTGACGACACGTCTAACCACAACTGCCTTACACTTACATTACCAGAGAACAAGTCATTAAGGCAGTCCCCTGACGACACGTCTAACCACAACTGCCTTACACTTACATTACCAGAGAACAAGTCATTAAGGCAGTCCCCTGACGACACGTCTAACCACAACTGCCTTACACTTACATTACCAGAGAACAAGTCATTAAGGCAGTCCCCTGACGAAACGTCTAACCACAACTGCCTTACACTTACATTACCAGAGAACAAGTCAGGCCCCCTGACGACACGTCTAACCACAACTGCCTTACACTTACATTACCAGAGAACAAGTCATTAAGGCAGTCCCCTGACGACACGTCTAACCACAACTGCCTTACACTTACATTACCA
>CM026395.1:4255408-4294202 GCA_014843695.1 Archivesica marissinica
GGAGATACTAGTTTATCACATACATTACGTAGTTGTTGATTTTGAGTCATACTGGGGATTTTATGTAACTAGTTTATCACATACATTACGTAGTTGTTGATTTTGAGTCATACTGGGGATTTTATGTAACTAGTTTATCACATACTGTCACAAAATGACTCTTGTATTAATGAACACATTATTATAACCCTAAATCGGGGCCTCATTTTCCCATTTTATAGAAGGGGTTTTCCAATAAAGGTAAACACATCTTCAAAGATCCAGGTATAAGGGGAGGTATAGTGATCTAAGAGGATCCAATCTTCTTGGATGTTATAGGGGAACTATTTAAAGCGTTTCCTGGATAATATCGGACAGAGATAACATAATAAGGTTTATTTCTGTGTAACCGATTGTAATAAATCCATATACCAGGGCCTCTATAAACTAGTTTATTTTACATATCACATGATAACGGTAGCACAGGGATTTAGTGAATTGTGAGATTAGCATGGGCTGAACAACTATTTAACACAGTAAGAGACCTGACATATTACCATTCACTTCAAACGAGACAACACGAACTGACCGTGAGTGGAGCAAACGTTGTGAGAATTTGGTCAGAGCGAAATTCGGATTTGATCACGTAAGTGCAATTTATAGATATTTCTTTTAAAACTCAATTTGGCTACTATTCTCACTGTATATTTATAGCCAAATTGTGCAAGGAATCTTGACTGTTTTCACCAGCCTACAGAAGGTGGTGTCTTTTGCGTTATAGCTATTCGAGTAAATTATTGCAATGGTTTAGTATATAGTTTACTTTCACTTGAGTGCGAAACAAGTTCAGTATATAGAACTTGGTATGCAGTTTGCATTCACTTGATTACGATGCATTCACTTGATTACGCAACAAGTTCATTATGTAGAACTGACCGGGGTTTCATTCATTGTAAATTAGTAACCAGGTGGTTATTTATACAACTATTAGTTCGCCCGATGGCGAAACATGTTCCATTGGAATAAGGAGTCTAAAGGCATGTTACTATGTTGCATACTTTGAATGTAATTACTTTATATTGTTACTTTATATTGTCATGGATGTGTGAATGTCACTGAGATATCGTCCGGCTGATGTATGAATGGTGCCAGTCCGATACGTTATACGGCATCCGTCCGTTATGAACTAATGTAACCATACACCGCATACAGTGAATAATTAAGGTGTTGTGTACCCAGCTTACAGTGTACAATTGACGTATTATGTATATACTCGTGTATGAGGGAACTTGATTGATATAATGGAACTTTGTCGATGTAATCACATTGATAAGATGTCACGAAACTGTATGTATTTACGCGGAAACTGGTGAATTAGATGCGAAGGGCACTATGAGATAGGAGCTGAGCCTACACCAGGTGGAACCGACTTAGTTTAAGTCACAGGTATGGAATACCAATGAACATGCATACTAGATGCTCGACTTTAATATGACGCATTTATAAAATTGTAGCCGCACGCAACATTGAGTGGAGTGTGAGATGCTAACAGCTGGGGAACTGCCAATGTGTGGATAGCCGTCAATGGACGTCACCCACGTAATCGCCAGATGAGCGACGACAGACCCACCAGGCTAAGCAACTAACAGTGGAACTGCAGACCGGAACGACCCGGAGTTACAACGTGACCGGACAACCAGGAAACCGGCATAGGAGGTTGGCCCGACACGCTTAAGAGCGAACCAACCCAGATATATGTAAAAACGTTACATCATTGAAATATTCCGCGAATGATTAAAATCAAACAAGTGTCTAACCGGCAAAGAACTAACAACGGAACACGTGAACTTTCCAGGCCGCCACATAACGTTTCAGTCATTACATCTATATATAGTATCATCATTCATTTATATGTAAATAAATTGTAGATATTGTACATTGTCTTAATATTCTACCATAGTGAGTACTCCCCCTTGGATCATCTTGTGTCACATACATTACGTAGTTATTGATGTTGAGTCATACTGGGGATTATATGTAAACAACAGCTCCGACAATAGTGGTTAAGCTCGATTACTTGTATACCACTGTAGCCTATCATCACTGATGGTCACGTGCTCGAGCCCCTCTCAGGCCGTGTCTCTTTGTATGAAAACGTTGCCAGCTTCTTAGGAAGGATGGTGCACAAAATACAGGTTAACCACTGGATCCTGCCCAGGAAATGTGTTGTTAGGTAAGCTGCCCATCGCTCAAATGGCCAACCGGTAGCGACGTTAAGTAAAATAAAATACATATTGCAGAAGATAGGCGGTCCTATTTGGGTTACCATTAAAGAAATATCACCGAAACAATGTACACATTCAAATCACTTGCCCATCATCAGTGTAGCTTCGAATTTCATCAGGCGTGTTCATTATTACAGGTAGTTATCAGCTGGACGGTGGATCGACAACCACGTGGTGTTTTACGTTTATTTATCGTCGCTACCGGTTGCCCATATGAGCGACGCCTCCTGAAGAGATTAGTTATTTTAGATGTTGGAGGATAGTGCATGATACAGAGAGAGACCCATTCCAGCGTCTCCTCTGGTTGTTTTACGTGCACGGTGTACAGCACCGACACGAGACCTCGGTTTAAAGTCCCATCTGAAAGACTGTTAATTGTATTAGGGCCAGACGGGGGATCGAACCTGCGATCCATGGATTACCATCGACAACCACTGGTAAATCGCTAATGTGGTATATATTGAGCGATTTACCAGTGGTTGTCGATGGTAATCCAGGGAACAAGAATAAGGGATATTAATTAATACAGGTTATTCAACTAACGATTTATTTACATATATTTCCCATCTGTCATCACAAACTTTCTCTTGTGGTTTTCCAATTACCAGCTACAATGTTTATATTTAAACAGTTTCAAGTGTTTTTCTGAAATATCATCTGATAACATGACTAATAAACGTGACCTCTGCATTATTTGTATTACATTTTTGTTCTCGTTACCAATTAGGTATGCTATTTATCAGCAGGAATCGTGAATTCAAATACAAGCACCGATTGCATGTGTCAGCACTCCACCATTTGTATGTGTCAGTACGCACCATTTGTATGTATCAGCTAGCTATCAATTGTATGTGTCGGCGAGCTACCGATTGTGTCAGCGAGCTATCAATTGTATGTCAGCGAGCTACCGATTGTGTCAACGAGCCATCAGTTGTATGTGTCGGCGAGCTACCGATTGTGTCAACGAGCTATCAATTGTGTCAGCGAGCCACCATTTGTATGTGTCAGTACGCACCATTTGTATGTATCAGCTAGCTATCAATTGTATGTGTCGACGAGCCACCGATTGTGTCAGCGAGCTATCAATTGTATGTGTCGGCGAGCTATCAAGTGTATGTGTCAACGAGCTATCGATTGTATGTGTCAACGAGCTATCAATTGTATGTGTCAACGAGCTATCAATTGTATGTGTCAACGAGCTATCAATTGTATGTGTCAGCGAGCTATCAATTGTAAGTGTCAGCAAGCTATCAGTTGTATGTGTCAGCGAGCTACCGATTGTGTCAACGAGCTATCAATTGTATGTGTCAGCGAGCCATCAGTTGTGTGTGTCAGCGAGCTACCGATTGTGTCAACGAGCTATCAATTGTATGTGTCAGCGAGCTACCGATTGTGTCAACGAGCTATCAATTGTATGTGTCAGCGAGCTACCGATTGTGTCAACGAGCTATCAATTGTATGTGTCAGCGAGCTATCAATTGTATGTGTCAGCGAGCTATCAATTGTATGTGTCAGCGAGCATCAATTGTGTCAGAGCTACATTGTGTCAACGAGCTATCATTGTATGTGTCAGCGAGCTACATTCACGAGCTACATGTGTCAACGAGCTATCAATTGTATGTGTCAGCGAGCTATCAATTGTATGTGTCAGCGAGCTATCAATTGTATGTGTCAGCGAGCCATCAGTTGTATGTGTCAGCAAGCTACCGATTGTATGTGTCAGCGAGCTACCGATTGTGTCAACGAGCTATCAATTGTATGTGTCGGCGAGCTACCGATTGTATGTGTCAACGAGCTATCAATTGTATGTGTCAGCGAGCCATCAGTTGTATGTGTCAGCGAGCTACCGATTGTATGTGTCAGTGAGTTACCGATTGTGTCAACGAGCCATCAGTTGTATGTGTCAGCGAGCTACCGATTGTGTCAACGAGTTATCAATTGTGTGTGTCAGCGAGCTATCAATTGTATGTGTCAGCGAGCTACCGATTGTGTCAACGAGCTATCAATTGTATGTGTCAGCGAGCTATCAGTTGTATGTGTCAGCGAGCTATCAATTGTATGTGTCAGCGAGCTACCGATTGTATGTGTCAACGAGCCATCAGTTGTATGTGTCAGCGAGCTATCAATTGTGTCAACGAGCTATCAATTGTATGTGTCAGCGAGCCATCAGTTGTATGTGTCAGCGAGCTACCGATTGTGTCAACGAGCTATCAATTGTATGTGTCAGCGAGCTATCAATTGTATGTGTCAGCGAGCTATCAATTGTATGTGTCAGCGAGCTATCAATTGTATGTGTCAGCGAGCTACCGATTGTGTCAACGAGCTATCAATTGTATGTGTCAGCGAGCCATCAGTTGTATGTGTCAGCGAGCTATCAATTGTATGTGTCAGCGAGCTATCAATTGTATGTGTCAGCGAGCCATCAGTTGTATGTGTCAGCGAGCTATCAATTGTATGTGTCAGCGAGCTATCAATTGTATGTGTCAGCGAGCTATCAATTGTATGTGTCAGCGAGCCATCAGTTGTGTCAGCGAGCTACCGATTGTATGTTCAACGAGCTATCAATTGTATGTGTCAGCGAGCTACCGATTGTGTCAACGAGCTATCAATTGTATGTGTCAGCGAGCTATCAATTGTGTCAACGAGCTATCAATTGTATGTGTCAGCGAGCTATCAATTGTATGTGTCAGCGAGCTACCGATTGTATGTGTCAACGAGCTATCAATTGTATGTGTCAGCGAGCTATCAATTGTGTGTCAGCGAGCTATCAATTGTATGTGTCAGCGAGCTACCGATTGTGTCAACGAGCTATCAATTGTGTGTGTCAGCGAGCTACCGATTGTGTCAACGAGCTATCAATTGTATCAGCGAGCCATCAGTTGTATGTGTCAGCGAGCTACCGATTGTGTCAACGAGCTATCAATTGTATGTGTCAGCGAGCTAACGATTGTGTCAGCGAGCTATCAATTGTATGTGTCAGCGAGCTATCGGTTGTATATGTCAGCGAGCTACCAATTGTGTCAACGAGCTATCAATTGTATGTGTCAGCGAGCTATCAATTGTATGTGTCAACGAGCTATCAATTGTATGTGTCAGCGAGCTATCAATTGTATGTGTCAGCGAGCTACCGATTGTGTCAACGAGCTATCAATTGTATGTGTCAGCGAGCTATCAATTGTATGTGTCAGCGAGCTATCAATTGTATGTGTCAACGAGCTATCAATTGTATGTGTCAACGAGCTATCAATTGTATGTGTCAACGAGCTATCAATTGTATGTGTCAGCGAGCTACCGATTGTGTCAACGAGCTATCAATTGTATGTGTCAGCGAGCTATCAATTGTATGTGTCAGCGAGCCATCAGTTGTATGTGTCAGCGAGCTACCAATTGTGTCAACGAGCTATCAATTGTATGTGTCAGCGAGCTATCAATTGTATGTGTCAGCGAGCTATCAATTGTATGTGTCAGCGAGCCATCAGTTATATGTGTCAGCGAGCTACCGATTGTGTCAGCGAGCCATCAGTTGTATGTGTCAGCGAGCTACCGATTGTGTCAACGAGCTATCAATTGTGTGTGTCAGCGAGCTACCGATTGTGTCAACGAGCTATCAATTGTATGTGTCAGCGAGCCATCAGTTGTATGTGTCAGCGAGCTATCAATTGTATGTTTCAGCGAGCTATCAATTGTATGTGTCAGCGAGCCATCAGTTGTATGTGTCAGCGAGCTATCAATTGTATGTTTCAGCGAGCTATAAATTGTATGTGTCAGCGAGCCATCGGTTGTATATGTCAGCGAGCTACCAATTGTGTCAACGAGCTATCAATTGTATGTGTCAGCGAGCTATCAATTGTATGTGTCAACGAGCTATCAATTGTATATGTCAGCGAGCTATCAATTGTATGTTTCAGCGAGCTACCGATTGTGTCAACGAGCTATCAATTGTATGTGTCAGCGAGCTATCAATTGTATGTGTCAACGAGCTATCAATTGTATGTGTCAGCGAGCCATCAGTTGTATGTGTCAGCGAGCTACCAATTGTGTCAACGAGCTATCAATTGTATGTGTCAGCGAGCTATCAATTGTATGTGTCAGCGAGCTATCAATTGTATGTGTCAACGAGCTATCAATTGTATGTGTCAACGAGCTATCAATTGTATATGTCAACGAGCTATCAATTGTATGTGTCAGCGAGCTACCGATTGTGTCAGCGAGCTATCAATTGTATGTGTCAGCGAGCTACCGATTGTGTCAACGAGCTATCAATTGTGTGTGTCAGCGAGCTACCAATTGTGTCAACGAGCTATCAATTGTATGTGTCACGAGCACTTGTGTCACGAGCTATCAATTGTATGTTCAGCGAGCTATCAATTGTATGTGTCAGCGAGCTATCAATTGTATGTGTCAGCGAGCTATCAATTGTATGTTTCAGCGAGCTACCGATTGTGTCAACGAGCTATCAATTGTATGTGTCAGCGAGCTATCAATTGTATGTGTCAACGAGCTATCAATTGTATGTGTCAGCGAGCCATCAGTTGTATGTGTCAGCGATCTACCAATTGTGTCAACGAACTATCAATTGTATGTGTCAGCGAGCTATCAATTGTATGTGTCAGCGAGCTATCAATTGTATGTGTCAACGAGCTATCAATTGTATGTGTCAACGAGCTATCAATTGTATATGTCAACGAGCTATCAATTGTATGTGTCAGCGAGCTACCGATTGTGTCAACGAGCTATCAATTGTATGTGTCAGCGAGCTATCAATTGTATGTGTCAGCGAGCCATCAGTTGTATGTGTCAGCGAGCTACCAATTGTGTCAACGAGCTATCAAGTGTATGTGTCAGCCAGCTATCAATTGTATGTGTCAGCGAGCTATCAATTGTATGTGTCAGCGAGCCATCAGTTATATGTGTCAGCGAGCTACCGATTGTGTCAACGAGCCATCAGTTGTATGTGTCAGCGAGCTACCGATTGTGTCAACGAGCTATCAATTGTATGTGTCAGCGAGCCATCAGTTGTATGTGTCAGCGAGCTATCAATTGTATGTTTCAGCGAGCTATCAATTGTATGTGTCAGCGAGCCATCAGTTGTATGTGTCAGCGAGCTATCAATTGTATGTTTCAGCGAGCTATCAATTGTATGTGTCAGCGAGCTATCAATTGTATGTGTCAGCGAGCCATCAGTTGTGTCAGCGAGCTACCGATTGTATGTCAACGAGCTATCAATTGTATGTGTCAGTGAGTTACCGATTGTGTCAACGAGCTATCAATTGTGTCAACGAGCTATCAATTGTATGTGTCAGCGAGCTATCAATTGTATGTGTCAGCGAGCTACCGATTGTATGTGTCAACGAGCTATCAATTGTATGTGTCGGCGAGCTACCGATTGTGTCAACGAGCTATCAATTGTGTGTGTCAACGAGCTATCAATTGTGTGTGTCAGCGAGCTATCAATTGTATGTGTCAGCGAGCTATCAATTGTGTCAACGAGCTATCAATTGTATGTGTCAGCGAGCTACCGATTGTGTCAACGAGCTATCAATTGTATGTGTCAGCGAGCTATCAATTGTATATGTCAGCGAGCTATCAATTGTATGTGTCAGCAAGCTACCGATTGTGTCAGCGAGCTATCAATTGTATGTGTCAGCCAGCTACCGATTGTATGTGTCAACGAGCTATCAATTGTATGTGTCAGCGAGCTACCGATTGTGTCAACGAGCTATCAATTGTGTGTGTCAACGAGTTATCAATTGTGTGTGTCAGCGAGCTATCAAGTGTATGTGTCAGCGAGCTACCGATTGTGTCAACGAGCTATCAATTGTGTGTGTCAGCGAGCTACCGATTGTGTCAACGAGCTATCAATTGTATCAGCGAGCCATCGGTTGTATGTGTCAGCGAGCTACCGATTGTGTCAACGAGCTATCAATTGTGTGTGTGTCAGCGAGCTAACGATTGTGTCAGCGAGCTATAAATTGTATGTGTCAGCGAGCCATCGGTTGTATATGTCAGCGAGCTACCAATTGTGTCAACGAGCTATCAATTGTATGTGTCAGCGAGCTATCAATTGTATGTGTCAACGAGCTATCAATTGTATATGTCAGCGAGCTATCAATTGTATGTTTCAGCGAGCTACCGATTGTGTCAACGAGCTATCAATTGTATGTGTCAGCGAGCTATCAATTGTATGTGTCAACGAGCTATCAATTGTATGTGTCAGCGAGCCATCAGTTGTATGTGTCAGCGATCTACCAATTGTGTCAACGAACTATCAATTGTATGTGTCAGCGAGCTATCAATTGTATGTGTCAGCGAGCTATCAATTGTATGTGTCAACGAGCTATCAATTGTATGTGTCAACGAGCTATCAATTGTATGTGTCAACGAGCTATCAATTGTATGTGTCAGCGAGCTACCGATTGTGTCAACGAGCTATCAATTGTATGTGTCAGCGAGCTATCAATTGTATGTGTCAGCGAGCCATCAGTTGTATGTGTCAGCGAGCTACCAATTGTGTCAACGAGCTATCAAGTGTATGTGTCAGCCAGCTATCAATTGTATGTGTCAGCGAGCTATCAGTTATATGTGTCAGCGAGCTACCGATTGTGTCAGCGAGCCATCAGTTGTATGTGTCAGCGAGCTACCGATTGTGTCAACGAGCTATCAATTGTGTGTGTCAGCGAGCTACCGATTGAGTCAACGAGCTATCAATTGTATGTGTCAGCGAGCCATCAGTTGTATGTGTCAGCGAGCTATCAATTGTATGTTTCAGCGAGCTATCAATTGTATGTGTCAGCGAGCCATCAGTTGTATGTGTCAGCGAGCTATCAATTGTATGTTTCAGCGAGCTATCAATTGTATGTGTCAGTGAGCTATCAATTGTATGTGTCAGCGAGCCATCAGTTGTGTCAGCGAGCTACCGATTGTATGTTCAACGAGCTATCAATTGTATGTGTCAGTGAGTTACCGATTGTGTCAACGAGCTATCAATTGTATGTGTCAGCGAGCTATCAATTGTGTCAACGAGCTATCAATTGTATGTGTCAGCGAGCTATCAATTGTATGTGTCAGCGAGCTACCGATTGTATGTGTCAACGAGCTATCAATTGTATGTGTCGGCGAGCTACCGATTGTGTCAACGAGCTATCAATTGTGTGTGTCAACGAGCTATCAATTGTGTGTGTCAGCGAGCTATCAATTGTATGTGTCAGCGAGCTATCAATTGTGTCAACGAGCTATCAATTGTATGTGTCAGCGAGCTACCGATTGTGTCAACGAGCTATCAATTGTATGTGTCAGCGAGCTATCAATTGTATATGTCAGCGAGCTATCAATTGTATGTGTCAGCAAGCTACCGATTGTGTCAGCGAGCTATCAATTGTATGTGTCAGCGAGCTACCGATTGTATGTGTCAACGAGCCATCAGTTGTATGTGTCAGCGAGCTACCGATTGTGTCAACGAGCTATCAGTTGTATGTGTCAGCGAGCTACCGATTGTGTCAACGAGCTATCAATTGTGTGTGTCAGCGAGCTACCGATTGTGTCAACGAGCTATCAATTGTATGTGTCAGCGAGCTACCGATGGTGTCAACGAGCTATCAGTTGTATGTGTCAGCGAGCTATCAATTGTATGTGTCAGCGAGCTATCAATTGTATGTGTCAGCGAGCTACCGATTGTATGTGTCAACGAGCTATCAATTGTATGTGTCGGCGAGCTACCGATTGTGTCAACGAGCTATCAATTGTGTGTGTCAACGAGCTATCAATTGTGTGTGTCAGCGAGCTATCAATTGTATGTGTCAGCGAGCTATCAATTGTGTCAACGAGCTATCAATTGTATGTGTCAGCGAGCTACCGATTGTGTCAACGAGCTATCAATTGTATGTGTCAGCGAGCTATCAATTGTATATGTCAGCGAGCTATCAATTGTATGTGTCAGCAAGCTACCGATTGTGTCAGCGAGCTATCAATTGTATGTGTCAGCGAGCTACCGATTGTATGTGTCAAGCATCAGTTGTATGTGTCAGCGAGCTACCGATTGTGTCAACGAGCTATCAGTTGTATGTGTCAGCGAGCTACCGATTGTGTCAACGAGCTATCAATTGTTGTGTCAGCGAGCTACCGATTGTGTCAACGAGCTATCAATTGTATGTGTCAGCGAGCTACCGATGGTGTCAACGAGCTATCAGTTGTATGTGTCAGCGAGCTATCAATTATGTTCAGCGAGCTATCAATTGTATGTGTCAGCGAGCTATCAATTGTATGTGTCAGCGAGCCATCAGTTGTATGTGTCAGCGAGCTACCGATTGTATGTGTCAGCGAGCTACCGATTGTGTCAACGAGCTATCAATTGTATGTGTCAGCGAGCTATCAATTGTATGTGTCAGCGAGCTATCAATTGTATGTGTCAACGAGCTATCAATTGTATGTGTCAGCGAGCTATCAATTGTATGTGTCAGCGAGCTATCAATTGTATGTGTCAGCGAGCTACCGATTGTGTCAACGAGCTATCAATTGTATGTGTCAGCGAGCTACCGATTGTGTCAACGAGCTATCAATTGTGTGTGTCAGCGAGCTATCAATTGTATGTGTCAGCGAGCTACCGATTGTGTCAACGAGCTATCAATTGTATGTGTCAGCGAGCTATCAGTTGTATGTGTCAGCGAGCTATCAATTGTATGTGTCAGCGAGCTATCAATTGTATGTGTCAACGAGCTATCAATTGTATGTGTCAGCGAGCTACCGATTGTGTCAACGAGCTATCAATTGTGTGTCAGCGAGCTATCAATTGTATGTGTCAGCGAGCTACCGATTGTGTCAACGAGCTATCAATTGTATGTGTCAGCGAGCTATCAATTGTATGTGTCAGCGAGCTATCAATTGTATGTGTCAGCGAGCTACCGATTGTGTCAACGAGCTATCAATTGTATGTGTCAGCGAGCTATCAATTGTATGTGTCAGCGAGCTATCAATTGTATGTGTCAGCGAGCTACCGATTGTGTCAACGAGCTATCAATTGTATGTGTCAGCGAGCTATCAATTGTATGTGTCAGCGAGCTATCAATTGTATGTGTCAGCGAGCTACCGATTGTATGTGTCAACGAGCTATCAATTGTATGTGTCAGCGAGCTATCAATTGTGTCAACGAGCTATCAATTGTATGTGTCAGCGAGCTACCGATTGTGTCAACGAGCTATCAATTGTATGTGTCAGCGAGCCATCAGTTGTATGTGTCAGCGCTGCACAAATTAAATGTGCATTAGCTTTTTATTCATCTAACACATGATATGTGTCACAGTTAGTTTTTATTAAAGGGGGTATGGAATCATTTCTTTTGTAATTGTCCTTTACTAACATTTTAACTATTTTCCAATATTGGCGCGGATTAGAAGTACTCACATCATTTAGGGTAAATTCTAGGTTGTTATAAAATATCTGCTTAGCGTGTGTTTTCATAGTGTTGACTTTGTTTCTTATTGTCTTGTACGCACACCAATCAGATAGCTTGCCCGATAGTACAGCTGCGCGTTTCAATCGGTCACGTTTCCTTAGAATTCGTCGTATGCCATTATTAAACCAGGGCTTATCCTTTGGACGAATAGTACTAAATGTGAGGGAATACATAACTTTGCAATTTCTAAGAATTTTTCTGAGAAGATCAATTGTATCGGTTTGTAGGAATTGCCAATTAGTAGTAGCAATGAGCTGATTGAATAATTGGAAATTAGCATTTTTATAGTTCCATACTCGTCTAATATGTGACGGTGTTGCTTGTTTATTAGATTTTATTTAAACATATGTCCCATAGTGATCACTTATATGACTTGGTGTATTAAACGTTCCAGCATCAAGATACATAATGTTGTTTGAAATGGCAATAGGATCAATGTATTGTGATACGTGTTGGTGTAGTTATTACGTTATTCATGTTTGTAATTGCTAGAATATCTCGAAACTTGTGACAGGAATCATTCAATTGATCCTCATTAATGTCACCTACAATGATAATTCTGGAAAACGTTTCACTCATTTTGTCGATGGCAATGCTTAATCTCGTCCAAAAGTCAACTATGAATCGAGACCATAATTGGTCGACCTGCGCGCGCGCAATATGCCCAGAACTGGTTAATCTGCGCGCGCGCAATACACCCAGAACTGGTTAATCTGCGCGCGCGCATTACGCCCAAAAGTGGTTAATATGCGCGCGCGCATAACGGCAACAAGTGGGTAATGTGCGCGCGTAGAATATGGCGACAACCCGGGGGAAAGTAATCCCCATCTGCGAAAATGATGTCACAATAAACCCCATTTACAAAGGGCTTTTGTCGCATCCAAATTAACCCCATTGCCAAGATAATTCCACCACGGATTTACCCCATTTTTACAGGTAAAATTGAAAAGCAAAATTTTGTATGCATTTTAAACAAAATTCAAAGGTAAATATTTGTACCCGTTTATAACCCCATTAATGCCACTTTTTCACCCATTCACCCCCCATAACCCTTAACACGGATTTGTTATCCATTCACCCCCTCCCCTTCATAACAAATGCCCTCCCATTAATGTCACTTTTTCACCCATTCACCCCCCATAACCCTTAACACGGATTTGTTATACATTCACCTTTCTATTTAGAGTAGCCGGGGGAGGGGGACTGATTAATCTGATTAATGGGCTTATTCTAAGATACTAATTAAAATTGTAGACCGATGTTCCAATTTCATTATCAGATGACAAACGTGAATAAAAACAGGTAGGTTTTATATGGAAACATGTTTATTACATTTTTTGGTAAAAAGGCGGAAAGTTGGACAAAATGTGTGTACTGAAATGAGTGGATTAGGTTTAAGTTGAATCATACTGTGAATGGTCAGAGTCATTATGGTCAGTGAGATTTTCCTTGCAAAAAGGGATTACAACTGTAATGTAATTTCTCGTTATGAATTGGTTCTAAACTGGTAGGAATTTTAAAGCTGCATACATCATGTACATTGTTCACTCAGCTTCACTGAAATAACCACACACATATACAATATGTATGTGTATATCATTTCTGTATTACTGATGATTTGTTCACCTATTATTTGATTAACTGTGTATCATCCTTTATATGGAAAAGGAGTCTCATAAATACATAAATACATGTAATAGTAGAACCTAATCCATCCAGCTTTTAAAACGGGTAGTCATGACTTGGCGCCAAAATTGTGTACATGTACATGTACACAGAAATGATACAAAGAATACACAGATTCGTTTTCTACCATCATTGATCATGATAATTGAAGTACTACTTTATACTAAGTGTTGTTGCTTTGGGCCATCAATAGTCGCTAAGAATGATGGATATAATATATATATTAATTGCATGTTGTAAATAGAATATGATTTTTGTTTTTTTACGGTACCGTCTTCCATATGTGTGTGCAAGTGTATGGTAACATGTCACACACGACTTTAATAAATATATGGGTAAAAATCATTGTTTGCATTCATTCCTTCAACATACATTCCGCATGAGAACAAATACAACAAGACAATCCGAGATAGCATACCTCCGCCACGCTGAAAAATCCCCCCCCTCTGAAACCTGAATTTCCCGGAAAATCTTGTATTAAAGTTTCGGTTTCATTTTCGGTTTCCAGCTTCGGTTTCAAATTATTTTCAATTGAAGACGATAGTGGATACCGGTTATTTCTTTTACACATCCGAGATCTGGATCATCCGGATCACCAGATCTGGATCTCCGGATATGGCTCCAAGATCCGGATCAACATCAATAATTAATCAATAATTAATCCATTGATCCTCCATAATGATATATATATATATATGTTCCTTATTATTCCTTACTAAATTTATCAATATCCGTCTGGATCCGGGTTTAAAAAAATCGTGGATCCGGATCACCTTCAACATCTACTAGCGTGGTCCACGTACCAAGGTCGACCGCCACAATAATTTTCAATGCGCAGATCGACAACAACGAGCTTATTTGCGCGCGCGCAGCTAAACCAAAACACATCATTTTGAGCGCGCGCAGATCGTCAGTAACGAGGTAATTGGCGCGCGCGCAGCTGAACATGAAATGGTATTTCGCGCGCGCAGATCGACAATTTGTGGGACCTATTCATACCTGAAATGTGGGGTGGTCTGTAAATAGTGCATACTAGAAATGTGTCATTTTTATATTTCGTACGGAGACACATACGGCTTCAGACAATAAAACATCAAAATCATTAATTAGTTTCGGGCATATATGCATTGAAGCATATACGAGAATTCCGCTAGAATGTGCCGACACATCTTTGCGGAAAATGTTATCGAAGCCTTCACTTTGTAGCCAGCTGTCTCCTACCGATTAAAGCAAAACAGTTCTTTATTTCTAACACGGAGGTCAAAAGACGCAACAAAACCAAACATACAAAATTGAAATTGTTGCAAAGTTGTATAACATGGCCGATCAGTAAACCCTTCGTAACCACATTCATTGATAAATGTTAAAGTATTATAAATTTAATTTTACATGTGGTATTTTATCAGATACATATAGTACATGATAACCATGCAGGGATTACAAGGATCATGAACCAATGAAGTAGAAACCCGTTGTTGGTTCATGTATAAGAGTATGTACATAAACAGGCCCTACGGCCGCTAAATATCCAAGGATTGTCTTGCAGATAATCTCTCATAACCAACAACAGGCTATGGCATGTTTCAGTTTCAATGATAGAGTACCCAAACATTATATGAATGTCAAATCACATTGCATTACAATCTGTCAAATTAGTTCATGCTTTGCACGAAATATACTGATTTGCATGGTCCAGATATTTTGAAGTACACATATTAGTGTATACTATACTGTATTAAACTTCCAGCTTATATTAACATATCGTTAATGCCCGGACACTAGACGTTTACATGTACGTATAGTCAATCGAGATGTAAATGTTTAAATTTTAGCTGTATAAACTCTTGTAATTATATTTATGTATTGTACATGGTCAGGGTCGAGGATACAGGCTAGGTCGCACTCGTATGGAACAAGGTAAAACACAACACATGATTTGAATGAAAATAGGGCATTTATTTTAATGCCGTAAAACCGTAGAGTTAAATGAAACAAACAGTATGTAATACAACGAATGTTTTACCGAAATGACATATCTGGGTGGCCAAAAAACCGCCACTCAGATTAATTAACATAGTATGAATACGGCTGTAATGCCTGACATATATCAGATATCAATGTATAGTGTACACTAACTAGCAAAATGATTACTCTAACAGATCCATGATGACAATGTGTGAAATGATTTAACAATCTACAAGACAAATGCATACAAAACAAATGTAACCCCGGCCATGTACCTTTAACAGTTTGAGGTGGAGGAGTTGGAGGAGGTGGATATTTCGAGAAAAAAATGTTGGCGTGATTTCTCCCCCGCCAAACTAGAACAAAGAGAAAGCCAATACGCCTCGCGATTGGCTGATCACGTCACATGTTATATCTATGCAATATTATTGGCTGAAGTGTTAATTAATGTGCAACACTAAAATCCATGAAATTGTGCCGTAATCTTCCGGACAAAATTAGATGTACCTTGACATAAATACTTTTATGTGTGCATACAATTTTATTTATGTATTGTACATGGTCAGGGTTGAGGATACAGGCTAGGTCGCACTCGTATGGAACAAGGTAAAACACAACACATGATTTGAATGAAAATAGGGCATTTATTTTAATGCCGTAAAACCGTAGAGTTAAATGAAACAAACAGTATGTAATACAACGAATGTTTTACCGAAATGACATATCTGGGTGGCCAAAAAACCGCCAAAAGGACAATGCCGCCACCCAGAGAGACCGGACTGGGATCCTACTGTAATATGTACATTTTTATGTACAGATAAAGATAACTATGTATCTGTGGCCTTGTATCATAGAGAGTCTATGATATTATGCAAGTTCTAACTTACATATATTAACTAGATCTGTTGCTTAAAACCATCAGATCTATTGTTTATATGCCAGGGTAAAGGACATGCTGCCTAAAACAGTCAGCCCCGTCACTGGCATACCAACGATAAATTACGATCCCAATAACAATATATATAACATTATGCTTATGTGGCATATTACCCTATAACCAGTTATTGTTTATGGAAAATTATACCCGTAATGGATATCCAACAACAGATCTGCTGCCTGAAACCGTCAGATCTGAACAGACTACTCCCTGTTTGTGTCTGAAGTAAAGAACGTGCTGTCAAGCATATCAATACGGGTATATACACAAAATCACATAATATGTAAACCATGTTGTTTCTGCAACCTTTACGCACATTACGAACGGGGACTAAAGTATACCCCTAAACTACCTACAGGTATGTTGCCTGTAAACAACCGGCGGGTAACAAACATTACCATACATGTCACAATAATAAATGAATTATATTTATGATATGGTATACAACCTTGAACATTGTAAACGGCTGATATATATCAAATCAGACATAAAGCATGTTAGTATTATCTGCGGCCTTAAACCGTCAGATAAAATAGGTACAAAGGTGATGCCAATCAGTTTGCTACTATGTAACTAGTAAACATAATTAATAGTAATGATACAGGTTCTACAGATCTGCTGCCTATACCGTCAGATCTGAGAAGCTATAATATGTACAGGTCTCCCAGAACCGAATCTGCTGCCTAAAACCGACAGACTCTGTCTGGAGGACCCTCTACATCGCAGGACAATCAACGTAACACTACTGTTCTCCTTATACGGGGAGGGGTTGTGGACGTGTGTATTTTAAATAGGCAGAGGATTTCCCACGCCCTAACTTTTGAATATGCTGAGCAGACATATTGCTCTGATGTGCGTGTGTCGCTCACCCAATCCTAGAAGAATGAGCTGTAAACAACAATGGGTCTAAATGGCAAGCAATAACACAGGACCTTAGTGTTGACCTAAAGGCTGTGGTAGTAATAGGTTGACCCGAAAAGTCCACAAACATTGGACCTGTCGAATAGGGTATTGCTTTTAGGTAGTGGATTAAAGCTCTGACAGGGCAT
Source organism: Archivesica marissinica (assembly GCA_014843695.1). Lineage (NCBI taxonomy): Eukaryota > Metazoa > Mollusca > Bivalvia > Venerida > Vesicomyidae > Archivesica > Archivesica marissinica. The sequence continues at coordinate 4,272,758 of CM026395.1, forward strand.
AAGGTTTTCACAGACTGGCGTGAAAGGGGGATGACTGCAGTCTGTCCTTGGGAATGTTTGAAATGACGCAGGGTGATGGAAAGCGACGATATCTTTGACCCTGTGTAATTGAAGTCAATGTCAGTGCGTGTAATGACATTCCGATGACCTGTTGGGGAATGTGCAATCTCGCCCACTCGAAATAACCCGAAAAATGCCATGAGGAACATTGCACGCATACATAAACGAGTAACATGATCATAGACCGTTGATTTTAAAGCTGACATCATGTCCTGTAAATTGTTCAGGGTAAAGGGACGGCGCTTGTCAGGGTTTTTATAACGCCTGACACTATGCAATAATTTCTTAATGAGAAAGGAATCTGCCGGGTTGACCATGTCAAGGAGCTTATGTATATAGCTAATGGCGGAAATGTAGGATGTGATGGTGGAAGCCTTGAGTTTACGATAGTGACAAACCGCAACAAACTGTGCCAGATGTTCCGCGGAAACTGGCAGCAGTGGCGAGGTGCCGTTATAGGTATGGTGAAATGTTTTGTAGTGATTCATTGCATTCTTATAACTAGCTTTAGTAGCGGGCGCTAGCGACGACTCAAGTAGTTTGTAAACTGCCTGGTTCAAAGAAGACTGAGCAGGTCCTGTGGCACCTGAGTTGGAACTTTGTCCATGTGTGGAGCCAACTCTTGAAATTTGTCTATCTGCAAACGAGAAAGAAGGTCTGGTAACACATTGTATTTTCCAGGAATATGTTCTGCGTGCAGGAGAATGTTGTGTTTCATGCTGGCCAGGACTAAACGACGGACAAGAGACATGATGACTGGTACCTTGCAAGTCTGATTATTTATAATATGGACTACCGCGACATTATCTGTATGTAATATGATGCATTGATCCGTAAGATCTCCAGAGAAAAGACAATTGGAAGGAGCTCTTTAAATGTGATGTCATGAGACTCCCAACACTTGGGCCATGTACCATAAAACCAGTGACCCTTCAAAATGGCCCCGTACCCAATGGCACCTGAAGCATCTGTATGAAGATGTAGACTGTCAGATGAAAGCCAGCGTTTGTGAAGAAGCAACTGTTTACCATTGAAATGATCGGTAAATATTTGCCAAGCACGTAGATCCCTACGGCTCTCTTTGTTTAGCGTGATTCTATGATGCGGTTTAGATACACTCTTTGTGAGGTCAATTAAACGCCGTAAAAAACAGCGTCCGGGGACTACCACCTGACAGCAAAAGTTCAACAAACCCAGAATGGACTGAAGTTCCTTCAGGGTGACCTTTCTGGACTTAGACACCATAGTAAGCTGTGTGCGAAGTTTGATTAATTTATCCTGGGGAAGACGTGCTTCCATGCAATTTGAATCCAACTCTAGGCCCATGAAGGTAATGACAGTTGTGGCATGTTCTGTTTTCTCCTCTTTAATTGGGACGCCTAATTGAGAACACAAAGCTAGGAACCGAACCAGGTTATCTTGGCAAATTGGCAACACCGGAGGGCCTAGTATCAGAAAATCATCGAGAATGTGTACCATGTGTCTTATCTTTAATTGTGTTTCTGAAATGTGCTGTATTGCTGAGCTGAACCGTTCAAATATAGCACATGAAGACGAGGCACCCATCGGCAGACATGTGTCGTAGTAATATTGACCTTTAAATTTGAAACCCAGTAGCTGGTGGTCCGATGGGTGAATTGGAATAAGGCGAAAAGCAGAGTCTATGTCCGTTTTGCTAAACAGGGAGCCTGGACCCAAAATAAGCAATTTATGTACAGCATCGTCAAAGGAACTGTAAGTAACCCTGGCCAAATTTGGATCTATAAAATCATTTACTGAATCTCCGTCAGGGTAACTAAGATGATGTATTAATCTAAACTGACCTGGTGCTTTTTTGGGAACAAGACCAATGGGACTTATACGGAGGTTAGGGAATGGGGGCTCATTAAATGGGCCTTTGATACGCCCAGCCTGTAATTCGACCTGAAGCTTTATGTGAACTATATTTGGATTTTCCATGCAGGATTTTAGATTTGGCGATGTAGTAGCCTTCCTGTGAAACCTAGCCTAAAACCATGTGAGAATCCCTGTACCAGATAATCGGCAAAGGGAAAATTCTGAAGTAAGGGCGCTAGCACTGCGACTCTGATTGGGGTAATGATCTTTGAGCGGAATTGAGTATCATAATATAGAAATGCCAGACCCGGACGCCGGGTGGCGATGTCTCGTACAATCTCCGCATACTTCATCAGTTGGGGGTGTCTCCAGCGGGAATTTCATAGAGTACACTGCTGTAAACCGTAAAAAGGCCGATGTCCAGGTTTCAAGATTTTGAATTTTACGAGAGCGTGATGACTGGGCGATTGAAATATTGGAAGTGTGATCCATTTGCAATGTGAACTGTGTTGACTGTTGTGGGAATGTGACCGGAAGTAGGGAAGCAAGATCTACAAATTTGTTTTTCCAAATATCTTTACAAATGGACCGTTTAATCTGGTTAATGATCGGTGTGCCTATAGGTTCTACAAACTGAATGGCATTACCTGACACTAGATTATTGGCATGTTGGGAGACCACACCCGCAAAATTCATTGCTGTACCAATGTCTTCCTCCTCCGATTCTGAAGAAGAGTCCAACATCGGAGGAGGCTGAAATGATCCACTTGGCATGGTTGGTGGAGGCTGAAATGATCCAGATGGCTGCAATAACCCTGATGGCATGGCTGGTAATGGTAAATGTGTAGCTACCAGAGGTACTGGTATATTTGATGCCAGTGTGGTTGGCGAGTTGACAACCTGATCCACATGTGTAGATAATGGAATTTGTGGCGGACTGTCGACCGAATCAATCTGCAAATCACTTTCCATCTGATTTGACCGCTTTCTCTTTTTGTTGCCATGACAACAAGAGCATTTAGCCATTGTGGCGGTCCTTTTTGTAGGCTTCATCTGAAAGGGAAGTGACAACCATGAAGTATACCCTGTTGTAAATACGGTTGTATTACGAAACAAACCATAGAAACCACGGCATATTGGTATCAAAATTTGTCATGCATAAAGCATAATGTGACACAGTCACCTTGTTAACAATAATACTGCAATTGTGTAATACTTTATGTTCTTCCAAGTACACACCTATTTCCAAGTACATGATAGTCTTGAGATAATACTGAAAAGCTTATTATCGTTATCAGCAACTGACAGGCAGTCAGATGTGTACATACAACAATCAGTGTGGGTAGCAATAGTGGCTGGTATAAATACACAGCAAATAAAGTGACGAGGCATGTTTAACTAAACCTCGTAAATAGTGCATACCATAATGTACGTAAGTGTGCATAAAGGAAATTATAGTGTGGGTAGCAAATGAAAAGCTGGCATAATACACAGCACAATAGTGACGAAGCATGTTAACTAAACCTCGTAAATGATGCATACCACATAACTTCCTCAAGAGGCACAAGTCTCAGTCTACCATGTACTAATACTTTTAATAACAAAGCAGACAGTATTCAACCTGTGCAAAATCATAGTGACAGAGCGTGATTAACTAAACCCTGTAAATGTCATTATACTCATCTAAAATCCATGAAATTGTGCCGTAATCTTCCGGACAAAATTAGATGTACCTTGACATAAATACTTTTATGTGTGCATAAAATTTTATATATGTAGTCAAATATAAGAGATTCTCCAGCTTGCAATACCATGTACATATTTACAAACTTGATCAAACTGTGGCAACATTGTGTTTTACGTTTATTTATCGTCGCTACCGGTTGCCCATATGAGCGACGCCTTCTGAAGAGATTAGTCATTTTAGATGTTGGAGGATAGTGCAATGATACAGACAGAGACCCATTCCAGAGTCTCCTCTGGTTCTTTTACGTGCACGGTGTAAAACACGTCCCATCTGAAAAAGACTGTTAATTTTATTAGGGTTAGAAGGTGAATCGAACCTGCGATCCCTGGATTACCAGTACAGCGTGTTACCACTGGACTGCAGATACGTCTGTTCTGTTGCAACAGAAGTTTCACCAAGTACATACATGTTTCTACACCCCGCTGCACTAACAAGGACTAATGATGAGTTACTCTTATGAGTTGACTTACTAACACATGGAAACACGTTAGTTTATTGGCGAGAGCAAACTAATTAATTTAATAATTCAATATGAATAATTTTAAATTGAAAATATGTGCACATTATCTTTTGAAGGACAGAATGTATCTAACCTGAACTGTTAACATATATTATATAGAATGTTTTGGAATGATTTACTTAATGATAGAGATAGAATTGTGATCATGTGAACATATATTGATCATAAACTTATGTGTGGCAACATACTGGTGCTGTACTGTAGAAAATGTGTATGGATAAACTTGGAAAAAGCCAAAAAAACAGTTTACGCACATTAAATTGACTTATACAGGAGTTATGACCAGTACAGCAGGTAAGCGGTTTTGTGAATCTGCAAGGATAATACTATTGGAAATTGTTTTTCGAAACATTACATAATGTATGCATCTATATATGAATTTGATATATTTGGCTTAAAGCGACATTACATCGGTGAAAACACAAATGTCTACAGAATGTAATTTCCTATTATAGAGTCTATTTTCTCCCAAAATAGTTGCATCAGAAACGGAGTATTTCAATTAATTAATTAATAAACGTCGCATACGCGGTTTGTAAATATGGTCGACATCCATGCGTAATACAACGTCAACGCGTGCATCACGAATAACACGATTTATGTTACATATTTACCGTTATATCTCAGTTGTGCCTATGCATATTTATTTGTAGACTAATCTTAGTTAAATTATCTCTAAACGACCTACTTTCACTTTTTGAAATTTGTAGACCACAAAAACACTGTTTATTGATTCAATGTTTGTGCTCCACTGTATTCAGAAGAATTTGTAGTAGCATTGCATATATACGTGAACAATGCTTTATTTTGCTTTTTGTGATGTAATGTCGCTTTAACAACAGTGTATATTAACTTATATATCTGTATATACAAGAGCATTAGTTATTTGCAAATTTGCGTCAAAATATTATATACGGCTAATATATATATTTACTCACTCAGTATCGTGAATAAAGCAATTATTCACTTATCCCATGTTCCTACCAACTACAAATACAATAAAGAAACAAAATAGGATTCAGGCATTTGTATTTGACAGCATTCAATATTTATAATATATGCATTGGTAGCAAATATCTTGTACATGCCCCCAAAGTAACTGAGTGCGAATGATTAAAATTCTCGTGGAATAAATATGTCTGCGATGTTACACCATATGTTCTAAAGTAAGCCAATCCCTATCAGAAAATTACGTAAATACTAAACTGTAGTGCCGGCTGCTCCAACCCACTCCCTAATTATACATGAAGTATAATCTCCTCATCTTTTTCTATTATTTCTTTTTTGTGAATGAGGAGGGGGAAGTAGAAAGAATCCACGCAAACTATCCAGTGTGAAAAGGCCTTCTTTGCTGCCCCGCGACCTTCCCAGAGATTAGCATAACGATAAAACTGGTTAGCATCTATAGACTAGTTCTAACTCCTTTGTACAATATCACGCTCTTAATCAGTAACAACACTGTCTTAAATTGTTATTATATTCACGGCTCATTTTCTGTCCATCGAATTCTCAATCATTAAACACTGATGGTAGGAAGCACAATATAGAACGTAAGTGGATCCAGGTTGAACGTTTTGGACGGATCTTGATAAACCTGAAAAATACTAACATACACTAAAGTAAAAGCATATTGAAAGTGTCTTAAGCAATAAATGATTATTCAAGATTAATATCAACATTCAGTTGAAAATCAATAAAAACCAACGACAGTCTTGTTTAATGAGTCATACATGTATATCTTGTATTGGGAGGGTGGGCTGGGAATAACCATATATAACTAGAAACAAGTTCCTCACTGCTGTCAAAATATTGCCTCGAGTGAAGATATTGTGTAAACTGCGCTTGTATGCTATATAGGTACACATATGATAATCACGAACATTACGTTCAAAACATGATAAGAAGGCATAGAGCAAACTCATTATACTGATGGCATGAATAAAGATGGACTAGAATAGAGTAACGATGGTAAACGTGAATAATTTCATACCCATTTACACATATACACACACATATATATATATACCTATATATATACGTTTATTTTATATACATGTAAATACAATAGCAATAGCTATTTGACATTTTGTTGCCAAACATTATATATTATGAATATAAGAGTGTAAGCACATTACACTTGTTTATGTAACAGTGTACATGATCACTGTTCATTCATTCATTCATTAGTATTGGGAGTGGCCTCCCCTCTTTGATACACTGAATGTCAATCATGTCTCTGATCACTTGGTGCTTCTTGTTGGTCTGCACCTCACACTTCACTTTGCACCCAGCTACCCATGTTTTTGATAGTATCTTTTGTCGCACTAGCTGGCGTGCTTCATATGCCAACTTTTCTCTGAGGGGTGAGGTTATCCGACACAAAAATACCACCACCCAGTTCCTTCCTCCTCGAATACATCAATTGTCTGGCATTTGAATTTGTTAATTGATGATAGTTCTTCTAATGTACCAATCTTTCGCCATTCCGTTCCTATGAATCTCAAGGTCTGAGATTTTCAAATATATGCCCTTAGACACACAGTGGTGTATGCCCTTCTTCTCTAGGTTTTCTCTTGGTGCGTCACAAGGAGTGCCAGCCACATCCTTCTTGCATATTGTGCTAGTTCGCCTAGTTCTATATATACCTGGAAATATACCTCAACACATATATACATGGAAATATACCCCAACATATATACATGGAAATATACCTCGACACATATACATGGAAATATACCTCAACATATATACATGGAAATATACCTCAACATTATATACATGGAAATATACCTCAACATTATATACATGGAAATATACCTCAACATTATATACATGGAAATATACCTCAACACATATACATGGAAATATACCTCAACATTATATACATGGAAATATACCTCAACATTATATACATGGAAATATACCTCAACATTATATACATGGAAATATACCTCAACATTATATACATGGAAATATACCTCAACACACATATACATGGAAATATACCTCAACATTATATACATGGAAATATACCTCAACATTATATACATGGAAATATACCTCAACATTATATACATGGAAATATACCTCAACATTATATACATGGAAATATACCTCAACATTATATACATGGAAATATACCTCAACATTATATACATGGAAATATACCTCAACATTATATACATGGAAATATACCTCAACATTATATACATGGAAATATACCTCAACATTATATACATGGAAATATACCTCAACACATATACATGGAAATATACCTCAACACATATAAATACATGGAAATATACCTCAACATATATACATGGAAATATACCTCAACATATATACATGGAAATATACCTCAACATATATACATGGAAATATACCTCAACGCATATAAACATGGAAATATACCTCAACACATATAAACATGGAAATATACCTCAACATATATATACATGGAAATATACCTCAACATATATATACATGGAAATGTACCTCAACATATATATACATGGAAATGTACCTCAACATATATATACATGGAAATGTACCTCAACATTATATACATGGAAATATACCTCAACATATATATACATGGAAATGTACCTCAACACATATACATGGAAATATACCTCAACATTATATACATGGAAATATACCTCAACATATATACATGGAAATATACCTCAACATATATATACATGGAAATATACCTCAACATATATATACATGGAAATGTACCTCAACATATATATACATGGAAATATACCTCAACATATATATACATGGAAATGTACCTCAACATATATATACATGGAAATATACCTCAACATATATATACATGGAAATGTACCTCAACATATATATACATGGAAATATACCTCAACATATATATACATGGAAATATACCTCAACATATATACATGGAAATATACCTCAACACATATACATGGAAATATACCTCAACACATATATACATGGAAATATACCTCAACATATATATACATGGAAATATACCTCAACATATATACATGGAAATATACCTCAACACATATACATGGAAATATACCTCAACACATATACATGGAAATATACCTCAACATATATATATACATGGCGGTCAGCCATCCAAGTACTAACCGGGCTCGGCTGCCAGTGGTGCCTGCTGTGTTTCCACCCTGGACGATACATTCCGCCTTACACAACGTGGACCACCAAGCTTCCCCCATGTGTGCCATATTGATGCGGAACTCCAAGTCACTGGATTACATGAGCAATGCTGAAAACATGTGTAAGAATGAAATGTGACTAAAATCGTAATAAACAGCATGAAATTAACAAACTCGCAAAATGGAAATGGAAATATACCTCAACATATATATATATATATGGAATATACCTCAACATATACACATGGATATATACCTCAACATATATATAAATGGAAATGTACCTCAACATATATATACATGGAAATGAACCTCAACACATATACATGGAAATATACCTCAACATTATATACATGGAAATACACCTCAACACATATATACATGGAAATATACCTCAACATATATACATGGAAATATACCTCAACACATATATACATGGAAATATACCTCAACATATATACATGGAAATATACCTCAACACATATACATGCAAATATACCTCAACATTATATACATGGAAATATACCTCAACATATATATACATGGAAATATACCTCCCAACATATATATACATGGAAATATACCTCAACATATATACATGGAAATATACCTCAACACATATACATGGAAATATACCTCAACACATATACATGGAAATATACCTCAACATATATATACATGGAAATGTACCTCAACATATATAACATGGAAATATACCTCAACATATATATACATGGAAATGTACCTCAACATATATATACATGGAAATATACCTCAACATATATATACATGGAAATGTACCTCAACATATATATACATGGAAATATACCTCAACATATATATACATGGAAATATACCTCAACATATATACATGGAAATATACCTCAACACATATACATGGAAATATACCTCAACACATATACATGGAAATATACCTCAACACATATACATGGAAATATACCTCAACATATATATACATGGAAATATACCTCAACATATATACATGGAAATATACCTCAACACATATACATGGAAATATACCTCAACACATATACATGGAAATATACCTCAACATATATACATGGAAATGTACCTCGACACATATACATGGAAATGTACCTCGACACATATACATGGACATATACCTCAACATATATACATGGAAATATACCTCAACACATATACATGGAAATATACCTCAACACATATATACATGGAAATATACCTCAACATATATACATGGAAATAAAGTTCAACATTATATACATGGAAATATACCTCAACATATATATACATGGAAATGAACCTCAACATTATATACATAGAAATATACCTCAACAATATATATACATGGCGGTCACCCATCCAAGTACTAACCTGGCTCGGCTGCCAGTTGTGCCTGCTGTGTTTCCACCCTGGACGATACATTTCGCCATACACAACGTGGACCACCGGACTTCCCCAAGTGTGCCATATTGATGCGCAACTAAGTGCTAACGCATGATCGCCATAGACAGACTGACAGTAGGACTCCCAACCTCAAACCGTCCTCACACCCCAGCCTCCAAGTCACTGTATTACATGAGCAATGCTGACAAAAATGTGTAAGAATGAAATGTGACTAAAATAATAATAAACAGCATGAAATTAACAAAACTTGCAAAAGTCAACAGCACACGGTAATCCCAGGCGGTCACCCATCCAAGTACTAACCGGGCTCGGCTTAATAAATAAAATAATGTAACGATAACATGAAACAAAGACAAGGATCGAGTGCGATTGTATTGGTCAGGCTACTTACTGCCAGTTGTGCCTGCTGTGTTTCCACCCTGGACGATACATTCCGCCTTACACAACGTGGACCACTGGGCTTCCCCAAGTGTGCCATATTGATGCGGAACTAAGTGCTAACGCATGATCGCCATAGACAGACTGACAGTAGCACTCCCAATCTCAAACCGTCCTCACACCCCGGCCTCCAAGTCACTGGATTACATGAGCAACGCTGAAAACATGTGTAAGAATGAAATGTGACTAAAATACTAATAAACAGCATGAAATAAACAAACTTGCAAAAGTCAACAGCACACGGTAATCCCAGGCGGTCACCCATCCAAGTACTAACCGGGCGGTGCTTAACAAATAAAATAATGTAACGATAAAATGAAACAAACAAAGACAAGGATCGAGTGCGATTGTATTGGTCAGGCTACTTACTGCCAGTTGTGCCTGCTGTGTTTCCACCCTGGACGATACATTCCGCCTTACACAACGTGGACCACAGGGCTTCCCCAAGTGTGCCATATTGGTGCGGAACTGAGTGCTAACGCATGATCGCCATAGACAGACTGACAGTAGGACTCCCAACCTCAAACCGTCCTCACACCCGGCCTCCAAGTCACTGGATTACAGGAGCAATATATCTTTGTCCAAATTACTTGGTTATATGACATTTTGTTTATAGATGCCCCCGCTGTATCTGCAATGATGATAACTACACAATTTTTTCATTGTAAGGTGCATGTGGGATAGCCTTGACTCGCATGCATGTATATGACCAGGAAAATAAACAGACTTTAAACGTGGCTCAAAAAAACCCAGAAAAAAAAATAACCACCTTGTCATACTCAATATTGAGTGTTGGGAGTATAATGTAGATGTATATAATTAGTTGGTGTTATTGCTTTTTTTAAATTTAAGTTTATGTAACATCGCTACATGTTGCCCATTTGAGCGACAGGCAGGTTACCTAACAACACCTTACCTGGGCAGGATCCAGCGGTAAACCAGTACTTGGTGCACCAACCTCCTTAAGAAACTGCCAACTTTTTCATATAAATAAACACGGTGTGAGCGAGATCGATCCCATGACCATCAATGATAGGTTACAATGGTAAACAAGTCAGCGGCCTTAACCACTCGACAACGGAGGCGGTAATGTTATTGCTGGAATGGTACAATTGACTAAAGTGACAAAGCAAAGAATAAGCGGAAAAGTTAGTGACCCGCCGTGGGACTCAAACCCACGACCTCCCGAACACTAGTCGGACAGTTCTACCAACTTAGCTAGCCGGGCAGATGTTCTACACACGATGGAAAACACTACACTCTTCCCTCTTTTATTCTTTAGGAGCCACACTCCGATTTCTGGATCCGCACCCCTACTCCTTTGCTCGTACCATATATCCTCATCGCCATTAAAGTGACAAAGCCAAGAAAGAGCAGAAAGTTAGTGACCCGACGTGGGACTCGAACCCATGACCTCCTGAACACTAGTCGGACAGCTCTACCAACTTAGCTAGCCGGGCCGATGTTCTACACATGCCGGAAAACACTACAGAACCTCCGAATTCTCTGTTGACATACCTGACATATGCAACTGATGTATATTTAGTGTTCAAACCCAATATACATGTAGTAAACCACAGCTTTTAAATAATGTTTCTTCATAATAGCGAAAATACACATTTAGGTTATACAAATTTATTTTAGCTGGATTGAGAAATAAGTTCTTACAATTTGTATTAATCACTCTTGAGACCTGATCCCTGATGGCAATGTGGAATTTAAATGGCTTGCCTAAGGAGGGCACACTCGTTAGGCTCTAGCGGGGCTCGAACTCCAGACCTTTCGCACCTGAAGCGAACGCTCTACCACTGCGCTAGTCCTATATATAAGACCTATACATACATTTTGTTTTCGATCTGTGAAAAATGACTTGATAGTAAAATGTCACATTTTTCAAGTCTAAATAGTTGGACTACCACTGCACTACAACACAGTGTATCAGTCAATAGTGTATCTCTATTTGAATTCTTAAGATTTATCTGTATTATATAGTTGTTAAAACTATTAACACAATGTATTAATTTTATTTTTGTCTTTTAGGTGCTCGCTTTAACATGTTTTAATTATGCTATGTCCTGTGTTGTACTCATGTTTAAACCAACTTTTATTTCCTAGCTGTTTTTTCTTATGTTATGATTATAATATATGTTTGTCGGAAAAATAGCTTATTAGCTAATGTTATTTGTAAATGTAATCCGACGTTAAATAAAGCTTCTTGTATCTATCACGACTTCGACATATATGATCATGTTCCGTATCGGGGAATATGTTCACGAGAATACCAACATCCATACTGTTAAAAACAGCACAATATGTGAAACTTTCAGTAATAGTTGGAACATGATAGTTTTAAAAGGAATATTCAAACTTTTTTCCAAAATGACATACTTCGTCTGCAACAACAATATATTTACGAATAAATAATATCATCATAGTCTCACTGTTCCATGTTTGAGTTGGATACGTTATTACACACAAGGGGTCATATTCAGGCTATTGAAAAATATAAATTGTCACCGTTTTTCGCCTTCAGCCTCAGGTCCATGTGTTGTCACAGAGTCTCTCCAACTGATATCCATGGTTGTGTAAACTTAGTTGTTCTCTGTTCTCTGTTGGGCACCGTGTGATGTGTGCAATACGGTTCTGCACCTAGTCCGAGCAATTAGGAGAGGTGACGACCAGGCTCAAAACCATAATGAAATAAGCCAGGGGTGGGGATAACCTTCCCAATATTCTGTGTTAATGTTTTCCAGCCTATATTCCTAAATTAATTAATGTAATATTGTATATTAAGTACATGTATGTCGGTACCATGAGTTGTGCAACTGTAAGTAACTTCCCAGCTTCTATTTCTTTCACGAAATGCCATTTTCAAGTAATAACATTACCCGCAAGTGTTAGTGCCCGCCATATTGGTTGCAGCTTCTGTTTCTAAGACGTAACGTCATCACCTGTCCCTTGTGACGCAATATCTCGCTTGATTATTATCTTCCCGAAGGTGAATTGACGATTCATTTCACATGTTTTAGTTATGAGATACACATTATTAAATACCATGTGGTATTATGTCTTAATTCATGATTAATGACTGAAACCGTTGTATGTGTACATTATCAGGGGCGTAGCTAGCGATTTAGAAATTGTAGGCCCGACTGATAAATTAGGCACATACAAAAAGGATGCGAATTTGCTAGAGGGGTATGGGAACATTTTGTATCCTAAAACGTCAATAATGCACTCTGACGCATTTAAATGTACGTCTTGGATGTTCAAATTTAGATATTAATTTGACATTTTATGTCGTACAGAATGTGTGTGCCCTCCAAATTGACAACCCAACTCGTCTTCCACCCCCCCCCCCCCACCACACTACAGTTTTTAAATTATAACAGTTTCACTCATATAATATTCGTTACATGTATTTCATTTGTTGTACAACTATTGTATGTAATTACAACTATTGTATGTAATTTGAAAGCAATAACATATGCTTATGTTTAAACTAAACTACAGTTTTTATTTTAATTATTGGGGTTTTAGAATTTTTATTTTTCGGGGACAATCTGCAGGCCCAAGCCTCCAGTGCCTTATAGCAGCTACGTGCCTGATTGTCCCATTGTTTTAGGGGTAGAAATTTCCTTTTGATGTGTATAACTTGTATGTTACTGTTTGACTAGGTGTTTGAGCTGTCGAATCTGTTTGATCCCCCTTAGTGTGCCTTTTTCAAACAGTTTGAACCAGTCAATATTTAGTTTAAACATATTTTATTTCCCAATATCATACATATTGAACAATCACACATAATCAGAATATAATGATTTTGTTTGAAGCATGGCTATAAAAGAAGGCAGCCTCAGTAGGCCCTACTGATCCCATATAGTTTGGTGCTTGTAGCCTAATCTATGGCCGGGCTGAGCATTCAAATAGTACTACTGCATACAGGGGCGTACCCAGGGGGGGGCGAAGGGGGCCTTGCCCCCCCCAAAACCAAACTTGCACCGGTAAAGATTGAACTTCAACAACCTTGGACTAAATTTATCATGAAAAGTTTTGAATAATGCTATATAGGTCCCATTGTAATAACCTTTGAAGTTTTCTCATCCTTTGAGAGGTGTAACAATCATGCTAAACCCTATTGTAAATGACTCTGAAAATGTGTCACCTTTCAGAGGTGTATAATAATCAAACACAGCCCCTATTGGCCTTGTTTCTCATCTTTACATGTGTGCTTCAGAACTTGTTCACATGTGTGAAAGGTGTGTTTATGCCTATTGTGCATCATTCACACCTTTCCTTTAGAACTTTTCTCACCTCTGGAAGGTGTTTTCACACTTTGGTGATTACCCAGCATATCCTCAGCTACACTACAAGTATTACCCGCAGTCTGCAAGCAGAGTCCAGAGATATCATGGAGGCAGTTGATGATATAAACATTTTGAGAGATGGCTTGCAGAGTGTAAGGGACAATGTTGATGATCACCACAGAGACTGGTTTAGTGATGTGGAGAAGATGTGCAGAGAGGTTGGAACAGAGCCTTCTATACCTAGGCGATGCAGCAAGCAGCGCAACCGTGCTAACACTCCAGCCCAAACAGCAAGTGAATACTACAAGCGCATCCTCACCATTCCCCTGCTTGACCATGTTCTCAGTCAGCTCAACTCCAGGTTTGCCACCCATCAAGTCCAGGCTATCCAGGGACTGTGTCTTGTGCCAGCTGCTCTTGTCTCCCTCGCTCCAGATGAAGCCCAAGAGAAGCTGACATCACTGATCAACTTGTACAAGGATGATCTACCATCACCAGGCAGTGTGAAGAGTGAAGTACACTGCTGGCGAGTCAAGTAGAAGGCTGAACTGGATGTTGCTGGGCCTGACAACCTCCCCAAGACGCCCTATGCAGCCCTTGTATATGCCAGCAAACACCTGTTCCCAAATGTGAGAACACTGATCACTATTCTCTGCACCCTGCCTGTGACCACCTGCTCATCAGAACGATCAAACAGCACGCTCAAGTTGGTGAAGAACCGCCTGAGGTCAACCATGGAAAATGACAGACTCACTGGGTTAATGCTGATGTCTGTGCACAGAGACCTTGAGGTTGACCCAGAGAAGGTCATCTCTGAGTTTGCTAGGAGACACCCCAGGAAACTAGAGCTGAAGAACATCCTGACTGAGTGCTAATAGACTAAATACAACCTTGTGGACCTGTGTGAACTTTATGCAAAGTTGTGCTAAACCGGAAATTTAGAGTCTCTATACTAGACATAATATTATAGTGCAAGACAGACTTGATATCTCTTGTGATAGTTAACTTAAGTAAAATTAGAGTATTTTATGTGTAATAGATTTTAAACAAAAATTACAATACATGTATATCAAAATAAAGTTTAACTGGTCATTTCTAGTAATGTGTACACCCACGCTGTTTTAGCTCGGCCAGCCAATCTCGGCACCCCCCCTCAGAAAATCCTGGGTACGCCCCTGGTATATATACCGTGAAGTTTAATGGAACTTAGTGGATGGAAGCTACGAGTATTTACGAAAGGTGAATGAGTTCAATTCTATATATATTACATTTGAAGAAGAAATGTTCCGCATCTTCAATACCTTGATTGCATAAACAAATTGGAGAGTTCCACAAATGGTAAAAGAGCATTATTTAAATTGCTGCATCGATTGCATTACAGCATAGTATCGAGACACCATGCAGTTAAATAATAAGATGGAACCCCGGACATTGTTAACTTTCTTTTCAATGTGTTCTTAAATGAGTGGAGTGTGTTAGCATTACATATCGATATATCTATGTCATTCCATAATGTTATTGAGTCGGGTAGCATTACACATCGATATATCTATGTCATTCCATAATGGTATTGAGTCGGGTAGCATTACACATCGATATATCTATGTCATTCCATAATGTTATTGAGTCGGGTAGCATTACACATCGATATATCTATGTCATTCCATAATGTTATTGAGTCGGGTAGCATTACACATCGATATATCTATGTCATTCCATAATGTTATTGAGTCGGGTAGCATTACACATCGATATATCTATGTCATTCCATAATGTTATTGAATCGGGTAGCATTACACATCGATATATCTATGTCATTCCATAATGTTATTGAATCGGGTAGCATTACACATCGATATAGCTATGTCATTCCATAATGTTATTGAGTCGGGTAGCATTACACATCGATATATCTATGTCATTCCATAATGTTATTGAGTCGGGTAGCATTACACATCGATATATCTATGTCATTCCATAATGTTATTGAATCGGGTAGCATTACGTATCGATATATCTATGTCATTCCATAATGTTATTGAATCGGGTAGCATTACATATCGATATATCTATGTCATTCCATAATGTTATTGAGTCGGGTAGCATTACATATCGATATATCTATGTCATTCCATAATGTTATTGAATCGGGTAGCATTACACATCGATATATCTATGTCATTCCATAATGTTATTGAATCGGGTAGCATTACATATCGATGTATCTAGGTCATTCCATAATGTTATTGAATCGGGTAGCATTGCGTATCGATATATCTATGTCATTCCATAATGTTATTGAATCGGGTAGCATTACATATCGATGTATCTAGGTCATTCCATAATGTTATCGAGTCGGGTATGACAGATCTTGAGTATGTTTCTATGCGTCTTGGCAAAGTGACAACATTTGCTCATCGAGTGTAAGATATAACGGCGTGTAACGCCTCGATGCTGTTGTATGCGACTGTGTGGGTAAAGCAACGACGGTACCGGTACCTGCATATGTATGCGACTTTGTGTGTACGTTATAACGGCGTGTACCGTTTCGCTGCTGTTGTATGCGACTGTGTGGCGAAGCAACGACGGTATGTATCGCTACTCTGCAGATGTATGCAAAACGATCTATCTACATACTGTATCATTATGCGTAAGTTATAACGGCATGTATCGTCTCGCTGCTGTTGTATGCGACTGTGAGGGTAAGCTATATCAGGGGCTTAGCTATCCTTTTGGAATGTGTAGACCCGACTAATACATTGACCACCAAAGGTCCGGTGGTGCTGGTGGCGTCTGGGTGCATGCTTCCCCAGAAACTATAAGATTCCTAGAACGTCGATCGTGCACATGTTAGTGTACGTTTTAGACTGTCAACTTTCGATATAATTTTCAAAATGGTAGGAACTTTAGTCTAAGCTTGCTATATATAGATATGCAATGTGACATTGACAACAACAATATATATTTATATCGCTATTGCATTTCCTTCGATGCACGTATGTGCCCTGATTGCATACAATTTCACGTGAGGGTTTCCAAATATAATGATATGCAGCTGACACGCGCACTCGAACATACGGGCATGCGCATTTGCATTATTAGCTGCGTTCGTCGCGAGAAAAGGCTGTTCCAAGGATGATCTATTTACCTGTTCCGTGACACGGTAAGTTGCAAATCTGGACTAAAAATATTTTAAATGCATAGTGTGCTATATTTTCGTTGTGTCAAAGTAATGAATCGCGGGATAATAGTTTCCATCGGGGTATGAACTACACTGACCGTACTTAAAAGTTATCGTGGATGCCTTCGGTCGTGGATCCACACACTTTAACCACGCTCAATATAGTTCATACCCCGATGGAAACAATTAACCCGCGATTCATTACTTAAATGACCGCGTCTTGGGATATATGATCCCTTGAATACAGATCCAAACAGTACCGAAACAAGGCCTTCATAAGGCCTAAATTAAAGTATTGTTTGTTTCCGTCACAATCAGTCTTTGCAGAAATATCTGAGTTTTATATCTGCCCGTTGCATGAAGAAATGACCTGCCATCTCTCGCTAGCGGTTCGTGAGAATATTTTTTAGAAATTGTGCTATTTTTAGACAGCAGCCATCTTAAAGATGGATTACGTAATTTTAACAATTATGTAATATCCCACCTACCCAAGTATCATAACGATAAATAGTGGCTACTGGGTAGGAGACGGTTGAAACCTATCATATCTGATGGTCACGGGTTCGAGCCGGGCACAGACCGTGTCTCGTTGATATGAAAAAGTTGGCAGTTTCTTACGGAGGATGGTGCACCAAGTACTGGTTAACCGCTGGAGTCTGCCTAGGAAAGGTATTGCTAGGTAAACTGCCCGTCGCTCAAATGGGAAACCTGTAGCGACGTTAAATTAAAAAAAAGAGAGAGACATTTGAAAATGTTCACGGACAACGGGACAGACAAATTGTGGTAACAATACCTCACATGAGCTAATAATCTAAATCCTCGAACATAAAATAAAAACTGTAGATAGGGAGAAGTATGACTTTATGACGTATTTGAACGTTTAAATCGCGGAACATTTCACGTGAAAATGGCGCGTTCAGGACCGCTGATCCTTAAGTGAAGCACGATGTTTGGATGGTGATATCGCGCCAGTCATCGGCTGTTGACCAATATGCTTCGTGTATATATCGAGTCATCGAATAGAGAACGATGTCTTCAATATAAATTTCATTCATATATCAAGTGTTTCATAAAATAGTGTACGTTTTTATCACATTATCACCGTATAGTTTACCATTTTATTGATTTAAAAACAGTTCGTTTTCAACAAATCCAGCATGAACACAGACTATATGTCGAATGTGTCAACAGCAAGATGTCATGCCGCGACCAATCAAAATCCTTCCAGGTTGCAGTACACGTGTGTACATACAAGAAAATATGTGATAGCTGTATGAAACTGTATACAAGCAAATGTATGTGATACATATAGGATGTTACATGAGTGGTGATTTCATACCATATTTTATGATACAAGTTTTGGTTATTACGCAGGGCCTTTTGACGAGCATAATAGAAACATTCCAAAACGAATTTCATGAAATATGGTATGAACTCGAGTGTAATATCCTTTTATCACATTACCATAGTAACAACAACCACATATTTGAAGAAAAAACACGTTTCATTTGCCAGTATATTTTTTAACCTTATTAAACTTCATCCGTACGCCATAGTAAATAGTCCCTGACAATCGAACAACTTCACATACATAATCGGCACAATGTTTTAATCACTGTATCTAGTGCACAGGAATTCGGCACGTTTGGGGGTACTAGTACTTATATACTGAGTAAAAAAAGAAACGATACCTGGTGTTTATGTGTCTATAATTTCAACATTTATTAAGAAAATTCTTTGAAAATTCATAAGATGATAGTCCAACATGTTTGAAAGAGGAGCACATAAAGCATAATGAGCCTCCGAAACTGTCTGCTGCGTGATGACGTAATTCGTCGGACAGGGGTCTAATGGAGTTTTCACACAGACGTCAATACCGAGTATGGGCACCATTTGCGTCTCTCACCGCAATGCACCGCCGTCGCATCGAATGGAAGAGTGTCTGAATCTCTTGCTGGTCAATATTTGTCCACTCCTGACGCAAAACATCCCTCAGTTGGTTTACCATTACCGGCTGACGTCTGACGCGGCGGTCTAACGTATCCCACAAATGTTCTATGGGTGACAAGTCTGGTGACAAAGCAGGCCACGGCAGGGTTTCAATATTGTTCTGCTCTAATAATGTGGTGGTAATCCGAGCAGTATGACACCTGGCGTTGTCCTGTTGGAACAGTGTGACGTTTCTATTGGCGTTAAAGAACGGCACAACAACTGGCGCAATGATCTCATCACAGTACCGCTGGGCGTTTAGGTTCCCGTCCACCACTAACAGTTCAGTGCGACTGCCGAAGGTGATACTGCCCCACGCCAAAACGCTTCCGCCCCCGAACAGATCGACCTGACGTACACATGCGTCGGCGTAACGTTCACCGCTTCTGCGATATACCCGCTCTCTGCCATCCGCTCGACGCAAACAGAACCGCGATTCATCGCTAAACATCACCGAATTCCACTGTAACCGAGTCCAGCGAGCACGTTCCGTCGTCCATTCCCGCCGTACGTCACGGTGACGTCGTGTCAGGATGGGTCCAACGTATGGCCGATAGGCACGAATGCCTCGTTCACCGAGCCGGTTCCTGACTGTTTGTGCACTGATGCGATTGTTGATCATCCCAGGAGTAACGGCAGCTGTGTGCGTAGCAGGTAGGAACCGGTCACGTAAATGTTACGTCCGAATGCGACGGTCCTGTTCACGCGTCGTCACACGTGGTCGACCAGATCTTGGACGGTCGTCCACCGATCCATGTGTTCGATAACGTCGAAGTAGACGTGTTATCGTGATCCGCGTAACCCCCCCCGAGTCAATTTGCGACGTCACGCTGACGTAAACCGCCGTCAATCATGCCAATGGCACGCATTCTCTGATTGCGGTTTAGCCTAGGCATTTTGTTAGAGGTAACAATGGGTATGTAAGGTGTTTTTCCTCGATGATAATGCAATACCAGTATAATAAACCGGTTTTCCGATTTGTACATGTGTAGGAAGTTGTCTTTGTTGAGGAGCACGTGCAAATCGGAAATTCAGCGTTCCAGGATTATCGGGTGTTTATTTACCTGTGTTTATGGTTGGCTGACGTTGCAATAAGATACCCGGTACTGATACGTAATAATATATTAAACCTTTCTATGGTTTTATAAGTTTTACGTCATTTTTAGTTTGGTATCGTTTCTTTTTTGACTCAGTATATATATACTAGTACCCCCAAACGTGCCGAATCCCTGTGGTTAAATATATATACTAGTACCCCCAAACGTGCCGAATCCCTGTGATTAAATATATATACTAGTACCCCCAAACGTGCCGAATCCCTGTGGTTAAATATATATATACTAGTACCCCCAAACGTGCCGAATCCCTGTGGTTAAATATATATACTAGTACCCCCCAACGTGCCGAATCCCTGTGGTTAAATATATATACTAGTACCCCCAAACGTGCCGAATCCCTGTGGTTAAAATATATATACTAGTACCCCCAAACGTGCCGAATCCCTGTGGTTAAATATATATACTAGTACCCCCAAACGTGCCGAATCCCTGTGGTTAAATATATATACTAGTACCCCCAAACGTGCCGAATCCCTGTGGTTAAATATATATACTAGTACCCCCAAACGTGCCGAATCCCTGTGGTTAAATATATATACTAGTACCCCCAAACGTGCCGAATCCCTGTGGTTAAATATATATACTAGTACCCCCAAACGTGCCGAATCCCTGTGGTTAAATATATATACTAGTACCCCCAAACGTGCCGAATCCCTGTGGTTAAATATATATA
>CM026395.1:4295202-4350773 GCA_014843695.1 Archivesica marissinica
TAATATACCGTGACTTGTGTAATATACCGTGACTTGTGTAATATACCGTGACTTGTGTAATATACCGTGACTTGTGTAATATACCGTGACTTGTGTAATATACCGTGACTTGTGTAATATACCGTGACTTGTGTAATATACATAGGTTTATATATAGTATGTAGCGAAACTGTTTTATAATCATAACATTAATTTATATTATAAATGAACATCTGGATTAATTTGTCCACATCGTGCAAGCTGCAATCGTACAGCAAAATGGTTTGAACTCAAATTTGGGTGTGGTGAGGTAGGGTGATTTTAACACGGGCTGCCATTTTTTGTACCAAGTAGGGATATATTTTGTATTTATTAGTGATGAACACCCGGGGGGATGCAGTTGTGTAGCAAGTAGGCACTATTGTGGCTGGGAGTGATGAGCACTAAAAAGTAGGGCTATTAACCCTTTCAACCCCAAGTAACTGACATGGACTGGTGCATGCTATTTTTAGACCAATAAATTAATAAGAAAATTACATTTGGACCAGTTCATTTATCAAAATGGGTAATTTTATCTAAAAATAGTAATAATTATTACTGGCAAAAAAGTGCAGATCCTGATGAGACGGCTCGTTACGAGCCGGCTCATCTGGATCTACACTTTTCATAAGCCTATTTAGAGGCCTGTGGGGTTGAAAGGGTTAATATTGTGCCTGGGGGTCGACATAGTCATCATGAATTTCCTTATATTATATACATATATCCATGAGGAAACTGTGATTCTAGTTAATGTGTTTCATTTGACACTAACAGTTATTTGCTTTCTAAATTTTGATGAATACATGCTAAAATGAAATAAAATAGTACCTTTATTGAGAAGTACTTTGCACAAGCATATAATTGTGTTCAATCGTGTGGTGTTTGGTCTTGCGAGACTGTCAAAATCTTTTTAGTGGACTATGCCACCACCTCGTGTAGGCTACTCTCCCCTACCACGCTAATTCCCCATTTAGAGTTAGCCTGCACACGAGTTCAAACCCCAGGAACTTGAGTTGGTGACAGATTCCTGGAAGCGTTATGTGTCTAAACTTAACTCTAGGACTTCAATTAAAAAGGTTTGGGATATGGTGAGGAAAATTAGTAGAAAATCCAACTCTTTAGGACATTTAAATATATCAAATAAAAACATCACCTCAAGGGAAGTTATTGCAAACACTACATACACTGGTATCTGGAGTCCAACAATTTAATTTCCGAATTCCCAGGTGGATTTCAGAATGAACGAAGTACCAATGACCATTTAACCCTTTACTCCATATATACGACATTTCCCGTGTATTGACTCCCCCATTGATACGACATTTCCCGTGTCTCGCCTCCCCCATTGATACATTTCCCGTGTCTATCGACTCCCCCATTGATACGACATTTCCCGTGTCTATCGACTCCCCCATTGATACGACATTTCCTGTGTCTATCGACTCCTCCATACATACGCATTATCCCGCTTTGTGGAGATCTTCATGCATACGACTTTTCACGCGTCCATTTTTAAATGTAAATTTCCAATACATTTATTAATGTCAGAAACCTCGCAAATGAATTAAAATAAGCATTGAACATTTATGAAACAATAGGCCATGAAAAATAATGGTGTTGCTATTTAAAATACTTACGAAAACGGCATGCGAAAATATCTTGAAATCGAAAGTAGGAATCCCCAATCGTCAAGACGCTTGATTTAGAGTTCATAGAAATTCCCAAACATATTTGTTCTAAAATGTGCTGGATTTCGGAACGAGGCACGGCCAATGATAAAATTTATTCATGAAAACAGGATTCCCCGAGAATAACAACCAATGAAAAGGATGGATTTCCATATATCACGCATTACTGTCTTGCATAAATGTGTTGAAATTGATCACACACCAGTGACTGTACCTGTCAAAACATCATGTCAAGTAGCTTGTATATTGCAAGCATACAGGCTTCTAGTATATTATAACCTTTGAAGTTTGTATTTCACAGAGACCGTGGAGAACAGTGTAACCTTTGAACTTGGGTGGGTATGTCAAACAGTCAATACTCTTCGGATTAGCAGTAATTATAATATTTCAACTGAAAAATTATGCTCCTACATCACCTGGTGTTAGAACACCCAAACACAAAGATCGACATTTATTGTCAATTTAATTCCTAATTACTATTGTTCGTTAGGTCTATGGCTACTAATGTTTTTGATAGCCACGGCGAGACTCAGTCGGAGTTTATGAAATTTACAAGAATTGGGGAAACCCATATATCACGAGAGCGATTTTGCGAAAATGTTGTAACTACTGCGAAATTGGAACCAAATCGGAACCAGCGAGGTCAAAGTTAAATCTATTCATGATAATCATTAATTTTATCAAAATAATAACCAATAAAAACGCTCGATTCCCATAGTTCACGCATGCATACTAATGAGGATACTACCAGACTCAGCTGTCAAAACATTGAAGCTTGTATATTGGAAATCGTGGTCCCCAAGTAATAAATGTAATCAAACATGGTATATTACATTATCACTTAGCCAGGGGCGAGAGATTAGCTTCTAATTACCGCCAATTAAAATTTCTAAAGACATTTAGGATACTTAATAAGTAAACTTTGAGAACACCGACCAGTTAACATCGATCTTATAATATTTACATCATCATATTGCTAATTCAAAGCAAGATTATTTTATTATGGCTAGCATTTTTGACAGTGATTCCGACGAGTCCGAATTTACTGGGTTTTCTGGCTCTGATATCGACATAGACATCGATGCCGACGGGTCTGGTGATAGCTCCGACGAAGAACCCGTACCTACAGAATATAGCCTATGAAATTAAAAACATTAAGTTTAAATTTCAAATTTGACAGAAAAATTAGTTTTCCATTTTCTTTACTGAACTGCAACAGAAATATTTGTCCCACCAGTATGAAACGGTAATTTAATTCTATAAAAACTTTACATTCATCACAAAATGGTAAAACTAATACTCGGGGCCCTGCGCTGCCAATCGCCAGTGTAGCCATTGGCTAAAATATGGCAAAATTGGCTAATAAAAACTCAGTTTGGCTAAAATGATAAAATTACTCGGGTCAAGGGAACATCGTGTCACGGGTGACTAATATCTCGGACCTCTTTACAAACATGTTCACGCTTATCATGTATCTATAAATAGAAATGATCTCGCTATTCTATGGAGTACAATTAAAAAATCGATAACTAGCTGCAGAATCATACAAACGTGTTGTTTGTTTATTTAATGGGGCATGTTTGATTAGTGTGCAAACACAGGACACACTATGAATGCTTATTATATATCTTTGTGTTATTTATGAGCATTTTAATCAGGAATACAGGGTTCGTCAGTAACGAAATCCCTGGAAGGGATTTTTAAGCTTTAAAGTCAGGTGTTTCGATTTTTCCAGAATTTTTTTTAACTATTCCAATGAAAAGTTCCTAAAGCTATTTACGGAAAATTACTCGGGTCAAGGTAACTACCGATGGTACATGTATTTAAACCAGAAGATATCCGAAGCCAAGATTGTGATCAAAGAAATAATAGATATTTACCCTATGCCATGGCATTTATTATATTTAATATTCCAACCAGACAGCTAATCCAAGTAATCAAAGCAGGATGTTTATTTTATTTGGGCATAGAGCAATGGTATTGGCAATATAAGTGGCAGGTGTTAATTGATCTGATTACAAGTCATTGTTGGCATGCCGCTGACTCATCAAAGCTTTACAGCAGTACTCTGTCAATCAAATAAATCGTGTTTACATCAATAACTCAAAAGATCAAAGGTCTTGTATGATGTAATATAATGTGCACAGTTGACATGCAGCACTAAAAACTGTCTAACCCTAGGAATGCATTTTAAAATGATTCTGAAAATGAAAGTTGACACAATTTGTCAAGTAATGTATCACTGCAAATGTAACTCTTACCTCAGTTGTAGTTTATGGGCATACATCATTTAAGTGGTACAATTGCATGACACATTAAAATATATTATAATAAATATACTATAAAAACTCTATTTGGGAAAAATGGCACACGCCGGAATTGGCTAAAAATAATTGGCTACAAAAAAATAGAGCCAGAGCAGGCCCTGATACTTCATACATTAATTTTGCCTAGAATAAGACAGGTATCAGGTCTTCATTATTTTCCCAATAACCTGTATGGAGACAGTGTAGTAAATGCATCTCTTATCTATGTCCTATTGATTATCAAATATACTGTGTATTATATGGACATGGGATAGCAGATAAGCCTATATGGATATGGAGTAAAGGGTTAATACGATTGGAAACATTTATCCGTGATGCTTTTATCAAGAAACAACACGTAGTTACTATATTTTTCGATCTTGAAAAAGCTTACGATACAACATGGAAACATGGTATTATGAAAGACTTAACACGAGTTAGGCATTAAAGGACACATGCCACAATTTATATCTGACTTTCTCGTGGATAGACAATTTAAAGGTGTGGGTTCTATCCTCTCTAGCAATCACGAACAAGAAATGGAGCAAGGCAGTATTTTATCTTTTACACTTTTTAATATTAAAATAAATAACATTGATTGATGATTTTGTTATGTTATCGTTCAAAGTCTATGGCTACTATTGAACGCCATCTTCAACTTTGTTTAAATAATGTCCAAGCATGGGCTTTAAATAACGGTTTTCGAAGGCCAAAACCAATTGTATTCACTTTTGTCAGTCAAGAAAATTACACAATAGGGTAGGGTACCCTGTATTAACTCTTGATGGAGTCCCCCATTCCTGTTGTTCCTGAGACCAAATTTCTTGGAGTTATATTTTTAATAAAAACTTTCGTTTATTCCTCACTTGAAGTACTTGAAAGCAAGATGCCTCAAGGCAATGGACCTTATCAAAGTAGTAGCTCATACGGACTGGGGAGCTGAGGTCCTCCTTAGACTGTATAGAGTGTTAATTCGTTCCAAACTCGATTATGGATAAAGTGTGTATGGATCAGCCAGACCATCATATATCAAAACACTTGACCCAATACATCACCAAGGCTTACGACTTGCACTCGCAGCTTTCAGAACATCACCAATAGCTAGTTTATATGTAGAAGCAAATGAACCATCCATTTACCTCAGACATGAAAAATTATCTCTACAATATGCTTTTAAGCTTAAATCAAACCCAAGAAATCCAGCGTACAAAGTCGTGTTTGATCTAAGCAATAAAACTTCCAATGAGGCGAAGGCAAAGGCGATATGTCCTCTTGCGCTTCGCATCGAGGAAGCTATTCATAACATAGATTTTAAAATTGACAATGTTCATGAAACTTTTATATCAGATATAGCTCCTTTTGACCTGATTAATTAAGCCCAACGTTATTTTACAACTTCATAATAACCTGAAATCATATACTAACCCTCTAATGTTTAGATCAAAATTAAATGAAATCGGAACCATGTTTTCAGATTATACACCACAATACACAGATGGATCTAAAGCCGGCAACAAAGTTGGCTGTGCTGCTGTCAGTAAATTACATAATTCTAAATTACGGCTACCTGATCATGCATCTATATTTTCAGCAGAAGTAGAGGCTATTGATTTAGCTTTGAATTTTGCTGATGCATCACATGATAGAAAATTTATGATCCTTAATGTTTAAAAAAAAACTTATTCACAAATTACTTATTAAGCACACAGATATTACATCGACTAAACATGTTATATATTGCTGGATACTAAGTCATATTTGGTATTCGTGGCAATGAAATGGCTGATCAAAGTGCAAAAGTTGCACTTAAACTAGACTATAAATTCTAAAATATTACCATACACTGATGCTACCATACACTGATGCTACGCAATCAATTCTTTCTTACATTACTTCAAAATGGCAAACCACTTTGAATATCATACAATTCAATAAACTACAACCAATTAAGCCAAACATTGGTATATCATCTTTTATTTATCACTCCAACCGTAGAGAGGAAACAGTAATGTCACTGTTGAGACTTGGACATACCCGTTTCACACACTCTTTTATTGAAAAGAGAGGATCCACCATGGTGTATACCATGCCATTCCTCTATAAATGTTGAACACATCTTAATTCACGGTGTAGATTTAGCACTCATTCGTCAAAACTATTATACAGTTGTGACAATGAAGGAGCTTTTCGACACTGTTGATTTTAAATACATTATTGCATTTTTAAAAGAATCACATGTTTTCCATAAATTGTAAAGTTTTACAACTGATGTTTTTTTATTATTTTTACAGCTTGATAAATTTTGTTGCAATTGACCTTTCGTCATTACAATTTTAATGTATACAGTATGTTATCTATATAATATTTTTAATTGTAGATATCTTATATACAATAAACTTAACCCGGCGCGATATAGCCTGAACTGTGCTGATGCGCCATTAACTTAAACTAAATACTCACTCACTCACAGGGTTGGCAATTTCCCGGGAAATAAGAGTATTTCCCGGGACGGCGGGAAATACCGGGAAATACTGGGAAATACCGGGAAATACTGGGAAATAAGAATTTGGATACCGGGAAATAAGAATTTGGATGATTTTGGTGGTAAATACAGGTATATATACCATACAATTTCTATTACCCGGTGTACTGATTGTAGTATCATGTGTGCAGGATGAAAATGAACTGCTTTTGAAGAATATGACGAAAAATACAGGCATTCATAGTGGCATTTACGCATTGCTTATAATCTTTATATAAATGTTAGAGATCTAACATTATTGAGACTGTTCATTATTACTCTAATATACATTGTATACAAACACAGTTTAAGGAGTTTATACATACATTTATTGGAGGTATTTTAAATGTTTAATGTAGTAGGCAAAATGCAAATGTTTTTAGGATTATCCCTGAAATGTGTTCATAATATAGCTGTATTATTAAAATAATCAATTAGTTATTAAAGAAGTCAGAATCATAATTTGAGATGACCCACACTGTTTGTTTGTACACAATTTCAACACGTCACCAGTGCCCAGGAGCTTCTTCATGAGACCAAGCCGGAACTTGTACCCGAACTCCTCAACTACATGTCCGAGACACTGCCAATTCCTAAGGTGCTACAACAGGAATCCTCCATCAACAACTCGAAGCCAGCTGTATGGTGGTCATGTGTGGAGAGGTCGGGCGTGATCACCAAAGACTTCAGTCAGCTCGCCAGGAAATTGATGGTACTGCCAGCAAGTTCAGCCGCCATTGAACGTGTGTTCTCCAACTTCGGCATCATACAGACGAAACTACGCAACAGACTGGGCGTTGAGAAAGCAGCGAAGCTGGTGCTATGCTACTGCTTCCTGAGAGGTAGCGAGGAAATCGACTGGTGAAGACAGACTACTGGCTGAAGAAACATTCCAACAAGAAAAACGAAAAAATAAATGAAAAAAAAACAATAAAATAAAAAAAAACAAAAAAAAACAATAAAACCCAAAAAAAACTGTTGTGGTTGCCAATGATGCCACCTGATGAGTACCCCTGGCAGGGACGAAATAGTTTAAGCACTTATAGAGTGGTAGCAATGCATAAAAATGAGCAAAAAACGTGTTTGGAAGACACATAATCTTATTTCCCGGTATTTCCCGGTATTTCCCACTTCTGGGCTTATTTCCCGGCGGTATTTCCCGCCCCCGGTATTTCCCGGCCAACCCTGCTCACTCACCAGCTGGGGTGCGGAATATCGTTTGTTTTACTTGTGTGCCCATCCATACTGAAACATTGCTGGGAGGGGCACCCGTTTTCTTCCTATACCAATAACAAATTTAGTCACCATTTTGACCTTAGATGTAGGTGCGACTTTGTACCCCAAAATAAACAAATATATATGAAATAATGAAAATACATTTTGTATATTTTCAGAATCTGCCGATAGTGATACTCAAATTTCCGTGATGGCATCCCCCACACCTTCGCAGAGTGATACGGTCACAACTGCTTCAAATTCAGACTCGGAAATGGAGTCTGCTGGAAATCCAAATTTACGATGTTTCTTGTGCCATGAAACTTTCTCCATTCCTAAAGTGCTCAGCTGCTTTCACACATTCTGCCAGCCATGTCTGGAGAAAACCCAGGAACTACCGGACAAAATCGCTTGTCCAGAATGTCACCAGGATACTTTCCTCGGCGCCAATGGGCTAAGTGGATTACTGCCGGATTATGCTGTAAGCAACCTCCTGGAGAAGACTGCCCTCGACACGAGTGCCTTACACTGCACTGGCTGCAAAAGCAAGGACACTAACGCGGTGGCCAGGTGCTTTGACTGTGCTAACTTTCTATGTGCAAATTGTGTTATGGCACATCAGTTTATGCATTGTTTCGAAGGACATAGAGTCACCAGTCTTACAGATCTGAAGAACAACAAGGAAAATGGGAAGCTGGAAAAACCATTGTATTGCCCACGTCACAAGGCAGAGGAGCTGAAAATCTTCTGTAAGTCGTGTTCAATTCCGATATGCAAGGAATGCACAGTGTTTGATCATGGCCGCGGTCACGACTGCCAGTTTCTCTCAGACACCGGGGACAAACAAATTGCGCAGATGCACCTCATAGAACAAGACGCAAAAATGAAAGTCAGTGAGCTGAAAACCACGTCCAAGAGCATTGACCACATTGCTAGCCGATTGCAGGTTCAATACCACAAGGCCCAAAATGACATTAACGACACTTACAACTTCTATCGCGCAATGTTAGAAGAAAGAAAACAAGAGTCACTGAAAGAACTTGATCAAGCATTCAACAGCAAGCAGCTCCTGATTAGCAATCTGGGTGCTAAAATTCAGGAACATATTGACAAGATGTACCTTGGAACTGAGTTTGTGGACAAGATTACGAAGTTTGCAACCATGCCCGAGGCTCTTATGTTCAAAAACCTTGTTGAACAGCGATTTCAGAATTTGTTCAACTTTTCACCAGACACGGACAATGAAAGCTATCATGATATCGAGTTCATATCCAACTTTCAGGCGATACAGACCGGAGTTAGGAACACGTTTGGCTACGTTCGTGAGGGACCCAGTGATATTTCACATATCATAGCGAAACCACAGCCCATTGCTCGTCCGAATGGAATCATTTCATCCATGACGCCACCTCCTGTGTCGATTAGCAACACACAGATGAACGGCCAGCTCAATGGTCACTTGTTTGACCCTGCCAGTATTGAAACAATTCCAACTAGCAACTTTGGAAGCACAAACCAGTTTGAATCAACAAATAATCTGCTGTTTCCGACTGCCGACACATTCACGACAAACACTGATTCAAACTTATATGAGAAGTGGTCTAGTGGAGGATTAGATATCTTCCAGAATGGCATGGATGTATTCTCCACCAGCAGTTATCCACTAATGGACATAACTAGCAAACTCATCTCCACCAATCTCTACCCACCAAAGTCCCAGATCAAACGACAGAAAATGATCTACCATTGCAAGTTTGGAGAATTCGGAGTGATGGAAGGTCAATTTACTGAGCCTAGCGGAGTTGCCGTTAATGCCCAGAATGATATTGTGGTTGCCGACACAAACAACCACCGTATTCAGATCTTTGACAAAGAGGGTCGATTCAAGTTTCAGTTTGGAGAGTGTGGAAAGCGGGACGGACAATTGCTCTATCCAAATCGTGTTGCTGCTGTGAAAACATCGGGTGATATAATCGTCACCGAAAGAAGTCCGACACACCAAATCCAGGTGTACAACCAATATGGACAGTTTGTCCGAAAGTTTGGGGCCAATATTCTTCAACATCCCAGGGGTGTAACCATAGACAACAAAGGCAGGATTATCATAGTTGAGTGTAAAGTTATGCGTGTGATTATTTTCGACCAGTATGGCAATACCCTGCACAAGTTTGGTTGCTCAAAGCATCTCGAGTTTCCTAATGGTGTTGTGGTGAACGATAAGGAAGAAATCTTCATCAGTGATAATCGTGCTCATTGTGTCAAAGTGTTCAATTACCAGGGCCAGTACCTACGACAGATAGGTGGAGAGGGGATCACAAATTATCCAATCGGGGTAGGTATCAATAGTCAGGGTGAAATTCTTGTTGCCGATAATCATAACAACTTCAATCTCACAATCTTCACGCAGGACGGCCAGCTGATCAACGCATTGGAGAGTAAAGTGAAACACGCGCAATGTTTTGATGTGGCCCTGATGGATGATGGGTCGGTGGTTCTAGCGAGTAAGGACTACCGGCTCTATATCTACAGATATGCACAGATTCCCAGTCTTGGAATATGAGACTTGCCAAAAATGGCATTAAAAAGTGTGAGATTTGGATGTCCGATGTCTATATATAGATTTTCTGCTGATGAAAATATGGGTGTGATTACATAGAGGAGGGGCTTCATTGAAAGAAAAAGAAAATTTAATGAGCTGGTTCTGTTCAGTGTGTAACTAACTACAAACACAAAATGTGCTAGCTACTGAGAGATTTGACCTTTTGTATGGCAATTTTTCATAAGGTTATTTTAATTGGTATTTTTGTTAATACAAGAGGCATTTGGCAATAGCTTCTAGTTGCCAAGATTTTGTCCATGTATGGTCACGTGCCATTTACTAGTCATGGTGTTAAAACTGTGAAAACAAACATTGCAATGCATTTGTCACCATAGCAACACTGATAATGACCTAATGAACTCAAATTGGTCATTGGTGAAATTGATCAGTGATGCTATTGTAATAGCTGTTCGGAATCCGGTATGGTCAGTATTTAGTTGAATGCATTTTTATTTCATGTTCTGTATCTTTTGTACAGAGACTGGCTGTCATAATTAAAACAGTCCACCATTGCTGTTTAATGTTTCTATTTATGAACAAAATGTTGACTATTTTATGATTATGTTGTCATTATTGTGATAGATCTATCTTGTTCATTGTTGTGCTAAATGCACAGCTTATTAATAATATTATTATTATTTAATTGCCATTGTAGCTTTCGCCTTATTTTGTTTTTGTTATGTAGTGTTATATATATAATTTAATTTAGTTGTGCACAATGTTAGAATTCTCAAAATAGATATGGCCCTTGTTTTTTTCTCTAGTTAATACAATCAGTATACATAGACAAATTCACCATTTTGCAGTTATTTGTTTTTACTTTTTGTCTTGTTTTTGTTGTTTTTCTTCAGATTTAATCTTAATTATGTAGTTTATTGACTATATAGTAACCATAGCAACATTGGACCATCATACTTGGTTATGAAGCTACCTCAGCGGGACAATTTTATGAGATGAATCCAAAACAGTCATTTAGGAATGTATTTTCAATATAATCATACTAATGTGTATCCACGTCGTAGAATGTGATGATATATAAGAATGGCCCTATCAGTGTATCTGTTTCATATTTGTATTAGAGTCGCCTAGCTATTTTAAAATGTGTGTTCATGGTCAAGGTCACAGAGGTCAAGGTGATGTACACGTATTTACTGTATCTATGTTCAATCACATTGGGGCAATAGATAAACACAATCATAATTGTGTAATGTTGACACTTGATTTTGAGATTATGAATTTACTACATACAAATTTTACTACACAAATGTTCACTGCATCATTACAATGTGTTGGGCTGGCTCATCATGTGCATTATTCTGGCTCTTCGTCGGGTTTTGGAGTCAAAGAGTAAAAATGTTAATGAACTGGTGTAACGGAAATAGTGTGCGATGACTGAATTACGAGATTTTATGAATTGTCGGGATGTTCACGAGATTATGAATGTCAAGGTCAAATGAGAAAGTAGAACTAGAACATAATTATCTGTTTCACGATGTTATTTCATTACATTAATATGATCCTAAGTAATCGATTCAAAATTACCATTAAAAAATGCAATTATTTCAGTGACACATTGCAGTTTTGTTCCAACTATTACTAACATTTATTTTCCGATTTTTGCTCCTAAAGTATAAACCGTATGCTCTACACACCATAAAACCTTGCCTGTAAAGCCGCCTAGCACCATGACAACATAACTGGTACATCTATCGTGGTATATACGTGTACTGCACTACATGGAGGCACTGAAACTAGAAATATTCATGGTATTTGAGTATATAGAGGACAGACTTCTCCCCATCTTGAAGGTCCAGCTTTAGCCATCATGTACAAGACGGGCAACCAACATGTTCAATTTCACAATACAGCTGTTATCTGTTGGCACCATAAAGTTTGGCTTTCAGATGATGTAAAGCATGTTGGCAAATGGTGCTTAGTCTTCGTTACTTTCCCATGATACATGTATTTTGCTGCGTCTTAAAATCCTTTCAGTTTCCCCGAAACTTTATATTTAAATGAACTTAAAACTATCAATTTCAGGGCCCACACTGGGTCGAAAAAAGTTGGAGCCACTTATCTGTGTGAACGATGGGGTGTGTGCGGGAGCGGTGTTGGCCCCTACGGGAGGGTGTCGTCCCCTCCCTGGTTGGATTTTTTTTGGTATTTTTATTTGTAAATGGTGAGATTCTAGCCCGTTATTTTTCTGGAAGAAGTATTAATATAGAATGAAAGTATGCATACCTGTTGAGGCTAAAAGTTTATTTTACAATGTAGCCCTGTGACAGTGATTAATAATGGAAGCCAACACAGGATTACATTTCAAATGATCTTCGAGCTCAAAAAGACATGCATACTATTCAAGACAATCCAATGAACTTTTACAACTTTAATTATTTTCTTGGTCATAATAATTAAAAAATACATCAGAATTACATACATGTACAAGTATCCACTATGTCTAACAAATTGCACAACATTCAGTTCAAAATGTGTCTGTTCTTCTTGAACCACATTACAAATGCCGATTTGAAGTTGAACTTGTCTGGGCCGTCAATGGAAATTTTCATCAGGCTGTCTAGGTTTCAGTCACTAAGTCCATTTCGGACGTTTAAAACCGAAAGTAGCCATTTTGACAAGTGACGATTTGGATTATTTTTTTTTACGTTTATTTATTGGCGATTTGGACAAGTTTCATTCACAGTTTATAGTTGAGGACACGAAAATCATATTTTTCACAACGACTACCTTTGATCTTATTTGTGAAAAACAACGCCAATAATAATTACCTAATTATGTACACAAGTTACAGTCATTCGGTCATCCGATCATGTTTACATAGTCTTCAAACAATGTCATCATTTCACCGATCAAGTACTGCCGTTTTCATAAAGGACCTCAATTATCAAATAATTCCCATTATACAAAACTGTAAATGTGTGATCATACACCGCTAATTTACAAGTTTGTTTTGTTTTGATTGCAATTTATGATGGGAATATGCCTCAAGCACATGTACACAGCTGTTTTGACTGTGAATCGATTGTTTCGCCAAACGATAGCGTATATCAGAGCAAAAAAATTGTAACCAGTCAAAGATACAATGAACACAGACTGTATATCGATTTTTCTTTAACTGGAAAGCGCCGTCAATGGTAAATAAAACCAGTCGAGTATGAAAGGTTAAAATATGGCACAAACGTTATTTATGCCGATTTTTTGTGCAATATTCTGAAAATCGCCAAATTGAAATTTTAGGAGCCATTTCTATCGCAAAATCGCCATTTGGTTATTGTGGCGACTGACAGCGTGGCCCCTGAATTTACTTTGCCTGGCCTAAGGATTTTGTGTCTGACATGTTGAGTTGTCCTACGGATTTTGGGAAGACTGTTCTTTAAACAGGAAGGGGGTTATGAGAAGCGACGGACAGTAAGTTGTCTCCTTAGGCTATTCCCATCATGAAGCTCTTTCGGTTGCATTAAAAAGAGAGGCATATTTAAGTATTATTTTAAGTTATCAAAATATTGAAAAGAAAGGGCATCCAGTTTCTGTAGTATTTATATCACTTAGTCATAATTGAAGAGATTACTATATCATGTTATTGCTATATCATGTTATTGCTATATCATGTTATTGCTATACCATATGATTCAGGATTTTGTTTTGTTTCTTTGTTCAATACTCTATTTATTGATCATACTTGATGTTTACTAAGCTAGAAATGTATCCATATAAACACAGGGTATCCTAGTTATCTTTCCTTATTTCTATTTTTGGATTTGTTTTTCTTTGTTCTTAAAATAGAATTGTCACTTGGTAGAGAGGTCACAAAGGTTCAAGTGTCTTCATATTTGTTCTTTGTGTCTGATCCATCATCAGATATTGATACAATCATTGTATTCAACCAAAATGTGCCATAGATTGCCGGCTTATCATGATCATCATTTTGAAATCAGTGTATTTTATCAGCATAAATTCATTATCCATTTGTTTAATGCTTCATAAATCAGTGATATATGCTATTTGGTTTATAAATAAGCTGTGAAATGGGTTATGTGGTATAAACATCATGTGCTTGTTGGTATGTAAGTATGATTAACCTGATCAAACATTAACAAGGAAGACTTGAAATACTTCTAGTTTGTTGTGCAGATCATTGTAATAGCACCGTAAATAATTATCTGAACGTTTGAGGCATGTGTATAATACACACCAGTTTACAGGTATTGTATATAACATTATCTGTTGGCAGGTTTATGGCTAGGGTCTCCATGTTAGGCTGGCTTATGGTTATTGCCGTTGTTGTGCTGGCTTATGGTTCTATCTATCTATCTTCCTTTAATGTCGAACCCCTCGCGGGGACGTAGACATGTTGCGCGTCAAAAACCGCAAAGAAGTTAAAAGTATAAGTAGTTAAAAGCATAATTTAAGAAAGTAATGAAAATAAGTTGTCATAAAAGTTTAAAAGCAGCTGCGCAGAACAACTAGGGACTGGCATGATCAATATGGCAAACTGCCGTACTTAAGAGCGGAACTAGGTAATTTTCAATGGGAATAGCAACAAGATCATTATGAATTTTATACATAAGGGATAAACTATTGTCAATACGCCGTAGTCTGCGTAGATTTAGGGAATGTAGCAGGTCTGTAACACTAGAGGTACGATAGAAGTCAGTCTTTATCCAACGGGCTGTTCTTCGCTGGACACCTTCAATTTGGTCTATCAATGTTTGGGTATGGGGCGACCAGATCTCGGAGCCATATTCCAGCTGGGTTCTCACTAATGTCTGGTAAGCCATGGACTTGAGGGGTTCGGATTTGACCAGGTTTCTACGTAGAATCCTAATGTTTGGTTTGCTTTCTTAGTTGACCTTTTTATGTGAGTGTCCCACGACAGGTTATTTGAGATATCCACGCCAAGGTATTTGGCTGTGGTGACCTACTCAAGTAGTAACTTCCATGTTAGGCTGGCTTATGGTTACTTCCATGTTAGGCTGGCTTATGGTTATTTCCATGTTAGGCTGGCTTATGGTTACTGCCTCCATGTTAGGCTGGCTTACAGTTACTGCCTCCATGTTAGGCTGGCTTATGGTTACTGCCTCCATGTTAGGCTGGCTTACGGTTACTGCCTCCATGTTAGGCTGGCTTATGGTTACTGCCTCCATGTTAGGCTGGCTTACGGTTACTGCCTCCATGTTAGGCTGGCTTACAGTTACTGCCTCCATGTTAGGCTGGCTTATGGTTACTGCCTCCATGTTAGGCTGGCTTATGGTTACTGCCTCCATGTTAGGCTGGCTTACAGTTACTTCCTCCATGTTAGGCTGGCTTATGGTTACTGCCTCCATGTTAGGCTGGCTTACAGTTACTGCCTCCATGTTAGGCTGGCTTATGGTTACTGCCTCCATGTTAGGCTGGCTTATGGTTACTGCCTCCATGTTAGGCTGGCTTATGGTTACTGCCTCCATGTTAGGCTGGCTTACAGTTACTTCCTCCATGTTAGGCTGGCTTATGGTTACTGCCTCCATGTTAGGCTGGCTTACAGTTACTGCCTCCATGTTAGGCTGGCTTATGGTTACTGCCTCCATGTTAGGCTGGCTTATGGTTACTTCCTCCATGTTAGGCTGGCTTATGGTTACTGCCTCCATGTTAGACTGGCTTACAGTTACTGCCACCATGTTAGGCTGGCTTATGGTTACTGCCTCCATGTTAGGCTGGCTTATGGTTACTGCCTCCATGTTAGGCTGGCTTATGGTTACTTCCTCCATGTTAGGCTGGCTTATGGTTACTTCCTCCATGTTAGGCTGTCTTATGGTTACTTCCATGTTAGGCTGGCTTATGGTTACTGCCTCCATGTTAGACTGGCTTATGGTTACTGCCTCCATGTTAGACTGGCTTATGGTTACTGCCTCCATGTTAGGCTGGCTTATGGTTACTGCCTCCATGTTAGGCTGGCTTGCGGTTACTGCCTCCATGTTAGGCTGGCTTATGGTTACTGCCTCCATGTTAGGCTGGCTTATGGTTACTTCCATGTTAGGCTGGCTTACAGTTACTTCCTCCATGTTAGGCTGGCTTATGGTTACTTCCATGTTAGGCTGGCTTACAGTTACTTCCTCCATGTTAGGCTGGCTTATGGTTACTGCCTCCATGTTAGACTGGCTTACAGTTACTGCCTCCATGTTAGGCTGGCTTATGGTTACTGCCTCCATGTTAGGCTGGCTTATGGTTACTTCCTCCATGTTAGGCTGGCTTATGGTTACTGCCTCCATGTTAGACTGGCTTATGGTTACTGCCTCCATGTTAGACTGGCTTATGGTTACTGCCTCCATGTTAGACTGGCTTATGGTTACTGCCTCCATGTTAGACTGGCTTATGGTTACTGCCTCCATGTTAGGCTGGCTTATGGTTACTTCCTCCATGTTAGGCTGGCTTATGGTTACTGCCTCCATGTTAGACTGGCTTATGGTTACTGCCTCCATGTTAGACTGGCTTATGGTTACTGCCTCCATGTTAGACTGGCTTATGGTTACTGCCTCCATGTTAGACTGGCTTATGGTTACTGCCTCCATGTTAGGCTGGCTTCTGGTTACTGCCTCCATGTTAGGCTGGCTTATGGTTACTGCCTCCATGTTAGACTGGCTTATGGTTACTGCCTCCATGTTAGGCTGGCTTATGGTTACTGCCTCCATGTTAGACTGGCTTATGGTTACTGCCTCCATGTTAGACTGGCTTACGATTACTGCCTCTATGTTAGGCTGGCTTATGGTTACTGCCTCCATGTTAGGCTGGCTTATGGTTACTTCCATGTTAGGCTGGCTTACAGTTACTTCCTCCATGTTAGGCTGGCTGGCTTATGGTTACTTCCATGTTAGGCTGGCTTACAGTTACTTCCTCCATGTTAGGCTGGCTTATGGTTACTGCCTCCATGTTAGACTGGCTTACAGTTACTGCCTCCATGTTAGGCTGGCTTATGGTTACTGCCTCCATGTTAGGCTGGCTTATGGTTACTGCCTCCATGTTAGGCTGGCTTATGGTTACTTCCTCCATGTTAGGCTGGCTTATGGTTACTTCCTCCATGTTAGGCTGGCTTATGGTTACTGCCTCCATGTTAGACTGGCTTATGGTTACTGCCTCCATGTTAGACTGGCTTATGGTTACTGCCTCCACGTTAGACTGGCTTATGGTTACTGCCTCCATGTTAGACTGGCTTATGGTTACTGCCTCCATGTTAGACTGGTTTATGGTTACTTCCTCCATGTTAGGCTGGCTTATGGTTACTTCCTCCATGTTAGTCTGGCTTATGGTTACTGCCTCCATGTTAGACTGGCTTATGGTTACTGCCTCCATGTTAGACTGGTTTATGGTTACTTCCTCCATGTTAGGCTGGCTTATGGTTACTTCCTCCATGTTAGGCTGGCTTATGGTTACTGCCTCCATGTTAGACTGGCTTATGGTTACTGCCTCCATGTTAGACTGGCTTATGGTTACTGCCTCCATGTTAGGCTGGCTTATGGTTACTGCCTCCATGTTAGGCTGGCTTATGGTTACTGCCTCCATGTTAGACTGGCTTATGGTTACTGCCTCCATATTAGGCTGGCTTATGGTTACTGCCTCCATGTTAGACTGGCTTATGGTTACTGCCTCCATGTTAGACTGGCTTATGGTTACTGCCTCCATGTTAGACTGGCTTACAGCTACTACTTCCTACTGATCGGCCTAATATTTACTCACTATCTGTAATGAGAAGATGACAATTGTTGGCACTGAATGGTTATTTGTCATAGCATGAGTTGGTGGCCTGTATGATTGGATCAATCATAGTCACTCATCGATGTTGTTACTTTTATAAATAAATCAGGGAACATCATAACATTGCACTCTGGTCCTATTATCAGAAGTCCATTTCCACTCTCAGATTGCTGTGTACTTCAATGTCTTCAATGATATATCGATTGATTGAAATGAAATCTTTAGGAACAAAGTGCAGCATGGTGGACTGTAATTTTACTGTAAACAGTTGGTATGTAAATGTGTTGTGTACACTGTACATATTTTCTTTTCATTGTTTATCATTAGACATTGGTGATCATTTTATTGGATGATACCATTTAGTTGAAACATGATTGGTTAAACCGATATAAGCTGTTTGGAAATATTTAAAAAGTATTGATTTAAATATTTTTATATTTAAAAAGTATTGATTTAAATATTGCCATACAATTGCAATGAATTACTTATAAAAGCTTGTTTTTTATGGAAAATGTATTAGAATATCGCTTGTTCTGTACTTCAGTATGAACGTTTGTTGCGGTCCCTACATATTGCTTTGTTTCAATTCCGCTCTTGTCTCGAGTGTACTGTTGTTGAAATTTAATTTGGATAACAATACCAGTAGAAGCATGATATAACTAATGATGATATAACTTGTGTCTTCTTACTACTGACCATCACTGTTGACATGTGGTTGCAATGTGACCACAGTTGCCAAGTGACCACTGTTGCCATGTAACCCCTGTTGCCACGTGACATCTGTTATCATGTGACCCCCGTTGCCACGTGACATCTGTTATCATGTGACCCCCATTGCCACGTGCCATCTGTTATCATGTGG
The DNA here is from genome assembly GCA_014843695.1 of Archivesica marissinica. Taxonomy (NCBI): domain Eukaryota; kingdom Metazoa; phylum Mollusca; class Bivalvia; order Venerida; family Vesicomyidae; genus Archivesica; species Archivesica marissinica. The sequence goes on from CM026395.1 coordinate 4,314,155, forward strand.
CCCCCCGTTACCATTTGACCTCTGTTATGAACTGATGAAGATATTTACGATTTTATTCTTGTGATCAACTAGGTTGTAAATCAAATATATTTGAAGAATTTATTTGTACAGTGGTATTTTCCAAGTAAATGTCTAGTAACGAGTAATTACTATTAGGTAGCACATGCAACCAAAATCTTGCATGGTAAAAGAAATAATAAATTTCCCGAAGTTCACATAATTAAACCTGCTCTCGTGCTCTAATAATTTGCTACTTATCGAAAATCATAAAGCATTTATTTCATAGGAAGAAGAGTGCAATTTTTGAGAAATGTTTTTTAAATTTTCTGTTTTTGGTATTTATGCTTCATTCTAAGCCTTGCCCTGCCCGTTCATACATGGCAAACATCCGACTTGTTTTCTATGTCATTTTTGTAGTTGAACAAGAAAGCATTGAAAACATTTGTATACCATATTTGTTAGTAGCACTGATATTTTTGAGAATGTGTTGGTCTTTTAAAAATGAACATGGAATAGTGATAGGGAGTGTTTGAGGGTGCTCAATACACCATTATGCTTAGCTTTGTAAAAACAAGTTTTCATATCTGGACAAATTATTTGTTTTGAATGCATTTAATATTTATGTTTCCATTTTGCTCCGAGGCTTTTGTTGGGAGGTTATAGCATGTAAAACCTCACGGACAAGGCTGCACGTTGCTCACTTACGTTGTTGTACATCGTCATCATCATTTATCAATGTTGTTGGGTTTTTTGAATGAAGATATATATTTCATGATGACCATATTTGAATATTTTTGTACATTTCATGATTAGAAGTAGCCTGTGCAAAGATTTTGGATAGTTATTTCATATTTTGTATACGTATGTGGTTCAAAACTTGTAGATTATATTATAACTATATTTTGCTGTAGTATATATGCATTTTTATTTAAATTATTTAAAAAATAAAAGTGAGTAAAGAATCTTTTTTAATCAAATTTTTACCAATGAATAAAGTTGTTTTTCTTTTGGTTTTTGCATGTGGGTTAATTACTATTTTTTTCTGATACAAGGGAGGTAATTCAGACTAAGCATTGTTATGTTTTGTGTTCAATATCTTAATGGTTGTGTACCCTATTGTAAGAGAAGACAATATGGTTTGCAACTGGCTATGTGTTCCACTTAAATAAACCAAAAATATCAACAAAAACAATGTATTATATTTCCAGTATATGTATAATGTGTATTATATTTGTTACAGACTTGCAGCGATCGTCTTCCTTAGTGATTCCTGTAATCCAACCCATTCATATATGCAAAACAAGAGTAGCTCTTCTCAAGATGAAAAAATGAAACAAAGCAAAATATTTTTAGGTGATATTTGATTGTTTGAGAAATGTCTGAATAACAACAATTTCTACTTTACACAAATAAATGGACAAGTTTTCATTGAATCCACATGTTAAAATTTAGAATCGAAAAAAGGATGTTTAATTTTGCAATTTGATGGGTATAGGTAGCATTGAGAGAATGTGAAGAGCAGTTGTCGCAGCATATATGTACTTACTAGCCTTATTGTCACCTGCAATAACTGTTGCCTAATGTGTCTTCCCCCATATCTTACTTGTCATTTTGTCTTTGTGCATGTACACCAATTTGTAATTATTATAAAACATCGTGGGGAACTGAATACACAATTTGTGTGTCGCTGCAGTTCTGCAAGAATGTGTGCCACTCACTAATATCTTGGCCAGGTTACTGGCACACTGTTTTTACGAGCTACCTTAAAATGTTAAATGGTGATATATATATATATAGATCTTACAGGAGTTGTGATTTCATACCAAAGTTTATTAAACGTGTTTTGGGATTTTGCTATTAAGCGAGCCAATAGGAAACATCCAAAATGAGTTTAATAAAGTTATGAGTGCAAGATCCTTTTAATCACATTACCATAGTAACAACAGCCATAAATTTGAAGAAAAAACCCCATTTATTTGCCGATATATTTTTAAGCCTTTTTTCATTAAGGAGCATTCGTATGCCACAGTAAATAGTCTCTGATAATCAAACAACTAATCATCACTATATACCACTAGTGTATTTAGCATTTATTGATCTAAGATTTAATTTTCAACAAATAAAAGCATGAACACCAAACTACATGTGTTATGCATTACAAGCTGTCCTGCTTTGACCAATCAGAATACCTCCAGGTGTTATTACATGTGTGTTAATATAAGAAAATATGTGATGGTTGGCTGTATTACACTGAATACCAGCACATTTATGTTATCCCACAAAACGTAAGTTGTTCTGGACATCACCTTTGAACCAGTTGAACATCTTAACACTTAAACTCTAAAACTGCAGTATTTCAATATGACGGTGTCTGATCAAATGCAGTTAATGGTCGAGGTATAATATATGTGAAAACATATGACAAAATAAACATTTTCAGTACCCTTGTTAATTGATGTGTATCTTACCACCATGTTAACCCTTTCCTTCATAGAGATTTAGGTTAATATATTATTATATCTCCATACAAACGACAGCATTTAGCTATCATGCAGTGGATAAGTAGTTGCCATATCTATCCCACCTCCATACATATATATATAACTGTGTCTACACAAGATTCTGGCCTTTATTATGAACATTGGTTTGGCTACTACATTGTCAATGTATAATTTGTATATCGTATTGGTAATGGCGTCAAGAGGTGCTTCTATGAGGGAAAGGGTTAATTTGAAATTCTAATGTTCCATTCAAATGGATAAATGTGTTACCATTGCGACTAGATTTAAATATATTTATCCAAAACTTGAGGGGGGGGGGGGATTGCACCTTTTGCATTATGGAATAGTTGCAATATGGTATAAATGGTTAATGCTACTACAAAAACTAGTTCATCATTTTCTTTTGCATGTATGTACTTGTGTACAAAATGTTATAAAAATATAATTTTGCTGTAAAGGCGTGTTGAATTTTGTGTCTAAGCATTTATGTAAAGTCACAACAGATTTCAATCTTATGATGCCTTAAAAGTGAACGAAGATACATTTGTTCTCGAGACTTCAGACATTTAGAAAACATTAAAATCTTGTGTTGTGAAGTATGCATATTTCTATTTGAATTGGTACATAACGTTAATGGTAAGACAAATTACGATTTAAAAGATTTTTGACTTTATTATTACGCTTTATTATAACGCTGCTTTGCATAGTGACGTCATGCCAATTTTGTGACATCCCAACCATTTGCGTCGACAGTTGGCACCAAAATGAAAGTAGCAGCATTATTTTGTGCAAAATGTGGTTAAAACCCACTATGATAATGTGATAAAAAGGATGTTACATAGATCTTACAAGATCCTATATATATGAATCCAATTGCATGATAACAACAAACCATGTTACAAATTGTGAACAGACACAGTTTTAACGTTCATGCATCATTACAACTTACAGATCATGTCAAATGATTATTAAATGAAAATAGGTGGCATAGTCGTTACGGTCGTTTACTTCAAATCACTTGCCCCTCACAGCTACTGGTTTGAAACCCACTGGGTTGTCGAATGATTTCATGTGAGGAAGCTATCCAGCTGGCCATCAGAAGGTTGATGGGTTCTACCTGGGTGCCTGAAATACTGCTCCGAGGGGTACACAGTATCTACATCCACTAATAATAACTGGAGTCGCCATCTGCCCTAAGCTGTTTGTGCGACGTTAAAGCCAAAGAACAAACCTTTTAATGGAAAAAATAAATATATATTGATATTTGTAACAATTTGTGCTCTTATGAATATTTCAATATATGAAGTTTTCACCTGTTGACTGCAAGCTGTTGTACAACATGCTTAATAACTTTCTCGATTCGAACACGTTGGTTCAAAATAGTTTCCAATTGTATTGATTAAACATGAAATTTAGCGATGCAACATAAGGCTTGCTTGAACCATCGTGAAAATTGGAGTGTTACGAAATTATTGAATTTGTTCGGTGTCGTACAGTTTTGAAAGTGAAATCATCAACTGCTAATTGATGTGTTATGCTTCTGCACTGACTCTTCCATTGTTGAATGTACCCGTGTTATTCTTTAGAAAATTTGAATACTCAATCAAAATCATCAATCACATAGTTATTCGTCATAGAAACCATTTGTTTACTTTAGCAACTGCAAACAATCATCGGCCGGGTGCTTTTTGGCTTTTTATAGCCATTTGTTCAAGTTTAGTTTTGCAAGAGGGTTATTTTTTACTGTTATACATCTGCATTTTTTATATAAAATTTCATGAAAACACGTAAAATAATAAATTTTGACCATTTTTTGCATGTCTTCATCAACATTGCTTGTTACCTGCTATATGACTCTCTTTTTTTTTACAAATTCAATAATTGCCTTGATGAAAATAGCACCTAACAAAAATATGCAAGTATGAATATGTGGGTAAATATGTAATTATTGTGTAGGGTGATATGCTTTGTGCTAGGTTAGTCATATTGCTACACTTATTTTCGGCATAGAAGTTTTGAAAGACGTTTGTAAGAAGGTTGATTAGTTAGCTAACAAACTTGTATTTATTAAGTGTTACATGACCCTCTATGCAACCTCGTACAACAAATCATCGTATCGGGTTGCCAAGAGGGTATCGTGATAGTATTAGTGTTTCTTTTTTCAATGGAAATTCGAGTCCTTGAATCGACTGCCTTGATTCACTAATCTTTGCCTACTTTATGGACCAAACAAACAATGTCATTATATTGCTCAATGTTGAATTTTAAGTTCAAGCAGATGTTTCTGGTGTGAGTGCATTTGTCTTGGGGAGGGAGGGAGGCGGAGGTGGGGGTGGATTAACATTTATATGCCTTTTGCTGTTGAGAAATTGACACATTTGCAATGTCTCGGGCTGAAAAAGGTGAATATTTGGAAAGAAGTTGTATAAAGTTAATATAGGAAGTTAGAGAAATAATAAGGTTGTCTCCAGTTTTGTTGATAATTAAATATTGGTGCATAATGTTGATCTTATATCTTGTTGAGTTGAGATGTTATAATTGGTACCACTCTGTTGAAAGCTTTGTGTTCTCTGTTCAGTAAAGATTACTACTGCTGAACGTGCGTATCAGACTGTCCAATGCTGGACGTGCGTATCAGACTGTCCAATGCAGAGCGTGCGTATCAGACTGTCCAATGCTGGGCATGCGTATCACTGTCCAATGCTAGGCGTGCGTATCAGACTGTCCAATGCTAGGCGTGCGTATCAGACTGTCCAATGCAGAGCGTGCGTATCAGACTGTCCAATGCAGGACGTGCGTATCAGACTGTCCAATGCAGGACGTGCTTATCAGACTGTCCAATGCAGGACGTGCGTATCAGACTGTCCAATGCAGGACGTGCGTATCAGACTGTCCAATGCAGGATGTGCGTATCAGACTGTCCAATGCAGAGCGTGCGTATCAGACTGTCCAATGCAGGACGTGCGTATCAGACTGTCCAATGCAGGACGTGCGTATCAGACTGTCCAATGCAGGACGTGCGTATCAGACTGTCCAATGCAGGACGTGCGTATCAGACTGTCCAATGCAGGACGTGCGTATCAGACTGTCCAATGCAGGACGTGCGTATCAGACTGTCCAATGCTGGACGTGCGTATCAGACTGTCCAATGCAGGTCGTGCGTATCAGACTGTCCAATGCAGGACGTGCGTATCAGACTGTCCAATGCTGGACGTGCGTATCAAGACTGTCCAATGCTGGACGTGCGTATCAGACTGTCCAATGCAGAGCGTGCGTATCAGACTGTCCAATGCTGGGCATGCGTGTCAGACTGTCCAATGCTGGGCGTGCGTATCAGACTGTCCAATGCAGGACGTGCGTATCAGACTGTCCAATGCTGGGCATGCGTATCAGACTGTCCAATGCAGAGCGTGCGTATCAGACTGTCCAATGCTGGGCATGCGTATCACTGTCCAATGCTAGGCGTGCGTATCAGACTGTCCAATGCTAGGCATGCGTATCAGACTGTCCAATGCTAGGTGTGCGTATCAGACTGTCCAATGCAGAGCGTGCGTATCAGACTGTCCAATGCAGGACGTGCGTATCAGACTGTCCAATGCAGGACGTGCTTATCAGACTGTCCAATGCAGGACGTGCGTATCAGACTGTCCAATGCAGGACGTGCGTATCAGACTGTCCAATGCAGGACGTGCGTATCAGACTGTCCAATGCAGGACGTGCGTATCAGACTGTCCAATGCAGGACGTGCGTATCAGACTGTCCAATGCTGGACGTGCGTATCAGACTGTCCAATGCTGGACGTGCGTATCAGACTGTCCAATGCTGGGCGTGCGTATCAGAATGTCCAATGCTGGGCGTGCGTATCAGACTGTCCAATGCAGGACGTGCGTATCAGACTGTCCAATGCTGGGCGTGCGTATCAGACTGCCCACTGCTGGGCGTGATTATCAGACTGCCCACTGCTGGGCGTGATTATCGGACTGTTTATATGGGAGTCTGAAGTTGATGCATGGTGTTGACGGCCATCTAAAGGTGACCGTGGGTATGGGTATCAGAAGATGACCGTTTGCGTGGGTGGGGGCATCATCCATTAATTATGATTTTCCTGGAATGTGTGTCAAAACCCAATTCCATCCTTTACGGCCAGATATTGGTTTAAGGGTAGAGAAAACTGGACATCTTTCGTGAGAAATTTGTGGATGAGACCAGGAAACACTTCAGTGCATTAATAAGCTGAATAAATAACATGGATAATCGCCAGCAACAGCTGCAGTAAAAACCTAGTATTAATGAACACAGCTTGTTCAGTATTTATTATAACTGCATCCCTACTTCATATTAGTCATCAATAAATACCCTTTTACCTCTTACATGCATAGAAACACCACTGCCTTTGGGTACGAATGGGTTTATTAAGAAATAATATTTGTCTTTCAGTTATTTATTGGCGAATTAAAGATGGTTTTGAGTTATGACGCGTAAGAATTAACAACGCCTGCTGTAAACCTAAGTAGTTAATGCTGTGCGAGCTTGTAAATAACGTCGCAAAACTACAAAAATATCGCTAAACAATGTTTTATATCAGATTTAAACACTGTAAATTCCTTCTTTTCCTATGTAGACAAAATGCGGAGCTATATTAGAATTTAATCATGATTGCAATTTCATTGAACACAAAGCTTTGAATAGTAGGATCATTGTTAAAATGTGCCAGACTAATGTCTGGGAGAGGGCATGTGTTACATAGTTGAAAGTTATTGAAACGAAAGTCTGTTCATAGTTATGTTTGTTGGTTATTATTATATACATGTATTTCATGTGGTAACATCTGTTGTAGTTTATTATTGTACAAATGGTCACGCCACGGGAAATGTGAACTCATTTCGAAGCTTAATTGAATACATAAAAAAGTGCCTATATTGTATGCTTTGTTACTGCCAGCGTACATACAACTAGTGAAACATGCATAATCAATGTTTACATGCTTTGATACGCAACGATTATCATAGTATGTTTAGTATGATATCAAACAATTGCTTATCATTTTTGTGCTGGATAGGTAATATGGCATAAAGATACATGCAGAAGCTGTGTCTCAGTCTTGTACAGAAACAAAAACCAACGTCCTGGCCTGACCGTTAATTGCTTTTAGTGTTGTGTTGATTTATTTCGGGGCCTTTCGGATAATATACAAATATTTTGCCAAAAGAATGGAGATTTTATATGATTTATATATATTTATGGTGTGGATACTGGTTATGAAGATTTCTATGGTACCTACCAAGGACACTTAACTATTATATTACCATTACTCATTCGAGCCATGTTACCTGTATTGCCATGTTATATGTTGTTCTTTATGCTGCTTCATTCCAGTGGTGTACTACTCTTGTGTTCTTTGTTTATAACTAGTACAAACCAACAAACTTATGCTTGCATTTTAAACAATGATTGGGGACGAATAAAATAATTGCATACTAGTTTTGTTTCATGTGGGTATTATTTTTTGTTGTTTATAGAATTTTTATACAGTTATTGGTGTTGTGTAGGGATAAAGTAGCTTAGTTCAGTATAAACGAGTTAGATTTGTTATAATGTTGAAATGTTTAGTTGAATCTTGCCTGTGTTTATTATGAAAGACGTACAAGGATAGTTTGAGGTAGATAGGTTTGCATGCATGCCTCGCCATTAGGAATAGCATAGAGATTGTGATGCTGGTCTACTGCTCCCATATGGAGTGCATGTACATTGTATTGATCTTGTTTGACAACTATCTAACCAAGTAAACAATAACTCCAGGACAGTATTGCTGAGGTATGTGTTTGAGAGAGGATATTTTGATAAGACTGGCTATTCTACTTTAACATGGAACTGTATAATACTGTTGTAGAGAGATTATAAAACTAAATACAGTCATAGACACAATTAGTAATGATCTAAGATTGAAAGCCATTGATCAGTAACCTGCCAAATAAATTGGATGGAATCTGCAAACAACATAGAACCAGATCAGCTGCGGCAAGGTGTTAGTATAGGCTGGGCATCCAGTGTCTGTCCCATGTCGTGTCTGATCAGGATCTATGTATTATGCTATTCAGAGAAGTGTTTTAGCACCACTATCCAAATAGCAAACAGCATAGATAGATGCATTATGTGCCATCTGATCTGGCTCTATGATGTTTGCAAAAGCAACGTTACGTCATGATTGGTAAGTTAAGGGTTAGCTTCAAAAAAATTAAAGCAAAACATACTACTACTACTAATAGTACAAAATTCCCCGTTCAATTAATTGTTTGCACAAAGTTGAATGCAATATGGATTGAATCCTTCATATATACCTGTTTTGTTGATCAGAGTTACACTTACCAATCAATGTTGAATAAAGTTTATATTTTACTCTGTTAAAATTGCTGTTTGTTTTTTATTATTATGCATTATTAGTCTTGCATGGTTTTGCGTTTTGACTCCAGTCAGTTGGAGTGTGGTTTTGTAGACTGTAGACTCCGTCAGTTGGAGTGTGGTTTTGTAGACTGTAGACTCCAGTCAGTTGGAGTGTGGTTTTGTAGACTGTAGATACGTTAGATATTTAGTTCTATTTTAGATATTTATTTTGTCCTTGTTTTTGATACCATGAAAAAACCTGTTCATACTATAGTAGTATGCATGGTGTGGAAGAACGCTTAATGTTACAATGTGAATGTAGTGAAATCTGTGTTAGCAGTCGCCTATATTATAAACAGCCAACCTGTGTTACACAGCCCGTAACCAGATTGCCTCGACAATTAACCTCTATTGTAAGCAGCCAACCTGTGTTACACAGCCCGTAACCAGATTGCCTCGACAATTAACCTCTATTGTAAGCAGCCAACCTGTGTTACACAGCCCGTAACCAGATTGCCTCGACAATTAACCTCTATTGTAAGCAGCCAACCTGTGTTACACAGCCCGTAACCAGATTGCCTCGACAATTAACCTCTATTGTAAGCAGCCAATTTGTATTTACTGACCTGCTCATATTTCTATGAAGGTATGGTTTGAGAAAAATTAAAAACCATTAAGAATTTTAAAATGTAGGTGCAAAATGATCCTCCATATTGTATGGCTGCTAAAATGGGTTTCTCCAATCACAAATTGTCTTATTTTGTTAGCTTACTTGAACTCTGGCATTTTTATTATACTATGGGATTCTGTTCAGGGAAAATAAATCCTCATCATTTACAAGCTCTGAATGATAGATATTGGATTGAAAAGATTTGTTAAGACATGCTTATTGTGGGAAACTTACAAGAGCAACAACACCTTGCAAGGAGTCGCAATGCAGCCAAGTATATATTATATTATATTATATTGCATTATTTACTGACCTGCTCAGCATTTTTGTTTAAAACACTTTCTATCAAGGTATGGTTTGAGAAAAATTAAAAACCATTAAGAATTTTAAAATGTCGTGCAAAATGTTCCTTCATATGAAGAGCTATGTGGTAAGCACAGAAAGTGTAATTTGAGATGGAATTTCTGAAAGTGGCCAGTTTTAATTTGTGCAACCTGAAAGTGATTAATTTGACAAAAGTTCTGAGAAATGGATTATTGCTGATGCAAGTTTAATTGACTGCACATTAAGTTTAATATGGTAGTGCTATGTGCTTGTTTACTTTTGTTAAATCTTGGCCATACCTTTTCTTGTTATAAGTTAAGTTGTTAATTTCACAAGTTAATTCCATATTTTCAATGTTTTGTTACAGAAATAGAACAACTTTGTTACAATTTATTTTGTTATATGAAAGTCTCGCTGTCCAGAAACTCACTGTTCACAATGATTCCATAGTATTGAATGCATTTTTATCCATAATTGATTGCTGTTTAGATGTGTACAGACATACATGTAGATGGATAAGCATTAATGAAGCCATCCTCAACCATTATAGTTACATTATACTTTGTTTTCACAATAAAATTAACTATGGATTCTGTTTGTTTCTTTTAGCATCTCTGGATTCTTATTTATTTCATGCAGCCATCTACCGTATATACTCATTTATAGGTGTGTGACAGGGGCATGTTGTTACAGCTCATTCAGAATTGGGATCATGCCTGATCATAGAGTAGCAAGATATTTTTAATGTAAGCATTTATCCAAGTTGTTGAAGATACCAAATTGTGAAAGAATGGGAAGAATTGAATGTAAACCATTCATTCAGCTTTTTACAGCTCCACCTTTACATGAGTAAATATGGTACCGTATGTATTTTTTGTTAAGTTTGAGCTTTGTTTCATATAGACTAAACTATTTTGCAATTATCTCCATATCAGTGGGTCTCCAAAATCCAGGTAATAAAATGCTAACTGTTGGGGGGGGGGGGGGGGGGTAAACCAGTAATGAAAGCATGTGTATAAAGGTGCTTCTTAATTCCAGTTATGCCATTTTGGTAATACTTAGCAGATCGGAAAAGGGACATCTTTCAGAGCAATTGTTTGAAAATAGCAGAATATATGAAATGCATGTATATGGTGGCAGATGTGGTTTAAAATCTTCAGATGTTCTTACTTGAACTAGTGCTCACAATAAATACTCTTGCCTGTTTGCAGCACATTCCATATTCTAGATTTTAGGCAGATATTTTGCTTGTCTGAGCATTTAATGTGTGGGGTGATCTTTTGTCAGTCAACAGTTAATAACTATGTGGTCTTGCAGTTTTTGCACATTCATGATACCCGATTATGTAGCTCAAATGGTCACCAGTAGCCTGGCAACAGGTGTCGATATATTTTGCCTCTTCGGTCAAATAAATATATTTTAACACTGAGACTAATATGACTTAGACTTATGACATTGGACTGTATTGAGTTTCTGATCATATCAATGCCTGGGGAAACTGGATGAATTTTCCGTGTAATTATTGGGAAACTGGATGAATTTTCCGTGTAATTATTGACTAGCATTAATCATATTAATAGGCCTATTAGCACGTGACTTAATTAATGACATACTTGAATCGAAAGCATTAATGACATACTTGAATCGAAAGCATTAATGACATACTTGAATCGAAAGCATTAATGACATACTTGAATCGAAAGTATTAATGACACACTTGAATCGAAAGCGAGACTGCAATGTTGATAAAACTTTATAATTGACCGCCATTATTTACGTGTCAACAGAACGATAAATAGTTTTAAAAAAGTACAATGTGCATCTGATTTGACATATTGACTCACTATTTAAGTCGTCCTTAGATCCATTACCATCTAAATGTAATATTTAAAATCCGCCATGTCGTCGATATAACACAGAAACTGGACATTTATATGTTTGCAATGTAAATGAGTCTACGGGAGCATTCTTGTATATTAGGAAATAATCGTGCCTGTTCGGCGATTTCCAATAGAATTCCGTTTCTATATTTAGCAATATTATCTTGTAGAGAAGAGTTGTTGTTCTTCAAATCTACACCCTCATAAACGGTGTAAGTAGATAGCGCTACGATCGGAAATCCAATTTCCCCAGACTGTCATTTTGCCAGAAGTTAAAAAGTGAAAAATCGATAGACTGACACGCAGGCTATGTCACCAGGTACCTCTAAACAATATGGCCTTTCTCTATCTAGGTAAAACAAGCTAGGTCATTGTAAATCAGGCTTTCTTTCGATAAAGAGAAATTATAGAATAGCCCAGTGGCTGGTAGAGCAGGTTTATTCTTAATCAAAGTTGCATTAATATTTAGAAGAAATAATTATGAAAGATGCATCCTTTCCGAGATCAAAACTAAGTTGATATTATGTCAGATCAATGTAAATCCGAACGTGAGCAATTCTCCCCCCCCCCCGAACAATCGGTTATGTTTTTCAGAATTAAAGTTACGTTTTTCAGAATTAAAGTCGAGAATGATTTCATAGCATAGCTACTGTTATATTGTTGAATTATAAAATGCAACTGTTTTCATATCGTGTTTAAAAAGCTGAAATCCTTTGTGTGTTTATTGATTGTTATAGTTCCATAATGATGGTGTTCATTACTGCTGTATTACTATTATTTAGATCTGGTCCTGCTGTGTATAATGTCAAACACTGATCGACAACTCCTGCAAGTTATTCGACTATTAATGATATTTTGTGTTAAAGTACAATGTAGCTATGCCATATAACTTTGGGTATGTTTTATAAAAAAAAACATATTTATATATATATATATATATATATATATATATAATATATATATAATATATATATATTATATATATACACAATAGTGTTCCTTGCTTGTCGTGTATCACCCGAATAGTTCTCTAAATTTGTCTCGACATAAGTGGATCACCTGAAAATAAATAACGTACTTCAAATAATTAGTTTTAAGCAATTGTTACGTTTGGTGCAATTGTTGGTGATTCCGGAGTATGGTTGCAGTTTGTTTTGTACAGAAAATCTGGCATTGTTTGTGAATAAATTTGGGGATTTTATGTTCTGTTGAAAATATGCTTAACTGGTAAACTACAATAGAGATTCTGTCATCCTTGGTAAGGTAAGGAAAGGAATAAATGAACTTTTCAAGCGGGTTTCTAATCTTCAGTTTTGGAAAAATGCACATACTGCCTTATTAATTAAGACAAACAAATTTACAATATTATACATATATACGTTGTATATCACTTTAATATATATAGTTACTAGTTCAGTGTGTTTTTGTGTTGTTATTATTTATTAGAATTTTTAGGCTTAAAAAAGATCAAACTATAAAACTGATGCAATAATTGTAATTTTTCTTTATGAAGGTATAGCTACAAAGAAATGTTTTTACTATGCCCGGACATAGGGTTAAGTATATTTTTACTATGCCCAGACATAGAGTTAAGTATATTTTTAGATCTCGGTATGGTACAAAATCTGATCGATTCTGGTCCCCCAATGATATGCATATTTTATACGTGGCCAAGGGTTTACGGTTATTGCCTTTGTCACTTGCTCCACCACTGCTGTAGGTTCAATAACTTGTGGGTGTCAAATTCTTAAGTGAGGAAGCTATATAGCTGGCTTGCGGTTGGGTTGGTAGTTCTATCCGTGTGCCTGAACATGCCTGAAATACTGCTCGGAGGGGCATCCTGGGTCTTCCTCCACCAATAATAGCTGGAGTCGCCATATCACAGCTGTTAGTGCCACTTTAAAACCCCAAAGAACAAACATATTTGGAAAAAATACTTGGATTACCCGTTTACCCACCTAATCCCCCCCCCCCCCCCCAATACACACACGGACACATATGTCAATACTGAAACTGATTATGTACCATACATTGAATTGCATTATATTGAAGAAAGGTATAAAGGAACCAGCACCTTGTGTGTTCACTATTCATTTATTCTATATATCCGGCTTTTCCCTTCAAATGCTGAATAATTTGGACTGAATGTGCAATCAACATAGATCCATATCAACCCCAGTGTAGCGCCTCATCTGATCAGGATCTATGTTGTTTGCTATTCAGCAGTGTTATCTCCACTATCCGAATAGCAAACAACATAGAGCCTGATCAGATGATACCAAACTGTTGATCTGGCTCTATGCTGTTTGCAAAAGCAACTGTAGTTATGATTAGCAGGTTATGGGTTGAAATACGAACCATTAAGCGTGGTTCTGTGTCCTTGCTTGGTGGATGGCAAGTCTACAGTGGACAGGGATCGCCCAGCAATGAGTGTCATATTTGCCATAATAGTGGAACACAGTGGGTGCTAGTGCTTTAGACATTTCAGCAAGCGTAGTAGCAATAGCTTAGTATAGCTATAGGAAATAGTCATGTATCCTGTTGAAATATAATTGATATATTTACCTAATTGGCTGACCATTGGATGTTCACGGGTGGCAATTGTTGGTGGGCTTTTGTTGCGTTATTTACGGTACTTTAAAACTTTGGCATGATTGATGTTTGTGCTTTATTAATTGCTTTGAAATCTGGGTTTGATTATTTGGGAACATTTGTTAAGCCGGACCTGTCGCCATCGCCTCTACCCGTGGATATACATCTAATGGTTGTCTGATAAGGTTTATACTGGCCTCCAGTTGTAACAATTAAATTATACTATGTATCATCAACCATCAAGCGTTATTATTGTCATCAGTTTTCATCAGTTTTGTTATACGAGTGTACATGATTGGTATTAATAAAGTATTTTGTTTGCTTCAATAAATTTGTCATTGTTGTTTTATATTTATCCAAAATTCAAATTTCAAACAGTATGTAGTAGTATTAGGTAGATGTATGTTGGAAGGCAATATGGTGCTGTAGAGCAGAGCCATCAAGGTGTTTAGCTCGCCCGGGCTATGTTAGTACAGGCTGGGCATCCAGTGTCTGTTCCACAAGGTGTCAGTATAGGCTGGGCATCCAGTGTCTGTTCCACATGGAGTTAGTATAGGCTGGGTATCCAGTGTCTGTTCCACACGGAGTTAGTATAGGCTGGGTATCCAGTGTCTGTCCCACAAGGAGTTAGTATAGGCTGGGTATCGAGTGTCTATCCCACAATGTGTTAGTATAGGCTGGGCATCCAGTGTCTGTCCCACAAGGTGTCGGTATAGGCTGGGCATCCAGTTTCTGTCCCACAAGGTGTTGGTATAGGCTGGGCATCCAGTGTCTGTCCCACAAGGTGTTAGTATATGCTGGGCATCCAGTGTCTGTCCCACAAGGTGTTAGTATAGGCTGTGCATCCAGTGTCTGTCCCACAATGTGTTAGTACAGGCTGGGCATCCAGTGTCTGTCCCACAATTTGTTGTATAGGCTGTGCATCCAGTGTCTGTCCCACAATGTGTTAGTATAGGCTGGGCATCCAGTGTCTGTCCCACAATTTGTTGTATAGGCTGAGCATCCTGTGTCCGTCCCACAAGGTATTAATATAGGCTGGGCATCCAGTGACTGTCCCACAATTTGTTAGTATAGGCTGGGCATCCAGTGTCTGTCCCACAAGGTGTTAGTATAGGCTGGGCATCCAGTGTCTGTCCCACAATTTGTTAGTATAGGCTGGGCATCCAGTGTCTGTCCCACAATGTGTTGGTATAGGCTGTGCATCGAGTGTCTATCCCACAATGTTAGTATAGGCTGGACATCTAGTGTCTTTCCCACAAGGTGTTAGTATAGTCTGGGCATCCAGTGTCTTTCCCACAAGGTGTTAGTATAGCCCGGGCATCCAGTGTCTCTCCCACAAGGTGTTCGTATAGGCTGTTCATCCAGTGACTGTCCAACAAGGTGTTAGTATAGGCTGTGCATCCAGTGACTCTCCCACAAGGTGATAGTATAGGCTGGGCATCCAGTGTCTGTCCCACAATGTTAGTATAGGCTGGGCATCCAGTGTCTGTCCCACACTGTGTTAGTATAGGCTGGGCATCCAGTGTCTGTCCCATAATATGTTGGTATAGGCTGTGCATCGAGTGTCTATCCCAAAATGTGTTGGTATAGGCTGGGCATCGAGTGTCTATCCCACAATTTGTTAGTGTAGGCTGGGCATCGAGTGTCTATCCCACAATTTGTTAGTATAGGATGTGCATCCAGTGTCTGTCCCACAATGTGTTAGTATAGGCTGTGCATCGAGTGTCTATCCCACAATGTGTTAGTATAGGCTGGGCATCCAGTGTCTCACTATGTGTTAGTATAGGCTGGGCATCCAGTGTCTATCCCACACGGTGTTATAGGCTGGGCATCCAGTGTCTGTCCCACAAGGTGTTAGTATAGGCTGTGCATCCAGTGTCTGTCCCAAAATGTGTTAGTATAGGCTGGGCATCCAGTGTCTGTCCCACAATTTGTTGTATAGGCTGAGCATCCTGTGTCCGTCCCACAAGGTATTAGTATAGGCTGGGCATCCAGTGACTGTCCCACAATTTGTTAGTATAGGCTGGGCATCCAGTGTCTGTCCCACAAGGTGTTAGTATAGGCTGGGCATCCAGTGTCTGTCCCACAATTTGTTAGTATAGGCTGGGCATCCAGTGTCTGTCCCACAATGTGTTGGTATAGGCTGTGCATCGAGTGTCTATCCCACAATGTTAGTATAGGCTGGGCATCTAGTGTCTCACTATGTGTTAGTATAGGCTGGGCATCCAGTGTCTTTCCCACAAGGTGTTAGTATAGCCCGGGCATCCAGTGTCTCTCCCACAAGGTGTTCGTATAGGCTGTTCATCCAGTGACTGTCCAACAAGGTGTTAGTATAGGCTGTGCATCCAGTGACTCTCCCACAAGGTGTTAGTAAAGGCTGGGCATCCAGTGTCTGTCCCACACTGTTAGTATAGGCTGGGCATCCAGTGTCTGTCCCACTATTTGTTAGTATAGGCTGGGCATCCAGTGTCTGTCCCATAATGTGTTGGTATAGGCTGTGCATCGAGTGTCTATCCCACAATGTGTTAGTATAGGCTGGGCATCCAGTGTCTCACTATGTGTTAGTATAGGCTGGGCATCCAGTGTCTTTCCCACAAGGTGTTAGTATAGCCCGGGCATCCAGTGTCTCTCCCACAAGGTGTTCATATAGGCTGTTCATCCAGTGACTGTCCAACAAGGTGTTAGTATAGGCTGAGCATCCAGTTACTCTCCCACAATGTTAGTATAGGTTGGGCATCCAGTGTCTGTCCCACAATGTGTTAGTATAGGCTGGGCATCCAGTGTCTGTCCCATAATATGTTGGTATAGGCTGTGCATCGAGTGTCTATCCCACAATGTGTTAGTATAGGCTGGGCATCCAGTGTCTATCCCACAATTTGTTAGCATAGGCTGGGCATCGAGTGTCTATCCCACAATTTGTTAGTATAGGCTGGGCATCGAGTGTCTATCCCACAATGTGTTAGTATAGGCTGGGCATCCAGTGTCTGTCCCACAATGTGTTAGTATAGGCTGGGCATCGAGTGTCTGTCCCACAATGTGTTAGTATAGGCTGGGCATCGAGTGTCTATCCCACAATTTGTTAGTGTAGGCTGGGCATCGAGTGTCTATCCCACAATTTGTTAGTATAGGCTGTGCATCCAGTGACTGTCCCACAATGTGTTAGTATAGGCTGTGCATCGAGTGTCTATCCCACAATGTGTTAGTATAGGCTGGGCATCCAGTGTCTCACTATGTGTTAGGATAGGCTGGGCATCCAGTGTCTGTCCCACAAGGTGTTAGTATAGGCTGGGCATCCAGTGTCTGTCCCACAAGGTGTTAGTATAGGCTGTGCATCCAGTGTCTGTCCCACAATGTGTTAGTATAGGCTGGGCATCCAGTGTCTGTCCCACAATTTGTTGCATAGGCTGAGCATCCTGTGTCCGTCCCACAAGATATTAGTATAGGCTGGGCATCCTGTGACTGTCCCACAATTTGTTAGTATAGGCTGGGCATCCAGTGTCTGTCCCACAATGTGTTGGTATAGGCTATGCATCGAGTGTCTATCCCACAATGTTAGTATAGGCTGGGCATCTAGTGTCTCACTATGTGTTAGTATAGTCTGGGCATCCAGTGTCTTTCCCACAAGGTGTTAGTATAGCCCGGGCATCCAGTGTCTCTCCCACAAGGTGTTCGTATAGGCTGTTCATCCAGTGACTGTCCAACAAGGTATTAGTATAGGCTGTGCATCCAGTGACTCTCCCACAAGGTGTTAGTATAGGCTGGGCATCCAGTGTCTGTCCCACAATGTTAGTATAGGCTGGACATCCAGTGTCTGTCCCACAATGTGTTAGTATAGGCTGGGCATCCAGTGTCTGTCCCATAATATGTTGGTATAGGCTGTGCATCGAGTGTCTATCCCACAATGTGTTAGTATAGGCTGGGCATCCAGTGTCTATCCCACACTTTGTTAGTATAGGATGGGCATCGAGTGTCTATCCCACAATTTGTTAGTATAGGCGGGGCATCAAGTGTCTATCCCACAATGTGTTAGTATAGGCTGGGCATCCAGTGTCTGTCCCACAATGTGTTAGTATAGGCTGGGCATCGAGTGTCTATCCCACAATTTGTTAGTATAGGCTGGGCATCGAGTGTCTATCCCACAATGTGTTAGTATAGGCTGGGCATCGAGTGTATATCCCACAATTTGTTAGTATAGGCTGGGCATCGAGTGTCTATCCCACAATTTGTTAGTATTGGATGGGCATCCAGTGTCTGTCTCATAATATGTTGGTATAGGCTGTGCATCGAGTGTCTATCCCACAATGTGTTAGTATAGGCTGGGCATCCAGTGTCTATCCCACAATTTGTTAGTACAGGATGGGCATCGAGTGTCTATCCCACAATTTGTTAGTATAGGCTGGGCATCGAGTGTCTATCCCACACTGTGTTAGTATAGGCTGGGCATCCAGTGACTGTCCCACAATTTGTTAGTATAGGCTGGGCATCCAGTGTCTGTCCCACAATGTGTTGGTATAGGCTGTGCATCGAGTGTCTATCCCACAATGTTAGTATAGGCTGGGCATCTAGTGTCTCACTATGTGTTAGTATAGTCTGGGCATCCAGTGTCTTTCCCACAAGGTGTTAGTATAGCCCGGGCATCCAGTGTCTCTCCCACAAGGTGTTCGTATAGGCTGTTCATCCAGTGACTGTCCAACAAGGTGTTAGTATTGGCTGTGCATCCAGTGTCTGTCCCACAATGTTAGTATAGGCTGGGCATCCAGTGTCTGTCCCACACTGTGTTAGTATAGGCTGGGCATCCAGTGTCTGTCCCATAATATGTTGGTATAGGCTGTGCATCGAGTGTCTATCCCACAATGTGTTAGTATAGGCTGGGCATCCAGTGTCTATCCCACAATGTGTTAGTATAGGATGGGCATCGAGTGTCTATCCCATAATTTGTTAGTATAGGCTGGGCATCAAGTGTCTATCCCACAATGTGTTAGTATAGGCTGGGCATCCAGTGTCTGTCCCACAATGTGTTAGTATAGGCTGGGCATCGAGTGTCTATCCCACAATTTTTTAGTATAGGCTGGGCATCGAGTGTCTATCCCACAATGTGTTAGTATAGGCTGGGCATCAGTGTCTATCCCACAATTTGTTAGTATAGGCTGGGCATCGAGTGTCTATCCCACAATGTTAGTATAGGCTGGGCATCCAGTGTCTGTCCCACAATTTGTTAGTATAGGCTGGGCATCCAGTGTCTGTCCCACAATGTGTTGGTATAGGCTGTGCATCGAGTGTCTATCCCACAATTTGTTAGTATAGGCTGGGCATCCAGTGTCTATCCCACAATTTGTTAGTATAGGATGGGCATCCAGTGTCTCCACAATGTTGTATAGGCTGCACAGTGCTTCCACAATGTTAGTATAGCTGGCATCAGTGCATCCCACAAGTGTTAGTATAGGCTGGGCATCCAGTGTCTGTCCCACAATATGTTAGTATAGGCTGTGCATCGAGTGTCTATCCCACAATTGTTAGTATAGGCTGGCATCCAGTGTCTGTCCCACAATGTGTTAGTATAGGCTGTGCATCGAGTGTCTATCCCACAATGTGTTAGTATAGGCTGGGCATCCAGTGTCTATCCCACAATTTGTTAGTATAGGCTGGGCATCGAGTGTCTATCCCACAATTTGTTAGTATAGGCTGGGCATCGAGTGTCTATCCCACAATGTGTTAGTATAGGCTGGGCATCCAGTGTCTGTCCCACAATGTGTTAGTATAGGCTGGGCATCGAGTGTCTATCCCACAATGTGTTAGTATAGGCTGGGCATCGAGTGTCTATCCCACAATGTGTTAGTATAGGCTGGGCATCGAGTGTCTATCCCACAATTTGTTAGTATAGGCTGGGCATCCAGTGTCTGTCCCACAATGTGTTAGTATAGGCTGGGCATCCAGTGTCTGTCCCACAATTTGTTAGTATAGGCTGGGCATCCAGTGTCTGTCCCACAATGTGTTGGTATAGGCTGTGCATCCAGTGTCTATCCCACAATGTTAGTATAGGCTGGGCATCTAGTGTCTCACTATGTGTTAGTATAGGCTGGGCATCCAGTGTCTTTCCCACAAGGTGTTAGTATAGCCCGGGCATCCAGTGTCTCTCCCACAAGGTGTTCGTATAGGCTGTGCATCCAGTGACTGTCCCACAAGGTGTTAGTATAGGCTGGGCATCCAGTGACTCCCACAATTGTTAGTATAGGCTGGGCATCCAGTGTCTGTCCCACAGTGTTAGTATAGGCTGGGCATCCAGTGTCTGTCCCACAATTTGTTAGTATAGGCTGGGCATCCAGTGTCTGTCCCACAATGTGTTGGTATAGGCTGTGCATCGAGTGTCTATCCCACAATGTTAGTATAGGCTGGGCATCCAGTGTCTCACTATGTGTTAGTATAGCTGGGCATCCAGTGTCTTTCCCACAAGGTGTTAGTATAGCCCGGGCATCCAGTGTCTCTCCCACAAGGTGTTCTCCCACAAGGTGTTAGTATAGGCTGGGCATCCAGTGTCTCTCCCACAATGTTAGTATAGGCTGGGCATCCAGTGTCTGTCCCACAATGTGTTAGTATAGGCTGGGCATCCAGTGTCTGTCCCATAATATGTTCGTATAGGCTGTGCATCGAGTGTCTATCCCACAATGTGTTAGTATAGGCTGGGCATCCAGTGTCTATCCCACAATTTGTTAGTATAGGCTGGGCATCCAGTGTCTATCCCACAATTTGTTAGTATAGGCTGGGCATCCAGTGTCTGTCCCACAATGTGTTAGTATAGGCTGGGCATCCAGTGTCTGTCCCATAATATGTTGGTATAGGCTGTGCATCGAGTTCTATCCCACAATGTGTTAGTATAGGCTGGGCATCCAGTGTCTATCCCACAATTTGTTAGTATAGGCTGGGCATCGAGTGTCTATCCCACAATTTGTTAGTATAGGCTGGGCATCGAGTGTCTATCCCACAATGTGTTAGTATAGGCTGGGCATCCAGTGTCTGTCCCACAATGTGTTAGTATAGGCTGGGCATCGAGTGTCTATCCCACAATGTGTTAGTATAGGCTGGGCATCGAGTGTCTATCCCACAATGTGTTAGTGTAGGCTGGGCATCGAGTGTCTATCCCACAATTTGTTAGTATAGGCTGTGCATCCAGTGTCTGTCCCACAATGTGTTAGTATAGGCTGTGCATCGAGTGTCTATCCCACAATGTGTTGGTATAGGCTGGGCATCCAGTGTCTATCCCACAAGGTGTTAGTATAGGCTGGGCATCCAGTGTCTGTCCCACAAGGTGTTAGTATAGGCTGTGCATCCAGTGTCTGTCCCACAATGTGTTAGTATAGGCTGGGCATCCAGTGTCTGTCCCACGATTTGTTGCATAGGCTGAGCATCCTGTGTCCGTCCCACAATGTATTAATATAGGCTGGGCATCCTGTGACTCTCCCAGAATTTGTTAGTATAGGCTGGGCATCCAGTGTCTGTCCCACAAGGTGTTAGTATAGGCTGGGCATCCAGTGTCTGTCCCACAATTTGTTAGTATAAGCTGTGCATCCAGTGTCTGTCCCACAATGTGTTGGTATAGGCTGTGCATCAAGTGTCTATCCCACAATGTTAGTATAGTCTGGGCATCCAGTGTCTTTCCCACAAGGTGTTAGTATAGCCCGGGCATCCAGTGTCTCTCCCACAAGGTGTTCGTATAGGCTGGGCATCCAGTGTCTGTCCGACAATTTGTTAGTATAGGCTGGGCATCCAGTGTCTGTCCCACAATGTGTTGGTATAGGCTGTCCATCGAGTGTCTATCCCACAATGTTAGTATAGGCTGGGCATCTAGTGTCTCACTATGTGTTAGTATAGTCTGGGCATCCAGTGTCTTTCCCACAAGGTGTTAGTATAGCCCGGGCATCCAGTGTCTCTCCCACACGGTGTTCGTATAGGCTGTTCATCCAGTGACTGTCCAACAAGGTGTTAGTATAGGCTGTGCATCCAGTGACTCTCCCACAAGGTGTTAGTATAGGCTGGGCATCCAGTGTCTGTCCCACAATGTTAGTATAGGCTGGGCATCGAGTGTCTATCCCACAATTTGTTAGTATAGGATGGGCATCCAGTGTCTATCCCACACTGTGTTAGTATAGGCTGGGCATCCAGTGACTGTCCCACAATTTGTTATTTTAGGCTGGGCATCCAGTGTCTGTCCCACAAGGTGTTAGCATAGGCTGGGCATCGAGTGTCTATCCCACACTGTGTTAGTATAGGCTGGGCATCCATTGACTGTCCCACAATTTGTTATTTTAGGCTGGGCATCCAGTGTCTGTCCCACAAGGTGTTAGTATAGGCTGGGCATCCAGTGTCTGTCCCACAATTTGTTAGTATAGGCTGGGCATCCAGTGTCTGTCCCACAATGTGTTGGTATAGGCTGGGCATCGAGTGTCTATCCCACAATTTGTTAGTATAGGCTGGGCATCCAGTGTCTATCCCACAATTTGTTAGTATAGGATGGGCATCCAGTGTCTGTCTCATAATATGTTGGTATAGGCTGTGCATCGAGTGTCTATCCCACAATGTGTTAGTATAGGCTGGGCATCCAGTGTCTATCCCACAATTTGTTAGTACAGGATGGGCATCGAGTGTCTATCCCACAATTTGTTAGTATAGGCTGGGCATCGAGTGTCTATCCCACACTGTGTTAGTATAGGCTGGACATCCAGTGACTGTCCCACAATGTGTTATTTTAGGCTGGGCATCCAGTGTCTGTCCCACAAGGTGTTAGTATAGGCTGGGCATCCAGTGTCTGTCCGACAATTTGTTAGTATAGGCTGGGCATCCAGTGTCTATCCCACACTGTGTTGGTATAGGCTGTCCATCGAGTGTCTATCCCACAATGTTAGTATAGGCTGGGCATCTAGTGTCTCACTATGTGTTAGTATAGTCTGGGCATCCAGTGTCTTTCCCACAAGGTGTTAGTATAGCCCGGGCATCCAGTGTCTCTCCCACAAGGTGTTCGTATAGGCTGTTCATCCAGTGACTGTCCAACAAGGTGTTAGTATAGGCTGTGCATCCAGTGACTCTCCCACAAGGTGTTAGTATAGGCTGGGCATCCAGTGTCTCTCCCACAAGGTGTTCGTATAGGCTGGGCATCCAGTGTCTGTCCCACAATTTGTTAGTATAGGCTGGGCATCCAGTGTCTGTCCCACAATGTGTTGGTATAGGCTGTGCATCGAGTGTCTATCCCACAATGTTAGAGTAGGCTGGGCATCTAGTGTCTCACTATGTGTTAGTATAGTCTGGGCATCCAGTGTCTTTCCCACAAGGTGTTAATATAGCCCGGGCATCCAGTGTCTCTCCCACAAGGTGTTCGTATAGGCTGTTCATCCTGTGACTGTCCAACAAGGTGTTAGTATAGGCTGTGCATCCAGTGACTCTCCCACAAGGTGTTTGTATAGGCTGGGCATCCTGTGTCTGTCCCACAATGTTAGTATAGGCTGGGCATCCAGTGTCTGTCCCACAATGTGTTAGTATAGGCTGGGCATCCAGTGTCTGTCCCACAATGTGTTAGTATAGGCTGGGCATCCAGTGTCTGTCCCATAATATGTTGGTATAGGCTGTGCATCGAGTGTCTATCCCATAATGTGTTAGTATAGGCTGGGCATCCAGTGTCTATCCCACAATTTGTTAGTATCGGATGGGCATCGAGTGTCTATCCTACAATTTGTTAGTATAGGCTGGGCATCAAGTGTCTATCCCACAATGTGTTAGTATAGGCTGCGCATCCAGTGTCTGTCCCACAATGTGTTAGTATAGGCTGGGCATCGAGTGTCTATCCCACAATTTGTTAGTATAGGCTGGGCATCGAGTGTCTATCCCACAATGTGTTAGTATAGGCTGGGCATCGAGTGTCTATCCCACAATTTGTTAGTATAGGCTGGGCATCCAGTGTCTATCCCACAATTTGTTAGTATAGGATGGGCATCCAGTGTCTGTCTCATAATATGTTGGTATAGGCTGTGCATCGAGTGTCTATCCCACAATGTGTTAGTATAGGCTGGGCATCCAGTGTCTATCCCACAATTTGTTAGTACAGGATGGGCATCGAGTGTCTATCCCACAATTTGTTAGTATAGGCTGGGCATCGAGTGTCTATCCCACACTGTGTTTGTATAGGCTGGACATCCAGTGACTGTCCCACAATGTGTTATTTTAGGCTGGGCATCCAGTGTCTGTCCCACAAGGTGTTAGTATAGGCTGGGCATCCAGTGTCTGTCCGACAATTTGTTAGTATAGGCTGGGCATCCAGTGTCTATCCCACACTGTGTTGGTATAGGCTGTCCATCGAGTGTCTATCCCACAATGTTAGTATAGGCTGGGCATCTAGTGTCTCACTATGTGTTAGTATAGTCTGGGCATCCAGTGTCTTTCCCACAAGGTGTTAGTATAGCCCGGGCATCCAGTGTCTCTCCCACAAGGTGTTCGTATAGGCTGTTCATCCAGTGACTGTCCAACAAGGTGTTAGTATAGGCTGTGCATCCAGTGACTCTCCCACAAGGTGTTAGTATAGGCTGGGCATTCAGTGTCTGTCCCACAATGTTAGTATAGGCTGGGCATCGAGTGTCTATCCCACAATTTGTTAGTATAGGATGGGCATTCAGTGTCTATCCCACACTGTGTTAGTATAGGCTGGGCATCCAGTGACTGTCCCACAATTTGTTATTTTAGGCTGGGCATCCAGTGTCTGTCCCACAAGGTGTTAGTATAGGCTGGGCATCGAGTGTCTATCCCACACTGTGTTAGTATAGGCTGGGCATCCAGTGACTGTCCCACAATTTGTTATTTTAGGCTGGGCATCCAGTGTCTGTCCCACAAGGTGTTAGTATAGGCTGGGCATCCAGTGTCTGTCCGACAATTTGTTAGTATAGGCTGGGCATCCAGTGTCTGTCCCACAATGTGTTGGTATAGGCTGTCCATCGAGTGTCTATCCCACAATGTTAGTATAGGATGGGCATCTAGTGTCTCACTATATGTTAGTATAGTCTGGGCATCCAGTGTCTTTCCCACAAGGTGTTACTATAGCCCGGGCATCCAGTGTCTCTCCCACAAGGTGTTCGTATAGGCTGTTCATCCAGTGACTGTCCAACAAGGTGTTAGTATAGGCTGTGCATCCAGTGACTCTCCCACAAGGTGTTAGTATAGGCTGGGCATCCAGTGTCTGTCCCACAATTTGTTAGTATAGGCTGGGCATCCAGTGTCTGTCCCACAATGTGTTAGTATAGGCTGGGCATCGAGTGTCTATCCCACAATTTGTTAGTATAGGCTGGGCATCGAGTGTCTATCCCACAATGTGTTAGTATAGGCTGGACATCGAGTGTCTATCCCATAATTTGTTAGTATAGGCTGGGCATCGAGTGTCTATCCCACAATTTGTTAGTATAGGATGGGCATCCAGTGTCTGTCTCATAATATGTTGGTATAGGCTGTGCATCGAGTGTCTATCCCACAATGTGTTAGTATAGGCTGGGCATCCAGTGTCTATCCCACAATTTGTTAGTACAGGGTGGGCATAGCGTGTCTATCCCACAATTTGTTAGCATAGGCTAGGCATCGAATGTCTATCCCACACCACTGTGTTAGTATAGGCTGGGCATCCAGTGACTGTCCCACAATTTGTTATTTTAGGCTGGGCATCCAGTGTCTGTCCCACAAGGTGTTAGTATAGGCTGGGCATCCAGTGTCTGTCCGACAATTTGTTAGTATAGGCTGGGCATCCAGTGTCTGTCCCACAATGTGTTGGTATAGGCTGTCCATCGAGTGTCTATCCCACACTGTTAGTATAGGCTGGGCATCTAGTGTCTCACTATGTGTTAGTATAGTCTGGGCATCCAGTGTCTTTCCCACAAGGTGTTAGTATAGCCCGGGCATCCAGTGTCTCTCCCACACGGTGTTCGTATAGGCTGTTCATCCAGTGACTGTCCAACAAGGTGTTAGTATAGACTGTGCATCCAGTGACTCTCCCACAAGGTGTTAGTATAGGCTGGGCATCCAGTGTCTGTCCCACAATGTTAGTATAGGCTGGGCATCGAGTGTCTATCCCACAATTTGTTAGTATAGGATGGGCATTCAGTGTCTATCCCACACTGTGTTAGTATAGGCTGGGCATCCAGTGACTGTCCCACAATTTGTTATTTTAGGCTGGGCATCCAGTGTCTGTCCCACAAGGTGTTAGTATAGGCTGGGCATCGAGTGTCTATCCCACACTGTGTTAGTATAGGCTGGGCATCCATTGACTGTCCCACAATTTGTTATTTTAGGCTGGGCATCCAGTGTCTGTCCCACAAGGTGTTAGTATAGGCTGGGCATCCAGTGTCTGTCCGACAATTTGTTAGTATAGGCTGGGCATCCAGTGTCTGTCCCACAATGTGTTGGTATAGGCTGTTCATCGAGTGTCTATCCCACAATGTTAGTATAGGATGGGCATCTAGTGTCTCACTATATGTTAGTATAGTCTGGGCATCCAGTGTCTTTCCCACAAGGTGTTACTATAGCCCGGGCATCCAGTGTCTCTCCCACAAGGTGTTCGTATAGGCTGTTCATCCAGTGACTGTCCAACAAGGTGTTAGTATAGGCTGTGCATCCAGTGACTCTCCCACAAGGTGATAGTATAGGCTGGGCATCCAGTGTCTGTCCCACAATTTTACTATAGACTGGGCATCGAGTGTCTATCCCACAATTTGTTAGTATAGGCTGGGCATCCAGTGTCTGTCCCACAATGTGTTAGTATAGGCTGGGCATCGAGTGTCTATCCCACAATTTGTTAGTATAGGCTGGGCATCGAGTGTCTATCCCACAATGTGTTAGTATAGGCTGGGCATCGAGTGTCTATCCCATAATTTGTTAGTATAGGCTGGGCATCGAGTGTCTATCCCACAATTTGTTAGTATAGGATGGGCATCCAGTGTCTGTCTCATAATATGTTGGTATAGGCTGTGCATCGAGTGTCTATCCCACAATGTGTTAGTATAGGCTGGGCATAGTGTGTCTATCCCACAATTTGTTAGCATAGGCTAGGCATCGAATGTCTATCCCACACTGTGTTAGTATAGGCTGGGCATCCAGTGACTGTCCCACAATTTGTTATTTTAGGCTGGGCATCCAGTGTCTGTCCCACAAGGTGTTAGTATAGGCTGGGCATCCAGTGTCTGTCCGACAATTTGATAGTATAGGCTGGGCATCCAGTGTCTGTCCCACAATGTGTTGGTATAGGCTGTCCATCGAGTGTCTATCCCACAATGTTAGTATAGGCTGGGCATCTAGTGTCTCACTATGTGTTAGTATAGTCTGGGCATCCAGTGTCTTTCCCACAAGGTGTTAGTATAGCCGGGCATCCAGTGTCTCTCCCACAAGGTGTTCGTATAGGCTGTTCATCCAGTGACTGTCCAACAAGGTGTTAGTATAGGCTGTGCATCCAGTGACTCTCCCACAAGGTGTTAGTATAGGCTGGGCATCCAGTGTCTCTCCCACAATGTTAGTATATGCTGGGCATCGAGTGTCTATCCCACAATTTGTTAGTATAGGATGGGCATCCAGTGTCTGTCTCATAATATGTTGGTATAGGCTGTACATCGAGTGTTTATCCCACAATGTGTTAGTATAGGCTGGGCATCCAGTGTCTATCCCACAATTTGTTAGTATAGGATGGGCATCGAGTGTCTATCCCACAATTTGTTTGTATAGGCTGGGCATCGAGTGTCTATCCCACAATGTGTTAGTATAGGCTGGGCATCCAGTGTCTTTCCCACAATGTGTTAGTATAGGCTGGGCATCGAGTGTCTATCCCACAATTTGTTAGCATAGGCTGGGCATCGAGTGTATATCCCACAATTTGTTAGTATAGGCTGGGCATCCAGTTTCTGTCCCACAATGTGTTAGTATAGGCTGGGCATCGAGTGTCTATCCCACAATTTGATAGTATAGGCTGGGCATCGAGTGTCTATCCCACAATGTGTTAGTATAGGCTGGGCATCGAGTGTCTATCCCACAATTTGTTAGTATAGGCTGGGCATCGAGTGTCTATCCCACAATTTGTTAGTATAGGATGGGCATCCAGTGTTTGTCTCATAATATGTTGGTATAGGCTGTGCATCGAGTGTCTATCCCACAATGTGTTAGTATAGGCTGGGCATCCAGTGTCTATCCCACAATTTGTTAGTATAGGATGGGCATCGAGTGTCTATCCCACAATTTGTTAGTATAGGCTGGGCATCGAGTGTCTATCCCACAATTTGTTAGTATAGGCTGGGCATCGAGTGTCTATCCCACAATGTGTTAGTATAGGCTGGGCATCCAGTGTCTGTCCCACAATGTGTTAGTATAGGCTGGGCATCGAGTGTCTATCCCACAATGTGTTAGTATAGGCTGGGCATCGAGTGTCTATCCCACAATGTGTTAGTGTAGGCTGGGCATCGAGTGTCTATCCCACAATTTGTTAGTATAGGCTGTGCATCCAGTGTCTGTCCCACAATGTGTTAGTATAGGCTGTGCATCGAGTGTCTATCCCACAATGTGTTGGTATAGGCTGGGCATCCAGTGTCTCACTATGTGTTAGGGTAGACTGGGCATCCAGTGTCTGTCCCACAAGGTGTTAGTATAGGCTGGGCATCCAGTGTCTGTCCCACAAGGTGTTAGTATAGGCTGTGCATCCAGTGTCTGTCCCACAATGTGTTAGTATAGGCTGGGCATCCAGTGTCTGTCCCACGATTTGTTGCATAGGCTGAGCATCCTGTGTCCGTCCCACAATGTATTAATATAGGCTGGGCATCCTGTGACTCTCCCAGAATTTGTTAGTATAGGCTGGGCATCCAGTGTCTGTCCCACAAGGTGTTAGTATAGGCTGGGCATCCAGTGTCTGTCCCACAATTTGTTAGTATAAGCTGTGCATCCAGTGTCTGTCCCACAATGTGTTGGTATAGGCTGTGCATCAAGTGTCTATCCCACAATGTTAGTATAGTCTGGGCATCCAGTGTCTTTCCCACAAGGTGTTAGTATAGCCCGGGCATCCAGTGTCTCTCCCACAAGGTGTTCGTATAGGCTGGGCATCCAGTGTCTGTCCGACAATTTGTTAGTATAGGCTGGGCATCCAGTGTCTGTCCCACAATGTGTTGGTATAGGCTGTCCATCGAGTGTCTATCCCACAATGTTAGTATAGGCTGGGCATCTAGTGTCTCACTATGTGTTAGTATAGTCTGGGCATCCAGTGTCTTTCCCACAAGGTGTTAGTATAGCCCGGGCATCCAGTGTCTCTCCCACACGGTGTTCGTATAGGCTGTTCATCCAGTGACTGTCCAACAAGGTGTTAGTATAGGCTGTGCATCCAGTGACTCTCCCACAAGGTGTTAGTATAGGCTGGGCATCCAGTGTCTGTCCCACAATGTTAGTATAGGCTGGGCATCGAGTGTCTATCCCACAATTTGTTAGTATAGGATGGGCATCCAGTGTCTATCCCACAATGTGTTAGTATAGGCTGGGCATCCAGTGTCTGTCCCACAATTTGTTAGTATAGGCTGGGCATCCAGTGTCTGTCCCACAAGGTGTTAGTATAGGCTGGGCATCGAGTGTCTATCCCACAATGTGTTAGTATAGGCTGGGCATCCATTGACTGTCCCACAATTTGTTATTTTAGGCTGGGCATCCAGTGTCTGTCCCACAAGGTGTTAGTATAGGCTGGGCATCCAGTGTCTGTCCGACAATTTGTTAGTATAGGCTGGGCATCCAGTGTCTGTCCCACAATGTGTTGGTATAGGCTGGGCATCGAGTGTCTATCCCACAATTTGTTAGTATAGGCTGGGCATCCAGTGTCTATCCCACAATTTGTTAGTATAGGATGGGCATCCAGTGTCTGTCTCATAATATGTTGGTATAGGCTGTGCATCGAGTGTCTATCCCACAATGTGTTAGTATAGGCTGGGCATCCAGTGTCTATCCCACAATTTGTTAGTACAGGATGGGCATCGAGTGTCTATCCCACAATTTGTTAGTATAGGCTGGGCATCGAGTGTCTATCCCACACTGTGTTAGTATAGGCTGGACATCCAGTGACTGTCCCACAATGTGTTATTTTAGGCTGGGCATCCAGTGTCTGTCCCACAAAGTGTTAGTATAGGCTGGGCATCCAGTGTCTGTCCGACAATTTGTTAGTATAGGCTGGGCATCCAGTGTCTATCCCACACTGTGTTGGTATAGGCTGTCCATCGAGTGTCTATCCCACAATGTTAGTATAGGCTGGGCATCTAGTGTCTCACTATGTGTTAGTATAGTCTGGGCATCCAGTGTCTTTCCCACAAGGTGTTAGTATAGCCCGGGCATCCAGTGTCTCTCCCACAAGGTGTTCGTATAGGCTGTTCATCCAGTGACTGTCCAACTAGGTGTTAGTATAGGCTGTGCATCCAGTGACTCTCCCACAAGGTGTTAGTATAGGCTGGGCATCCAGTGTCTCTCCCACAAGGTGTTCGTATAGGCTGGGCATCCAGTGTCTGTCCCACAATTTGTTAGTATAGGCTGGGCATCCAGTGTCTGTCCCACAATGTGTTGGTATAGGCTGTGCATCGAGTGTCTATCCCACAATGTTAGAGTAGGCTGGGCATCTAGTGTCTCACTATGTGTTAGTATAGTCTGGGCATCCAGTGTCTTTCCCACAAGGTGTTAATATAGCCCGGGCATCCAGTGTCTCTCCCACAAGGTGTTCGTATAGGCTGTTCATCCTGTGACTGTCCAACAAGGTGTTAGTATAGGCTGTGCATCCAGTGACTCTCCCACAAGGTGTTTGTATAGGCTGGGCATCCTGTGTCTGTCCCACAATGTTAGTATAGGCTGGGCATCCAGTGTCTGTCCCACAATGTGTTAGTATAGGCTGGGCATCCAGTGTCTGTCCCACAATGTGTTAGTATAGGCTGGGCATCCAGTGTCTGTCCCATAATATGTTGGTATAGGCTGTGCATCGAGTGTCTATCCCATAATGTGTTAGTATAGGCTGGGCATCCAGTGTCTATCCCACAATTTGTTAGTATCGGATGGGCATCGAGTGTCTATCCTACAATTTGTTAGTATAGGCTGGGCATCAAGTGTCTATCCCACAATGTGTTAGTATAGGCTGCGCATCCAGTGTCTGTCCCACAATGTGTTAGTATAGGCTGGGCATCGAGTGTCTATCCCACAATTTGTTAGTATAGGCTGGGCATCGAGTGTCTATCCCACAATGTGTTAGTATAGGCTGGGCATCGAGTGTCTATCCCACAATTTGTTAGTATAGGCTGGGCATCCAGTGTCTATCCCACAATTTGTTAGTATAGGATGGGCATCCAGTGTCTGTCTCATAATATGTTGGTATAGGCTGTGCATCGAGTGTCTATCCCACAATGTGTTAGTATAGGCTGGGCATCCAGTGTCTATCCCACAATTTGTTAGTACAGGATGGGCATCGAGTGTCTATCCCACAATTTGTTAGTATAGGCTGGGCATCGAGTGTCTATCCCACACTGTGTTTGTATAGGCTGGACATCCAGTGACTGTCCCACAATGTGTTATTTTAGGCTGGGCATCCAGTGTCTGTCCCACAAGGTGTTAGTATAGGCTGGGCATCCAGTGTCTGTCCGACAATTTGTTAGTATAGGCTGGGCATCCAGTGTCTATCCCACACTGTGTTGGTATAGGCTGTCCATCGAGTGTCTATCCCACAATGTTAGTATAGGCTGGGCATCTAGTGTCTCACTATGTGTTAGTATAGTCTGGGCATCCAGTGTCTTTCCCACAAGGTGTTAGTATAGCCCGGGCATCCAGTGTCTCTCCCACAAGGTGTTCGTATAGGCTGTTCATCCAGTGACTGTCCAACAAGGTGTTAGTATAGGCTGTGCATCCAGTGACTCTCCCACAAGGTGTTAGTATAGGCTGGGCATTCAGTGTCTGTCCCACAATGTTAGTATAGGCTGGGCATCGAGTGTCTATCCCACAATTTGTTAGTATAGGATGGGCATTCAGTGTCTATCCCACACTGTGTTAGTATAGGCTGGGCATCCAGTGACTGTCCCACAATTTGTTATTTTAGGCTGGGCATCCAGTGTCTGTCCCACAAGGTGTTAGTATAGGCTGGGCATCGAGTGTCTATCCCACACTGTGTTAGTATAGGCTGGGCATCCAGTGACTGTCCCACAATTTGTTATTTTAGGCTGGGCATCCAGTGTCTGTCCCACAAGGTGTTAGTATAGGCTGGGCATCCAGTGTCTGTCCGACAATTTGTTAGTATAGGCTGGGCATCCAGTGTCTGTCCCACAATGTGTTGGTATAGGCTGTCCATCGAGTGTCTATCCCACAATGTTAGTATAGGATGGGCATCTAGTGTCTCACTATATGTTAGTATAGTCTGGGCATCCAGTGTCTTTCCCACAAGGTGTTACTATAGCCCGGGCATCCAGTGTCTCTCCCACAAGGTGTTCGTATAGGCTGTTCATCCAGTGACTGTCCAACAAGGTGTTAGTATAGGCTGTGCATCCAGTGACTCTCCCACAAGGTGTTAGTATAGGCTGGGCATCCAGTGTCTGTCCCACAATTTGTTAGTATAGGCTGGGCATCCAGTGTCTGTCCCACAATGTGTTAGTATAGGCTGGGCATCGAGTGTCTATCCCACAATTTGTTAGTATAGGCTGGGCATCGAGTGTCTATCCCACAATGTGTTAGTATAGGCTGGACATCGAGTGTCTATCCCATAATTTGTTAGTATAGGCTGGGCATCGAGTGTCTATCCCACAATTTGTTAGTATAGGATGGGCATCCAGTGTCTGTCTCATAATATGTTGGTATAGGCTGTGCATCGAGTGTCTATCCCACAATGTGTTAGTATAGGCTGGGCATCCAGTGTCTATCCCACAATTTGTTAGTACAGGGTGGGCATAGCGTGTCTATCCCACAATTTGTTAGCATAGGCTAGGCATCGAATGTCTATCCCACACCACTGTGTTAGTATAGGCTGGGCATCCAGTGACTGTCCCACAATTTGTTATTTTAGGCTGGGCATCCAGTGTCTGTCCCACAAGGTGTTAGTATAGGCTGGGCATCCAGTGTCTGTCCGACAATTTGTTAGTATAGGCTGGGCATCCAGTGTCTGTCCCACAATGTGTTGGTATAGGCTGTCCATCGAGTGTCTATCCCACACTGTTAGTATAGGCTGGGCATCTAGTGTCTCACTATGTGTTAGTATAGTCTGGGCATCCAGTGTCTTTCCCACAAGGTGTTAGTATAGCCCGGGCATCCAGTGTCTCTCCCACACGGTGTTCGTATAGGCTGTTCATCCAGTGACTGTCCAACAAGGTGTTAGTATAGACTGTGCATCCAGTGACTCTCCCACAAGGTGTTAGTATAGGCTGGGCATCCAGTGTCTGTCCCACAATGTTAGTATAGGCTGGGCATCGAGTGTCTATCCCACAATTTGTTAGTATAGGATGGGCATTCAGTGTCTATCCCACACTGTGTTAGTATAGGCTGGGCATCCAGTGACTGTCCCACAATTTGTTATTTTAGGCTGGGCATCCAGTGTCTGTCCCACAAGGTGTTAGTATAGGCTGGGCATCGAGTGTCTATCCCACACTGTGTTAGTATAGGCTGGGCATCCATTGACTGTCCCACAATTTGTTATTTTAGGCTGGGCATCCAGTGTCTGTCCCACAAGGTGTTAGTATAGGCTGGGCATCCAGTGTCTGTCCGACAATTTGTTAGTATAGGCTGGGCATCCAGTGTCTGTCCCACAATGTGTTGGTATAGGCTGTTCATCGAGTGTCTATCCCACAATGTTAGTATAGGATGGGCATCTAGTGTCTCACTATATGTTAGTATAGTCTGGGCATCCAGTGTCTTTCCCACAAGGTGTTACTATAGCCCGGGCATCCAGTGTCTCTCCCACAAGGTGTTCGTATAGGCTGTTCATCCAGTGACTGTCCAACAA
The DNA here is from genome assembly GCA_014843695.1 of Archivesica marissinica. NCBI lineage: Eukaryota > Metazoa > Mollusca > Bivalvia > Venerida > Vesicomyidae > Archivesica > Archivesica marissinica. The sequence continues at coordinate 4,348,490 of CM026395.1, forward strand.
GGTGTTAGTATAGGCTGTGCATCCAGTGACTCTCCCACAAGGTGATAGTATAGGCTGGGCATCCAGTGTCTGTCCCACAATTTTACTATAGACTGGGCATCGAGTGTCTATCCCACAATTTGTTAGTATAGGCTGGGCATCCAGTGTCTGTCCCACAATGTGTTAGTATAGGCTGGGCATCGAGTGTCTATCCCACAATTTGTTAGTATAGGCTGGGCATCGAGTGTCTATCCCACAATGTGTTAGTATAGGCTGGGCATCGAGTGTCTATCCCATAATTTGTTAGTATAGGCTGGGCATCGAGTGTCTATCCCACAATTTGTTAGTATAGGATGGGCATCCAGTGTCTGTCTCATAATATGTTGGTATAGGCTGTGCATCGAGTGTCTATCCCACAATGTGTTAGTATAGGCTGGGCATAGTGTGTCTATCCCACAATTTGTTAGCATAGGCTAGGCATCGAATGTCTATCCCACACTGTGTTAGTATAGGCTGGGCATCCAGTGACTGTCCCACAATTTGTTATTTTAGGCTGGGCATCCAGTGTCTGTCCCACAAGGTGTTAGTATAGGCTGGGCATCCAGTGTCTGTCCGACAATTTGATAGTATAGGCTGGGCATCCAGTGTCTGTCCCACAATGTGTTGGTATAGGCTGTCCATCGAGTGTCTATCCCACAATGTTAGTATAGGCTGGGCATCTAGTGTCTCACTATGTGTTAGTATAGTCTGGGCATCCAGTGTCTTTCCCACAAGGTGTTAGTATAGCCGGGCATCCAGTGTCTCTCCCACAAGGTGTTCGTATAGGCTGTTCATCCAGTGACTGTCCAACAAGGTGTTAGTATAGGCTGTGCATCCAGTGACTCTCCCACAAGGTGTTAGTATAGGCTGGGCATCCAGTGTCTCTCCCACAATGTTAGTATATGCTGGGCATCGAGTGTCTATCCCACAATTTGTTAGTATAGGATGGGCATCCAGTGTCTGTCTCATAATATGTTGGTATAGGCTGTACATCGAGTGTTTATCCCACAATGTGTTAGTATAGGCTGGGCATCCAGTGTCTATCCCACAATTTGTTAGTATAGGATGGGCATCGAGTGTCTATCCCACAATTTGTTTGTATAGGCTGGGCATCGAGTGTCTATCCCACAATGTGTTAGTATAGGCTGGGCATCCAGTGTCTTTCCCACAATGTGTTAGTATAGGCTGGGCATCGAGTGTCTATCCCACAATTTGTTAGCATAGGCTGGGCATCGAGTGTATATCCCACAATTTGTTAGTATAGGCTGGGCATCCAGTTTCTGTCCCACAATGTGTTAGTATAGGCTGGGCATCGAGTGTCTATCCCACAATTTGATAGTATAGGCTGGGCATCGAGTGTCTATCCCACAATGTGTTAGTATAGGCTGGGCATCGAGTGTCTATCCCACAATTTGTTAGTATAGGCTGGGCATCGAGTGTCTATCCCACAATTTGTTAGTATAGGATGGGCATCCAGTGTCTGTCTCATAATATGTTGGTATAGGCTGTGCATCGAGTGTCTATCCCACAATGTGTTAGTATAGGCTGGGCATCCAGTGTCTATCCCACAATTTGTTAGTATAGGATGGGCATCGAGTGTCTATCCCACAATTTGTTAGTATAGGCTGGGCATCGAGTGTCTATCCCACAATGTGTTAGTATAGGCTGGGCATCCAGTGTCTGTCCCACAATGTGTTAGTATAGGCTGGGCATCGAGTGTCTATCCCACAATTTGTTAGTATAGGCTGGGCATCGAGTGTCTATCCCACAATGTGTTAGTATAGGCTGGGCATCGAGTGTCTATCCCACAATTTGTTAGTGTAGGCTGGGCATCGAGTGTCTATCCCACAATTTGTTAGTATAGGCTGTGCATCCAGTGTCTGTCCCACAATGTGTTAGTATAGGCTGTGCATCGAGTGTCTATCCCACAATGTGTTAGTATAGGCTGGGCATCCAGTGTCTCACTATGTGTTAGTATAGGCTGGGCATCCAGTGTCTGTCCCACAATGTGTTAGTATAGGCTGGGCATCGAGTGTCTATCCCACAATTTGTTAGTATAGGCTGGGCATCGAGTGTCTATCCCACAATGTGTTAGTATAGGCTGGGCATCGAGTATCTATCACACAATTTGTTAGTATAGGCTGGGCATCGAGTGTCTATCCCACAATTTGTTAGTATAGGATGGGCATCCAGTGTCTGTCTCATAATATGTTGGTATAGGCTGTGCATCGAGTGTCTATCCCACAATGTGTTAGTATAGGCTGGG
>CM026395.1:4351773-4455581 GCA_014843695.1 Archivesica marissinica
AAATGAGGATGCGGAGCACTACCTATTTCGATGTCTATTCTATGTAAATTCCAGACGCGTTCTATTCGTAAACACACGTAAGAAAACTACTGTTAGGCTTCGAAAACTTAGCGGACAATGAAAATGAATATATTTTCACACAAGTTCAAACATATATTAAAATGACTAAACGCTTCGAGCAAATAACCACATGATCTGTATATATATATAGGCTGTTCTCTTGTGACGATCTATGTTATGGTGTGGTGACGTGTGTGGCTGGCTGGGTAACGTTGTGTGGTGGGACACTTGATTGGAGTAGCTATTACAGTTACATTTCCTAAACTTTTTGTGGTTTGTTTATTGTTGTTTTTTGTTTCTAAATTCTTATTATCTAAAATGTTGCTTATTCTCTTAATCATTTTACCCTTTTTCTATTAATATCATTAAATTTAGTAAAGTACTAGCACAACTCTTGTATTCAGTCTCTTTGTTAATTACAATCTAGTCTTATGGGGAGGGCCGTAACTAATGTTGTTAAAACTTGTGGCCCAACCCATTTGCTTCAACATATAATGACAATCCTTGAGCAAACAATGCCACGAATCATGCATTATGGATAGTTACACACGTTTGTTCATTTGTTTTGTATTGTACATTGTATATAGTATGCTACATATATATTTACCAGTCTAGAAATTTATTCTCGCACTATTTACAGAAAGTGTGATAGTGTAATGTTGTTTTACTGTTGCGTTTAGTTTGTGTTTTTGCTCGCTTCGCCTTTGTGTTTATATTCTATTACGTCCATGCTATTTGGTAGATAGTTATGTTAAATTGGTCCAGTGGTCGGTCGGTCTGTTCAGTACAGTGGTACTGTATCCTTATAGGTGACTGATTTAATTGCATATAGATCGGCCATTTGACTATTTCACATATTAAGTCAGTGTATACGCATAAAATATGTATTACACCAACATAGTATACAGTATCTTATCAATTTGATAACTACAGGGGCACGTTCATGTTTACGCTTTTGTATTATGATCATAAGTATATTATTTGTCAACACAGTGAATTACTACTGCGTATTCAACATTATGTTAGTAGTATGTAGTAACATACAGAGTGATATCGCTGCAAAAGATTCCTTATTTCTCAGCACTATTATTAATTTGTATTTCTTAATGATCGCAAAATGTTTACTAATTTGATCAGGTGATGTTGAGGTAAATCCAGGACCAGAAGTTGGTGATACATGCCTTTCAGTTTTTCATCAAAATATAAGAAGCATAAGAAATAAATTTGATTACATTAAAACACACTTTTTGGACTTTGATATTCTCTGCTTCACAGAAAGCAAATTGTCTGCTGATATTCATGACAACTTCCTATATCTTGATGGATTTGATCAAATATATCGTACAGACAATACAATTAATTCTGGGGGTGTGTTAGTATATGTTTCGTCTAGAGTTTACTCGGTAAGAAATATAGAACTTGAAAACATTTTACCTGAATCGATTTGGATTGAAGTTAAAGACCAAACCCGGACATATTTATTATGTAATCTGTATCGACCACCAAATTCTAGTGTTGAGATGTGGGAAAGGATTAATATTTGCATAGATAAGGCTCTTGAATTATCTAATAACATTATTTTTGTAGGGGATGTTAATGAAGATCAATTGAATGCTACCAATCATAAATTTAAAGACATTTTGTTGTTAAACAATATGGTTAATGTGATAAGAGAAAACACAAGGGTAAGCCCGTATTCACAAACGGTAATAGATCCTATTGGTATATCATCTTCTCTACATTGTTTACATTCGGGGATATTTAATACAGAAAAGAACATAAGCGACCACTTTGGAACATTTGCATATATCAAAATTGATTCTTTTCCAGTACACCTTTCAAACGACGCGTGTGGAATTACAAGCGTGCACATTTTGATTTACTCAATAGAACTGTTCGTAGTACGGACTGGTCATTTTTAAATTCCACTGATGTTAATACTGCAGCCAGTGAATTTACAGAAATATTTTTAAAATTGGCAAAATCGTGAATACCCAACAGTGTTGCAACAATTCGTCCAAATGACAAACCTTGGTATGACTCAGAGATTAGAACAGTATTTAGGCAACGTGACAGGCAAAAGCGATTAGTTGTATCTTCTGGGAAACTTTCAGATTGGGACAAATTTAAAAAACTGAGAAATAAAATAAACAACATGAAAAAACATGTTAAAGAAATCTTCTTTAACAATATTGAATTTACTCTCAGTGACTGCAAATCTTCGAATCCTCGTCAGTATTGGAAAATAGTAAAATTACTAGTTAAAGAAAACTCTTCAAATTGTGAATCCATACCACCTCTAATTAAAGATGATGACTTGCTTGCATTTACAGATAAAGAGAAGGCCAGTACTTTGAATGATCTCTTTGTATCAATTTCAAATATCGATGACACACAAGCTACATTACCCAACTTTATTAAAAAAACTGATAACTCTTTGACTAATGTGGCAATAACTGAACAAGATTAAATTGATGTTCTTTCAAATCTTGTTGCCAATACAGCGAGTGGACCTGATGAAATAAGTCACCGGATGCTGAAAGAATCCCGCTTTACTCTTTGTAAACCATTGACTATTTTGTTCAACAGATCTCTAGAACTTAGTACATACCCCGAATGCTGGAAAAATGCAAATGTAATGCCATTGTTTAAGAAGGGTGAAAAATCTAGCCCATCCAACTACAGACCAGTGTCATTTATCAGTTGTCTAGGTAAAGTAATGGAGCGTGTTATGTTTAAATATGTTTATAATTTTCTGCATGAAAATGAACTTATATACAAACATCAGTCAGGATTTGTTCCTGGACATTCTACAGTATACCAACTAATAGATATATATCATCAAATCTGCAAAGCTTTTGATGAAAGAAAATCCACGTGTATTGTCTTCTGCGACATCAGCAACGCATTTGATCGTGTCTGGCATAATGGTCTTATTTTCAAGCTGAAGCAAAATGGTTTTTCCGGTTACATTATTAAATGGATTGCTAGTTACCTTGCCAATCGTACTCAAAAAGTTTTTGTAGGTTCCACTTTTTCAGAAGAGAAAACCATTAACGCCGGTGTACCACAGGGTTCGGTGCATTGTTATTTTTAATATACGTAAATGACATCGCAGATTCCCTCTCTAGTGCAACACGTTTATTTGCTGATGATAGCTCATTAGCTGTCTCATCTCACGATATAAATCATATCGAGACAACATTGAATTCTGACTTGAATATTTTATCTCATTGGGCGAAACAATGGCTTGTAAAATTCAATCCACCCAAAACTGAAGCTATGTTTTTAACACTTGCAAAAACCAACCGTAACTTACCCGCACTTTCCCTCGAAAATATTCACTTGGCATTCGTTAGTTCTCATAAACATTTAGGCGTTACTTTAAACAATGATGGATCATGGCACGAACATATTACGAATATACCTTCCTCCGCTGCACGGTATCTAGGAACCATGAGAATGTTAAAATTTAAACTTAAACGGAAAACATTGAATCAAATTTATATTTCATATCTAAGACCGATTATTGAATATGCATCGGTAGTTTGGGATAGTTGCACCCTATACGAAATAGAGTTATTAGACAAAATACAATATGATGCAGCAAGAATTGTAACCGGTTTAACCAGATCTGTATCAATAGAAAGATTACTTCATGAAATTGGTTGGGTTTCCTTATCGGAAAGAAGACATATGCAAAAACTAACCTTAGTTTACAAATATAACCACGGAGAATTACCAAGTTATCTATCTGATCAATTTCCTATTACTGTGTTAGAAACTAATACCTACAGGTTAAGAAATTTTAATGATTATGCTACTGTTACACGCCGGCTTGAAATATTTTCAAAATCAGTTATACTGATTAAACTGTGGAATAATCTTGATTTGCATTTACGAAATACGGATTCGATATCAGCCTTTAAATATAAGCTAAAGCAAAAATTCAAACCCCCAACAGTGCCCACGTTCTACATGTCTGGGGAAAGATTATATCAGGTCCTTCGTGCAAGAATACGTAATAAATGCAGTAATTTAAACGCAGATTTATTCAATAATCACTTATGTGATAACGCAAAGTGTGAATGTGGACACAATATTGAGAATGCAGAACATTATTTCTTCAGGTGCCCTATATTTTCGTTACTACGCCGACAACTGTTTATTGATACACGTCAGCATCATCCTCTAAATACGGGATACACTACTTTACGGATTCAGAAACCTACCAGATAACGAGAACGAAACTATCTTTACACATGTACACAATTATATCAAACAAACTAAACGTTTTGCTGTTAACTAAAGGATGTGTAGTTAGTTACCTAATTACTGTCTATTCCAAGAGCAATGGAACTTACTAGTATATTATCTTAGTTAGATTAAGGGCGTGGACATGCGAGCAACAAAATCATATCTTTGTTTTTTTTTGGACTTTACGTTTTTCCTCTTTACATTTTTTACATTGTTATTAATAAATCAATTGATTAAAATTTCCAAAACTATGCACGCTACTTCTTAAGAATCGTAGAAAAAGTCTGCCCATTCTGTTACATATGTTTGATCTAAGGGGAGGGTCGTCACTAATGTTGGTAAAACTTGTGACCCAACCCATTTGCTTCTTATAAATTATAACAGTTTCACTAATATAATATTCGTTATATTTCATTTGTTGTATATTGTGCATTTATGTATGTTATTCGAAAGCAATAAAATATGTTTAAACTATTTGTCTAGTGGTGTTTGGACGTCAAACCCGGTATTTTAAAATCTTTTCAGTGGTTTCACATATTTGTGATGAAATGAATCACGTGACTATACAAAATGGCGACTGTCAAACACGTTGTTTTGGATTCGGGAGCATTTTTACGAAATGCTAAAGTCCAGGTAAGAAAATAATTCAACACACTGATTGATTTAAATGGAATGTAGTATATTAATGCATGTACATTGAAATAAAGAACATATGGAATTAGTTAAGCTATCTGTGTAGGAACTCGAATACGCGAATTTCAGTGACAAAATCTAGAAATTGCACAATATTTCTTATTGAAGTTATTATCCTTTTGTCTGTGAACATTTTTGTCTTCCATCCTGTATCCTACAGTAGTCAAGGCATGTATGCTTCAGGTGCGAAAGGTCCGGAGTTCGAGCCCCGCTGGAGCCGTTACGAGTGTGCCCTTAGGCACTTGAGGCATTTAAATTCCACATTGCCTCTTCTCTCTCCCTCGTGGCGATGCAGGAATGAGGTATCGAGAGTGATTAATATAAGTTGTAAGAACTTGTTTCGCAATCCAGCTAAAGTAAATGTGTATAAACTAAGGCATGTATGTTGTTGTGTCATTAAGCAAGTCACCTCACACACATTGCTTAGTACTGGTTAACCACCTATGTCACCTAAGCCTGCCCAGGAAAACATGTCTAGGTCCCCAAATGGGGTTCGCCGGTGCCTTTCTATCGGTACCTTTGTTATTATTAAACTATTTTACTTTTCGTGAGCGCACCGTTAAATGAGTGTCAAGTTTGACAGATGAATGAAAGCTGTAGACCCTCAGCTGTAGACCCTCATCTGAAAATAGGGACGGACTACACAGAGCTCGGTTCCATAATCGCTTGCCAATAATCGGCCATTACTGCCCTGCCTTTCTAGCCCCGCCCTTTATATATATATATAAAAGCCTCAACATGTGTCTTCGGGCGGGCAGATGTGTACCTCTCGGCTAACCCAAAAATACCCTCATCTCAAAATGCAACCCTGCCCATTTGTTGGCGCACCTTGTTTCAACTCTTAACAATAGATCCCTGTGCATTGCTTTCATACAAAGCACATAAACTGACTGAATCTATTTTAAATTTCAGGAAATTGGTGAGAATGTGTTCACAATTCCGGATGTTATCTCAGAGATTAAAGACAAGGCCACGAAGCAGAGGCTGCAGGTTCTGCCGTATGAGCTCGTATACCGTGAACCTTCTTCTAATGCCATCAAGACAGGTAAACATCCAGTCCCATCAGCAATGTATTACCGTCGTGTATACCACGCACATTAAGATCCTTATAGAACTTGTGAGTGCAGTATACACAGGTACAGCCGTGAACATAAAATTTGAGGCTGTCCGATTAGCGCAGTCGTTAAAGCGCTCGCTTCTCACCAATGCAATCAGGGTCCGATCCTCGGACCGGGAAGTATGTGAGATGGTACAGTGGTCGCCAGATCGGACAGGTGGGTTTTCTCCGTGTACTCCGGTTTCCTCTCACATGAATGACCACATATATGCTTTCATCTGCGCCAACGAGAGTGATTTATATAAGTTGTTAGAATTTGCTAGACAATCGTAATATAAATAAAGTTTAAACATAAAATTTGTCCAAGACTTTGAAAATCAGCACACAATTAGCCACTCAGCTGATTCAACAAGTTGCTACCTTAGCTCGCCAGGAAATTGATGGTACTGCCAGCAAGTTCAGCCGCCATTGAACGTGTGTTCTCCAACTTTGGCATCATACAGACGAAACTACGCAACAGACTGGGCGTTGAGAAAGCAGCGAAGCTGGTGCTATGCTACTGCTTCCTGAGAGGTAGCGAGGAAATCGACTGGTGAAGACAGACTACTGGCTGAAGAAACATTCCAACAAGAAAAACGAAAAAATAAATGGAAAAAAAACAATAAAATAAAAAAAAAAACAATAAAATAAAAAAAAATGGTTGTGGTTGCCAATGATGCCACCTGATGAGTACCCCTGGCAGGGACGAAACAGTTTAAGCACTTATAGAGTGGTAGCAATGCATAAAAATGAGCAAAAAACGTGTTTGGAAGACGCATAATCTTATTTCCCGGTATTTCCCACTTCTGGGCTTATTTCCCGGCCAACCCTGTTCGGTAAGCATTATAAAAGGACTATTAAAAGCATATGCTGATAGTGTAAATGTAACTAGAAGGAATCAGACCAAATATGAATGTATATATTAGGGCGTACATTTCACCCGAGATCCCGGGTTTTAACGCATGGAAATCACTAAAGACGCTTGTTTGACTCTTGGTGAAAATGTCTAGCGAGTCAACTTTGACCCGGGACGATAAGTGGTTAACCATCCTCAAACATGTTCTTAATGGGTAATTATCCTAATCTACCTGTCAAATTCGATAGGAGGGGGTAGAGTTCAAACTCCGGCTTCAGCCAATGAATGAAGATGTCCGTGAAATTTGCATATGACAACCATATAATCCTGTAAAGTTGGAGCCAAATTTACATGAAAATACTGGTACATGTAGAAATTGCATGGCTTAATGTCTGTATTGGGTCTAGAGGTGTCGGGGGTTTGTTTGATGTCCTGGACTGTAGGGCTGAATAAATGGAATGACCAAAGTTGACTATTCTATACTGCTGACTAGCAACACAGCTAGCACAGTAACACAAGCATTGATAGATTAAATTGGAACAGTTGTTTATCCCTATTTTTGCAGGGGAGAACTCTTGTGATGGAACTATATATGAGTTGACCGATAATGCCTGCATATCACATGTCATATTTATCAAAATAAATGTTCCTAATAAACCCTATGTTCAGTGTGACTGCCAGCTGATAGTTCAGGGATCATTCTAGAGGGCGATGTGGGCGAAATAGTCGTAAAAAAAATATAAAAAAATGTGGTTTTTACGATTTTCAAACAAAATTTTGTCTAGTAAGATACACTGGCCCATTATAAAGCACTTCTATTCAAATGTTGTATTTAATGGTTGTACTGTGCATTTTAACCCTATTTTGCAGAAGTATATTCAAGAACACCATTTAAGGAAGCGATCACGCGCTTTCCCACTTCTCCCAAAAATTCTTCTGACCTAGAATGAACCCTGTAGTTGTACATGTATAATACTGTAGAACTGTGTATGTTATTTAAATGTAATAAACATTCCGCTATATGATGATATCTATTATAGTGACAGAGTTTTCGAAGAAGACGGGGGACTACAGAAGTTTGTCGGCGGTTGATATCAGAGTTATGGCCCTTACTTATCATCTTGAAAAGGAGTTTGTTGGTACAGACCATATCAAAACAGAACCAGACAAGAAGGTAACCTGCATGCGCTTCCTTCTGTGCTCTAAGAAATCTGCATTATTTACATTTTGTGTTTTTTACGTTTATTTATCGTCGCTACCGGTTGCTCATATGAGCGACGCCTCCTGAAGAAATTTGTCGTTTTGGAGGATAGTGCTGTGATACAGACAGAGACCCATTCCAGAATCTCATCTGGTTCTTTTACGTGCACAGTGTAAATCACCGACACGAGACCTCGGTTTAAAGTCCCATCTGAAAGACGGGGGATCGAACCTGCGATCCCTGGATTACCAGTCCAACCTGTTAACCACTGGACTACAGATCCGTTATTTACACGACTTTTGCTGCACTATAAAAGAGAGTAGTTTATAGATCTCCTGTTTATATTGTATTCTACATGTATGCGAAACAATGTCTCCCTGATCTCAAAGCAGTGAGAAGTGAAGTAGCTAATTTCTCCTAAATCTCCCTCTAACATAAGACTCTTGCACAAGTTCCTATATGTGTGTGTTGACATCACCTTGTAAGTGTCAAGATGTAGGATGTCTGTGTTAACATCGCCTTGCAAGTGTCAAGGTGTAGGATGTTTGCTGCATGACACTACATGTCTGTGTTGACATCGCCTTGCAAGTGTCAAGGTGTAGGATGTTTGCTGCATGACACTACATGTCTGTGTTGACATCACCTTGCAAGTGTCAAGGTGTAGTATGTCTGCTGCATGACACTACATGTCTGTGTTGACATCGCCTTGCAAGTGTCAAGGTGTAGGATGTCTGCTGCATGACACTACATGTCTGTGTTAACATCACCTTGCAAGTGTCAAGGTGTAGGATGTCTGCACATGTTAACATCACCTTGCAAGTGTCAAGGTGTAGGATGTCTGCTGCATGACACTACATGTCTGTGTTAACATCGCCTTGCAAGTGTCAATGTGTAGGATGTCTGCTGCATGACACTACATGTCTGTGTTGACATCGCCTTGCAAGTGTCAAGGTGTAGGTTGTCTGCTGCATGACACTATATGTCTGTGTTGACATCGCCTTGCAAGTGTCAAGGTGTAGGATGTCTGCTGCATGACACTACATGTCTGTGTTGACATCGCCTTGCAAGTGTCAATGTGTAGGATGTTTGCTGCATGACACTACATGTCTGTGTTGACATCACCTTGCAAGTGTCAAGGTGTAGGATGTCTGCTGCATGACACTACATGTCTGTGTTGACATCGCCTTGCAAGTGTCAAGGTGTAGGATGTCTGCTGCATGATACTACATGTCTGTGTTAACATTGCCTTGCAAGTGTCAATATGTAGGATGTCTGCTGCATGACACTACATGTCTGTGTTAACATCGCCTTGCAAGTGTCAATGTGTAGGATGTCTGCTGCATGACACTACATGTCTGTGTTGACATCGCCTTGCAAGTGTCAAGGTGTAGGATGTCTGCTGCATGACACTATATGTCTGTGTTGACATCGCCTTGCAAGTGTCAATGTGTAGGATGTTTGCTGCATGACACTACATGTCTGTGTTGACATCACCTTGCAAGTGTCAATATGTAGGATGTTTGCTGCATGACACTACATGTCTGTGTTGACATCGCCTTGCAAGTGTCTAGATGTAGGATGTCTGCTGCATGACACTACATGTCTGTGTTGACATCGCCTGGCAAGTTTCAATGTGTAGGATGTTTGCTGCATGACACTACATGTCTGTGTTGACATCACCTTGCAAGTGTCAAGATGTAGGATGTCTACTACATGACACTACATGTGTGTGTTGACATCGCTTGGCAAGTGTCAAGGTGTAGGATGTCTGCTGCATGACACTACATGTCTGTGTTGACATCAACTTGCAAGTGTCAAGGTGTAGGATGTCTGTGTTAACATCGCCTTGCAAGTGTCAAGGTGTAGGATGTCTGCTGCATGACACTACATGTCTGTGTTGACATCGCCTTGCAAGTGTCAAGGTGTAGGATGTCTGCTGCATGACACTACATGTCTGTGTTGACATCACCTTGCAAGTGTCAAGATGTAGGATGTCTGCTGCATGACACTATATGTCTGTGTTGACATCGCCTTGCAAGTGTCAAGATGTAGGATGTCTGCTGCATGACACTACATGTCTGTGTTGACATCGCCTTGCAAGTGTCAAGATGTAGGATGTCTGCTGCATGACACTACATGTCTGTGTTGACATAACCTTGCAATGGTCAAGATGTAGGATGTCTGCTGCATGACACTACATGTCTGTGTTGACATCGCCTTGCAAGTGTCAAGGTGTAGGATGTTTGCTGCATGACACTACATATCTGTGTTGACATCGCCTTGCAAGTGTCAAGATGTAGGATGTCTGCTGCATGACACTACATGTCTGTGTTAACATCGCCTGGCAAGTGCAGTTGGTGAAGCAAGTTTGTATTCCAAGGATATTCCGTCATCCGAATACATGGATGGAACACGATGGTGTGGAATATCCTTGACCCACACCAGTGCATAATTTTTCTTGAAATCCTACTGGCCAGGACACACGTATTATTGCCAACTCGGTTAATCTTTCAATCTTTGGGGACAATTTCGACTTTCTTCCTGCTGGACCAACCTCTGTTTCATTGATTTCGTTGCATCTGAGCTGGTATACACGTGTAATTATGTACAACATATAGATGCTAAATACAACTGTTAAAAATACATCGTATATATACTAGTCATTTATATGCCAATAAAAGTATTATTAAACATTTTCATCCGCCTCCGTGGTCGAGTGGTTAAGGTCGCTGACTCGTATACCACTGTAACCTATCATCACTGATGGTCACGGGTTCGAGCCCCACTCAGACCGTGTCTCATTTATATGAAAAGGTTGGCAGTTTCTTACGGATGTTGGTGCACCCAAGTACTGGTTAACCGTTGGAGCCTGCCCAGGAAAGGTGTTGTTAGGTAAACTGCCTGCCGGCGATATAGCCCAAAATGGTGCTAATGCATGCGTAAAACCCGAAATATAACATAAACATTTTCATGAACCTTATCGAAAAATGTTATATTAATCTTTTTAAATTTGTAGTAAAGATGCATGATTTCCAATTCTGATTTCTTCTCTTGTTCTAGGTGGAATGGAGTGCCACAAAGGGACCTTTGCAAAAGGCCACAGAAATTGCCGGTTTCTATGTCAAAAATAAGGTATGTATCTTCTTACCTTTTCTTTACAAAAATATGGTGGGATGAATGATAAATTAGATGTGGTAATATAAATGATGATGATGTACTTTAGAATTAACCAGTTGTACGTATATCCGTGTAACCGGTCTCTTTTGTACTAGTGTATAATTCATATGTTACTCTTTTTTCCTTTTTAAGTTTATTTAACGTCGCTACGGTTGCCAATTTGAGCGACGGGCAGTTTACCTAACAACACCTTTCCTGTGCAGGCTCCAGCGGTTAACCAGTACTTAGTGCACCAACCTCTGTAAGAAACTGCCAGCTTTTTCATATAAATGAAACACGGTCTGAATGGGGCTTTAATCCGTGACCATCAGTGATGATAGGTTACAGTGGTATACAAGTCAGCGACCATAACCATTAGACCATGGAGGCGGAATGTTACTGAAATCCTTTTTGACTTGTACTATACATCATATAATGTTGTACATGTACTAAAATATAAAAAAAACCTCTAATCCGGAACTCCCTCTAAATTGGACTTTTTGTCCGGTCCGGATCACAGGGATTCGGCACGTTTGGGGGTACTAGTATATATATTTAAGTACAGGGATTCTACTCTGTGGGATGTCAGATTTCGCATCGATCAGTAAAATGGCCCTATCTGAAACAATTTTGTACAAATCTGTCCAAATATAACGCCTATCCCGAGTCTTTATATTGTTCTTCAAATAAAACACAACTTTAAGCTGCATGCATGTATACTTTGCAAACAATTGCCACAGACATTGGCCATAGCAGGTCACATTTCCATACTAGGACACGGGTTCTGTCAGCAGCAAAAAAAATCTTCGACGGGAGAGTTTTAACAGTGAATAACATTATCAATAAAATGTGTTTCCACTAACGTGTAGGTTTATTCGGCAAAAATGTACGTCAAAAAGAGATTTCGTAGAATTTTTCAATTTGTTTTGAAAATTTCTCAGGCGGCGCAGTTCGCGTTGAAACGAGCGTTCTGATTGGATTATGATTATTCCTCATAAAATAAACAAACGTCTAGTTACATTCTAATAATCCAATCAGTATGGAAATGTGACCTGCTATGGCCAATGTCTGTGGCAATTGTTTGCAAAGTATACATGCATGCAGCTTAAAGTTGTGTTTTATTAGTACCCCCAAACGTGCCGAATCCCTGTGGTCCGGATTAGAGGGATTTTACTGTACATGTATAAACTGATCATTTATTGTCATCTCGCTTCAAATTGGCAGTAAAATATCGTTACTTGGGATAGGCTCGAATTATGATTTGGGGATATCCATCTCTATTTCTGCATCTGTATTTGGCAGAGTGAAATACCTTTCATGTGTGTTCCGATAAAATTATGTCTGAAAATACAGTCATACCTGTGTTAGTGGTCACCTCCATTGAGCAACCAACCTGTATTAAGCAGCCAGTTTCCAGATTCCCAATATGTTGTTTTTATACATTTGATCTCTATTAGGCAACTACCTGCGCTAAGCAGCCACTATCTGTGATTCCCTTTGCTGGCTGCTTAAGCCAGGTTTGACTGTATTGAATCATACAGAATACTACTATGATTGACTATAGATGGACGCCGGCTAATCTAACATAACGTTAGTCCGCCTCCGTGGTCGAGTGGTTAAGGTCGCTGACTTGTATACCACTGTAACCTATCATCACTGATGGTCACGGGTTCGAGCCCCACTCAGACCGTGTCTCATTTATATGAAAAAGTTGGCAGTTTCTTACGGAGGTTGGTGCACCCAAGTACTGGTTAACCGCTGGAGCCTGCCCAGGAAAGGTGTTGTTAAGTAAACTGCCCGCCGGCGATATAGCCCAAAATGGTGCTAATGCAGGCGTAAAACCCGAAATATAACATAATAACTAACATAACGTTATATTCCTGTCAGTATAATGCACTACATTAAATTCCTGTCAGTTTAATGCACTACGTTACATTCCTGTCAGTATAATGCACTACGTTACATTCCTGTCAGTTTAATGCGCTACGTTACATTCCTGTCAGTATAATGCACTACGTTACATTCCTGTCAGTATAATGCACTACGTTACATTCCTGCCAGTTTAATGCGCTACGTTACATTCCTGCCAGTTTAATGCACACTTACATTCCTGCCAGTTTAATGGCTACGTTACATTCCTGCCAGTATAATGCACTACGTTACATTCCTGCCAGTATAATGCACTACGTTACATTCCTGCCAGTTTAATGCACTACGTTACATTCCTGCCAGTTTAATGCGCTACGTTACATTCCTGCCAGTTTAATGCACTACGTTACATTCCTGCCAGTTTAATGCACTACGTTACATTCCTGTCAGTATAATGCACTACGTTACATACCTGCCAGTTTAATGCGCTACGTTACATTCCTGTCAGTATAATGCGCTACGTTACATTCCTGCCAGTTTAATGCGCTACGTTACATTCCTGTCGGTATAATGCACTACGTTACATTCCTGTTAGTATAATGCAATACGTTACATTCCTGCCAGTTTAATGCGCTACGTTACATTCCTGTCAGTTTAATGCACTACGTTACATTCCTGTCAGTTTAATGCACTACGTTACATTCCTGCCAGTATAATGCACTACGTTACATTCCTGCCAGTTTAATGCGCTACATTACATTCCTGCCAGTATAATGCACTACGTTACATTCCTGTCAGTTTAATGCACTATGTTATATTCCTGCCAGTATAATGCACTACGTTATATTCCTGTCGGTATAATGCACTACGTTACATTCCTGCCAGTATAATGCACTATGTTACATTCCTGCCAGTATAATGCACTACGTTACATTCCTGCCAGTATAATGCACTACGTTACATTCCTGCCAGTATAATGCACTACGTTACATTCCTGCCAGGTTAATGCGCTACATTGCATACCTGCCAGTTTAATGCGCTACATTACATACCTGCCAGGTTAATGCGCTACATTGCATACCTGCCAGGTTAATGCGCTACAATGTTACATACCTGCCAGGTTAATGCGCTACATTACATTCCTGCTAGGTTAATGCGCTACATTGCATACCTGCCAGTTTAATGCGCTACATTACATACCTGCCAGGTTAATGCGCTACATTGCATACCTGCCAGGTTAATGCGCTACAATGTTACATACCTGCCAGGTTAATGCGCTACATTACATTCCTGCCAGTTTAATGCGCTACGTTACATTCCTGCCAGTTTAATGCGCTACATTACATTCCTGTCAGTTTAATGCATAACGTTACATTCCTGCCAGTTTAATGCGCTACATTACATTCCTGTCAGTTTAATGCGCTACGTTACATTCCTGCCAGTTTAATGCGCTACATTACATTCCTGTCAGTTTAATGCATAACGTTATATTCCTGCCAGTATAATGCACTACGTTATATTCCTGTCAGTATAATGCACTACGTTACATTCCTGCCAGTTTAATGCACTACGTTACATTCCTGTCAGTTTAATGCACTACGTTACATACCTGTCAGTATAATGCACTACGTTACATTCCTGTCAGTATAATGCACTACGTTACATTCCTGTCAGTATAATGCACTACGTTACATTCCTGCCAGTTTAATGCACTACGTTACATACCTGTCAGTATAATGCACTACGTTACATTCCTGCCAGGTTAATGCGCTACATTACATACCTGCCAGTTTAATGCGCTACATTACATACCTGCCAGTTTAATGCGCTACATTACATACCTGCCAGTTTAATGCGCTACATTACATACCTGCCAGGTTAATGCGCTACATTACATTCCTGCTAGGTTAATGCGCTACATTGCATACCTGCCAGTTTAATGCGCTACATTACATACCTGCCAGGTTAATGCGCTACATTGCATACCTGCCCGTTTAATGCGCTACATTACATACCTGCCAGGTTAATGCGCTACATTGCATACCTGCCAGGTTAATGCGCTACAATGTTACATACCTGCCAGGTTAATGCGCTACATTACATTCCTGCCAGTTTAATGCGCTACGTTACATTCCTGCCAGTTTAATGCGCTACATTACATTCCTGTCAGTTTAATGCATAACGTTACATTCCTGCCAGTTTAATGCGCTACATTACATACCTGTCAGTATAATGCACTACGTTACATTCCTGCCAGTATAATGCACTACGTTACATTCCTGCCAGGTTAATGCGCTACATTGCATACCTGCCAGTTTAATGCGCTACATTACATACCTGCCAGGTTAATGCGCTACATTGCATACCTGCCAGGTTAATGCGCTACAATGTTACATACCTGCCAGGTTAATGCGCTACATTACATTCCTGCTAGGTTAATGC
This sequence comes from Archivesica marissinica, assembly GCA_014843695.1. NCBI lineage: Eukaryota > Metazoa > Mollusca > Bivalvia > Venerida > Vesicomyidae > Archivesica > Archivesica marissinica. The sequence continues at coordinate 4,367,404 of CM026395.1, forward strand.
GCTACATTGCATACCTGCCAGTTTAATGCGCTACATTACATACCTGCCAGGTTAATGCGCTACATTGCATACCTGCCAGGTTAATGCACTACAATGTTACATACCTGCCAGGTTAATGCGCTACATTACATTCCTGCCAGTTTAATGCGCTACGTTACATTCCTGCCAGTTTAATGCGCTACATTACATTCCTGTCAGTTTAATGCATAACGTTACATTCCTGCCAGTTTAATGCGCTACATTACATTCCTGTCAGTTTAATGCGCTACGTTACATTCCTGCCAGTTTAATGCGCTACATTACATTCCTGTCAGTATAATGCACTACGTTACATTCCTGCCAGTTTAATGCACTACGTTACATTCCTGCCAGGTTAATGCGCTACATTGCATACCTGCCAGGTTAATGCGCTACAATGTTACATACCTGCCAGGTTAATGCGCTACATTACATTCCTGCCAGTTTAATGCGCTACATTACATTCCTGCCAGTTTAATGCACTACGTTACATTCCTGCCAGTTTAATGCACTACGTTACATTCCTTCCAGTCTAATGCGCTACATTACATTCCTGCCAGTTTAATGCGCTACGTTACATTCCTGCCAGTTTAATGCGCTACGTTACATTCCTGCCAGTTTAATGCGCTACATTACATTCCTGCCAGTTTAATGCGCTACATTACATTCCTGCCAGTTTAATGCGCTACATTACATTACTGCCAGTTTAATGCGCTACATTACATTCCTGCCAGTATAATGCGCTACATAACGTTACATTCCTGCCAGTTTAATGCGCTATGTTACATTCCTGCCAGTTTAATGCACTACGTTACATTCCTGCCAGTTTAATGCGCTACATTACATTCCTGCCAGTTTAATGCGCTACATAACGTTACATTCCTGCCAGTATAATGCGCTACATTACATTCCTGTCAGTATAATGCACTACGTTACATTCCTGCCAGTTTAATGCACTACGTTACATTCCTGCCAGTTTAATGCGCTACATAACGTTATATTCCTGCCAGGTTAATGCGCTACGTTACATTCCTGCCAGTTTAATGCACTACGTTACATTCCTGCCAGTTTAATGCACTACGTTACATTCCTGCTAGTTTAATGCACTACGTTACATTCCTGCCAGTTTAATGCGCTACGTTACATTCCTGCCAGGTTAATGCGCTACGTTACATTCATGCCAGTTTAATGCGCTACGTTACATTCCTGTCAGTTTAATGCATAACGTTACATTCCTGCCAGTATAATGCACTACGTTACATTCCTGCCAGTATAATGCGCTACATAACGTTACATTCCTGCCAGTTTAATGCGCTACATTACATACCTGCCAGTATAATGCACTACATTAAATTCCTGTCAGTTTAATGCACTACGTTACATTCCTGTCAGTATAATGCACTACGTTACATTCCTGCCAGTTTAATGCGCTACGTTACATTCCTGTCAGTATAATGCACTACGTTACATTCCTGTCAGTATAATGCACTACGTTACATTCCTGCCAGTTTAATGCGCTACGTTACATTCCTGCCAGTATAATGCACTACGTTACATTCCTGCCAGTTTAATGCGCTACGTTACATTCCTGCCAGTTTAATGCACTACGTTACATTCCTGCCAGTTTAATGCACTACGTTACATTCCTGCCAGTATAATGCACTACGTTACATTCCTGCCAGTATAATGCACTACGTTACATTCCTGCCAGTTTAATGCACTACGTTACATTCCTGCCAGTTTAATGCACTACGTTACATTCCTGCCAGTATAATGCACTACGTTACATTCCTGCCAGTTTAATGCACTACGTTACATTCCTGTCAGTATAATGCACTACGTTACATACCTGCCAGTTTAATGCGCTACATTACATTCCTGTCAGTATAATGCGCTACGTTACATTCCTGCCAGTTTAATGCGCTACGTTACATTCCTGTCGGTATAATGCACTATGTTACATTCCTGTTAGTATAATGCAATACGTTACATTCCTGCCAGTTTAATGCGCTACGTTACATTCCTGTCAGTTTAATGCACTACGTTACATTCCTGTCAGTTTAATGCACTACGTTATATTCCTGCCAGTATAATGCACTACGTTACATTCCTGCCAGTTTAATGCGCTACATTACATTCCTGCCAGTATAATGCACTACGTTACATTCCTGTCAGTTTAATGCACTACGTTACATTCCTGCCAGTATAATGCACTACGTTACATTCCTGCCAGGTTAATGCGCTACATTGCATACCTGCCAGTTTAATGCGCTACATTACATACCTGCCAGGTTAATGCGCTACATTGCATACCTGCCAGGTTAATGCGCTACAATGTTACATACCTGCCAGGTTAATGCGCTACATTACATTCCTGCTAGGTTAATGCGCTACATTGCATACCTGCCAGTTTAATGCGCTACATTACATACCTGCCAGGTTAATGCGCTACATTGCATACCTGCCAGGTTAATGCGCTACAATGTTACATACCTGCCAGGTTAATGCGCTACATTACATTCCTGCCAGTTTAATGCGCTACGTTACATTCCTGCCAGTTTAATGCGCTACATTACATTCCTGTCAGTTTAATGCATAACGTTACATTCCTGCCAGTTTAATGCGCTACATTACATTCCTGTCAGTTTAATGCGCTACGTTACATTCCTGCCAGTTTAATGCGCTACATTACATTCCTGTCAGTATAATGCACTACGTTACATTCCTGCCAGTTTAATGCACTACGTTACATTCCTGCCAGGTTAATGCGCTACATTGCATACCTGCCAGGTTAATGCGCTACAATGTTACATACCTGCCAGGTTAATGCGCTACATTACATTCCTGCCAGTTTAATGCGCTACATTACATTCCTGCCAGTTTAATGCACTACGTTACATTCCTGCCAGTTTAATGCACTACGTTACATTCCTGCCAGTTTAATGCACTACGTTACATTCCTTCCAGTCTAATGCGCTACATTACATTCCTGCCAGTTTAATGCGCTACGTTACATTCCTGCCAGTTTAATGCGCTACGTTACATTCCTGCCAGTTTAATGCGCTACATTACATTCCTGCCAGTTTAATGCGCTACATTACATTCCTGCCAGTTTAATGCGCTACATTACATTACTGCCAGTTTAATGCGCTACATTACATTCCTGCCAGTATAATGCGCTACATAACGTTACATTCCTGCCAGTTTAATGCGCTATGTTACATTCCTGCCAGTTTAATGCACTACGTTACATTCCTGCCAGTTTAATGCGCTACATTACATTCCTGCCAGTTTAATGCGCTACATAACGTTACATTCCTGCCAGTATAATGCGCTACATTACATTCCTGTCAGTATAATGCACTACGTTACATTCCTGCCAGTTTAATGCACTACGTTACATTCCTGCCAGTTTAATGCGCTACATAACGTTATATTCCTGCCAGGTTAATGCGCTACGTTACATTCCTGCCAGTTTAATGCACTACGTTACATTCCTGCCAGTTTAATGCACTACGTTACATTCCTGCTAGTTTAATGCACTACGTTACATTCCTGCCAGTTTAATGCGCTACATAATGTTACATTCCTGCCAGGTTAATGCGCTACGTTACATTCATGCCAGTTTAATGCGCTACGTTACATTCCTGTCAGTTTAATGCATAACGTTACATTCCTGCCAGTATAATGCACTACGTTACATTCCTGCCAGTATAATGCGCTACATAACGTTACATTCCTGCCAGTTTAATGCGCTACATTACATACCTGCCAGTATAATGCACTACATTAAATTCCTGTCAGTTTAATGCACTACGTTACATTCCTGTCAGTATAATGCACTACGTTACATTCCTGTCAGTTTAATGCGCTACGTTACATTCCTGTCAGTATAATGCACTACGTTACATTCCTGTCAGTATAATGCACTACGTTACATTCCTGCCAGTTTAATGCGTTACGTTACATTCCTGCCAGTATAATGCACTACGTTACATTCCTGCCAGTTTAATGTGCTACGTTACATTCCTGCCAGTTTAATGCACTACGTTACATTCCTGCCAGTATAATGCACTACGTTACATTCCTGTCAGTATAATGCACTACGTTACATACCTGCCAGTTTAATGTGCTACGTTACATTCCTGCCAGTATAATGCACTACGTTACATTCCTGCCAGTTTAATGCACTACGTTACATTCCTGTCAGTATAATGCACTACGTTACATACCTGCCAGTTTAATGCGCTACGTTACATTCCTGTCAGTATAATGCGCTACGTTACATTCCTGCCAGTTTAATGCGCTACGTTACATTCCTGTCGGTATAATGCACTATGTTACATTCCTGTTAGTATAATGCAATACGTTACATTCCTGCCAGTTTAATGCGCTACGTTACATTCCTGTCAGTTTAATGCACTACGTTACATTCCTGTCAGTTTAATGCACTACGTTATATTCCTGCCAGTATAATGCACTACGTTACATTCCTGCCAGTTTAATGCGCTACATTACATTCCTGCCAGTATAATGCACTACGTTACATTCCTGTCAGTTTAATGCACTATGTTATATTCCTGCCAGTATAATGCACTACGTTATATTCCTGTCGGTATAATGCACTACGTTACATTCCTGCCAGTATAATGCACTATGTTACATTCCTGCCAGTATAATGCACTACGTTACATTCCTGCCAGTATAATGCACTACGTTACATTCCTGCCAGTATAATGCACTACGTTACATTCCTGCCAGGTTAATGCGCTACATTGCATACCTGCCAGTTTAATGCGCTACATTACATACCTGCCAGGTTAATGCGCTACATTGCATACCTGCCAGGTTAATGCGCTACAATGTTACATACCTGCCAGGTTAATGCGCTACATAACATTCCTGCTAGGTTAATGCGCTACATTGCATACCTGCCCGTTTAATGCGCTACATTACATACCTGCCAGGTTAATGCGCTACATTGCATACCTGCCAGGTTAATGCGCTACAATGTTACATACCTGCCAGGTTAATGCGCTACATTACATTCCTGCCAGTTTAATGCGCTACGTTACATTCCTGCCAGTTTAATGCGCTACATTACATTCCTGTCAGTTTAATGCATAACGTTACATTCCTGCCAGTTTAATGCGCTACATTACATTCCTGTCAGTTTAATGCGCTACGTTACATTCCTGCCAGTTTAATGCGCTACATTACATTCCTGTCAGTTTAATGCATAACGTTATATTCCTGCCAGTATAATGCACTACGTTATATTCCTGTCAGTATAATGCACTATGTTACATTCCTGCCAGTTTAATGCACTACGTTACATTCCTGTCAGTTTAATGCACTACGTTACATACCTGTCAGTATAATGCACTACGTTACATTCCTGTCAGTATAATGCACTACGTTACATTCCTGTCAGTATAATGCACTACGTTACATTCCTGCCAGTTTAATGCACTACGTTACATACCTGTCAGTATAATGCACTACGTTACATTCCTGCCAGTATAATGCACTACGTTACATTCCTGCCAGGTTAATGCGCTACATTGCATACCTGCCAGTTTAATGCGCTACATTACATACCTGCCAGGTTAATGCGCTACATTGCATACCTGCCAGGTTAATGCGCTACAATGTTACATACCTGCCAGGTTAATGCGCTACATTACATTCCTGCTAGGTTAATGCGCTACATTGCATACCTGCCAGTTTAATGCGCTACATTACATACCTGCCAGGTTAATGCGCTACATTGCATACCTGCCCGTTTAATGCGCTACATTACATACCTGCCAGGTTAATGCGCTACATTGCATACCTGCCAGGTTAATGCGCTACAATGTTACATACCTGCCAGGTTAATGCGCTACATTACATTCCTGCCAGTTTAATGCGCTACGTTACATTCCTGCCAGTTTAATGCGCTACATTACATTCCTGTCAGTTTAATGCATAACGTTACATTCCTGCCAGTTTAATGCGCTACATTACATACCTGTCAGTATAATGCACTACGTTACATTCCTGCCAGTATAATGCACTACGTTACATTCCTGCCAGGTTAATGCGCTACATTGCATACCTGCCAGTTTAATGCGCTACATTACATACCTGCCAGGTTAATGCGCTACATTGCATACCTGCCAGGTTAATGCGCTACATTACATTCCTGCTAGGTTAATGCGCTACATTGCATACCTGCCAGTTTAATGCGCTACATTACATACCTGCCAGGTTAATGCGCTACATTGCATACCTGCCAGGTTAATGCGCTACAATGTTACATACCTGCCAGGTTAATGCGCTACATTACATTCCTGCCAGTTTAATGCGCTACGTTACATTCCTGCCAGTTTAATGCGCTACATTACATTCCTGTCAGTTTAATGCATAACGTTACATTCCTGCCAGTTTAATGCGCTACATTACATTCCTGTCAGTTTAATGCGCTACGTTACATTCCTGCCAGTTTAATGCGCTACATTACATTCCTGTCAGTATAATGCACTACGTTACATTCCTGCCAGTTTAATGCACTACGTTACATTCCTGCCAGGTTAATGCGCTACATTGCATACCTGCCAGGTTAATGCGCTACAATGTTACATACCTGCCAGGTTAATGCGCTACATTACATTCCTGCCAGTTTAATGCGCTACATTACATTCCTGCCAGTTTAATGCACTACGTTACATTCCTGCCAGTTTAATGCACTACGTTACATTCCTCCAGTTTAATGCGCTACATTACATTCCTGCCAGTTTAATGCGCTACGTTACATTCCTGCCAGTTTAATGCGCTACGTTACATTCCTGCCAGTTTAATGCGCTACATTACATTCCTGCCAGTTTAATGCGCTACATTACATTACTGCCAGTTTAATGCGCTACATTACATTCCTGCCAGTATAATGCGCTACATAACGTTACATTCCTGCCAGTTTAATGCGCTATGTTACATTCCTGCCAGTTTAATGCACTACGTTACATTCCTGCCAGTTTAATGCGCTACATTACATTCCTGCCAGTTTAATGCGCTACATAACGTTACATTCCTGCCAGTATAATGCGCTACATTACATTCCTGTCAGTATAATGCACTACGTTACATTCCTGCCAGTTTAATGCACTACGTTACATTCCTGCCAGTTTAATGCGCTACATAACGTTATATTCCTGCCAGGTTAATGCGCTACGTTACATTCCTGCCAGTTTAATGCACTACGTTACATTCCTGCCAGTTTAATGCACTACGTTACATTCCTGCTAGTTTAATGCACTACGTTACATTCCTGCCAGTTTAATGCGCTACATAATGTTACATTCCTGCCAGGTTAATGCGCTACGTTACATTCATGCCAGTTTAATGCGCTACGTTACATTCCTGTCAGTTTAATGCATAACGTTACATTCCTGCCAGTATAATGCACTACGTTACATTCCTGCCAGTATAATGCGCTACATAACGTTACATTCCTGCCAGTTTAATGCGCTACATACATACCTGCCAGTTTAATGCGCTACGTTACATTCCTGCCAGTTTAATGCACTACGTTACATTCCTGCCAGTTTAATGCGCTACATTACATTCCTGCCAGTATAATGCGCTACGTTACATTCCTGCCAGTTTAATGCGCTACATGTTACATTCCTGCCAGTTTAATGCGCTACGTTACATTCCTGCCAGTTTAATGCGCTACGTTACATTCCTGCCAGTTTAATGCACTACATAACGTTACATTCCTGCCAGTATAATGCGCTACATTACATTCCTGTCAGTATAATGCACTACGTTACATTCCTGCCAGTTTAATGCACTACGTTACATTCCTGCCAGTTTAATGCGCTACATAACGTTACATTCCTGCCAGGTTAATGCGCTACGTTACATTCCTGCCAGTTTAATGCACTACGTTACATTCCTGCCAGTTTAATGCACTACGTTACATTCCTGCAGTTTAATGCACTACGTTACATTCCTGCCAGTTTAATGCGCTACATAATGTTACATTCCTGCCAGGTTAATGCGCTACGTTACATTCATGCCAGTTTAATGCGCTACGTTACATTCCTGTCAGTTTAATGCATAACGTTACATTCCTGCCAGTATAATGCGCTACGTTACATTCCTGCCAGTATAATGCGCTACATAACGTTACATTCCTGCCAGTTTAATGCGCTACATTACATACCTGCCCGTATAATGCACTACGTTACATTCCTGCCAGTTTAATGCGCTACATTACATACCTGCCAGTATAATGCGCTACGTTACATTCCTGCCAGTATAATGTGCTACGTTACATTCCTGCCAGTTTAATGCGCTACATAACATTACATTCCTGCCAGTATAATGCGCTACATAACGTTACATTCCTGCCAGTTTAATGCGCTACATAACGTTACATTCCTGCCAGTTTAATGCGCTACATAACATTACATTCCTGCCAGTTTAATGCGCTACATAACGTTACATTCCTGCCAGTTTAATGCGCTACATAACATTACATTCCTGCCAGTTTAATGTGCTACATAACGTTACATTCCTGCCAGGTTAATCCGCTACATTACATACCTGCCAGGTTAATGCGCTACAACGGTAAATTGGAAATGTATATGAAAAAGTTGGCAGTTTCTTATGGAGGTTGGTGCACCCAAGTACTGGTTAACCGCTGGAGCATGCCCAGGAAAGGTGTTGTTAGGTAAACTGTCCGCCGGTGATATAGCCCAAAATGGTGCTGATGCAGGCGTAAAACCCGAAATATAATAATAATAATAAATTGGAAATGTATACATGTAATTATGTTCTCTCTTTCTACTTGTATCACAGAAAAAGCCATCGTCACGGACTGTATCAGAATGTTCTTCGGTAAATCCCGAAATGTCAGATCTGAGATCAGATGATGTTCCCGATACAACAGCACAAACCGGGAACAAAATCCAAGAATGTTTGGCGGAAACAGATACGGATTCCGTTGACAGAACTGATACAAAGCAGACAATTCTAACAGAAACTGTCGATTCAGAAAATATCTCAAATAAAGACAATACTAAGTTAGATAGAGAAGAGACAGGAGAATGTGACAAATTCGAAGAGTTTCAGGAAGGGGACATAATTCCCGAGGATATGATTGATGAAGAGTCAGATAGTGATGAGGAGGAGGAGGAGGACGACGACGACGACGACGATGGATGGATTACCCCCAGCAATATTAAATCTGTGAAAGCACAAATGGGCGGAGATGATTCTGAGAGAGCAGAGGTTCAAGTTGGTTGTCTGACCACAGACTTTGCCATGCAGGTAGCATTAATACTGTGTTATCCATTAGCAGCATTAAATCTTATTGGTGATATATTACTGACACAGTAAGCCATCACTGACACAGTAAGCCATCACTGACACAGTAAGCCATCACTGACACAGTAGGCCATCACTGACACAGTAAGCCATCACTGACACAGTAAGCCACCCCTGACATAGTAAGCCATCACTGACACAGTAAGCCACCCCTGACACAGTAAGCCATCACTGACACAGTAGGCCATCACTGACACAGTAAGCCACCCCTGACACAGTAAGCCACCCCTGACACAGTATGCCATCACTGACACAGTAGGCCATCACTGACACAGTAATCCACCCCTGACACAGTATGCCATCACTGACACAGTACAGTAAGCCATCACTGACACAGTACAGTAAGCCATCACTGACACAGTACAGTAAGCCATCACTGACACAGTACAGTAAGCCATCACTGACACGGTAAGCCACCCCTGACACGGTAAGCCATCACTGACACAGTAAGCCATCACTGACACAGTAAGCCACCCCTGACACAGTAAGCCATCACTAACACAGTACAGTAAGCCATTACTGACACAGTACAGTAAGCCATCACTGACACAGTAAGCCACCCCTGACACAGTATGCCATCACTGACACAGTACAGTAAGCCATTACTGACACAGTACAGTAAGCCATTACTGACACAGTACAGTAAGCCATTACTGACACAGTACAGTAAGCCATCACTGACACAGTACAGTAAGCCATCACTGACACAGTACAGTAAGCCATTACTGACACAGTACAGTAAGCCATCACTGACACAGTACAGTACGCCATCACTGACACAGTAAGCCACCACTGACACTGTAGGCCATCACTGACACAGTAAGCCATTACTGACACAGTACAGTAAGCCATCACTGACACAGTAAGCCATCACTGACACAGTACAGTAAGCCATCACTGACACAGTACAGTAAGCCATCACTGACACAGTAAGCCATCACTGACACAGTAGGCCATCACTGACACAGTAAGCCATCACTGACACAGTAAGCCATCACTGACACAGTAAGCCATCACTGACACAGTAAGCTATCACTGACACAGTTAGCCACCCCTGACACAGTACAGTAAGCTATCACTGACACAGTAAGCCATCACTGACACAGTAAGCCACCCCTGACACAGTAAGCCACCACTGACACAGTAAGCTATCACTGACACAGTAAGCCATCACTGACACAGTAAGCCATCACTGACACAGTACAGTAAGCCACCACTGACACAGTAAGCCATCACTGACACGACACAGTAAGCCATCACTGACACAGTAAGCCACCACTGACACAGTAGGCCATCACTGGCACAGTAAGCCACCACTGACACAATAAGCCATCACTGACACAGTAAGCCACCACTGACACAGTAAGCCATCACTGACATAGTAAGCCATCACTGACACAGTAAGCCATCACTGACAGAGTAAGCACCACTGACACAGTAAGCCATCACTGACACAGTAAGCCATCACTGACACACCACTGACACAGTAAGCCATCACTGACACAGTAAGCCATCACTGACACAGTAAGCCATCACTGACACAGTACAGTAAGCCACCACTGACACAGTAAGCCATCACTGACACAGTAAGCCATCACTGACACAGTAAGCCATCACTGACACAGTAAGCCACCACTGACACAGTAAGCCATCACTGACACAGTAAGCCACCACTGACACAGTAAGCCATCACTGACACAGTAAGCCATCACTGACACAGTAAGCCACCACTGACACAGTAAGCCACCACAGTAAGCCACCACTGACACAGTAAGCCATCACTGACACAGTAAGCCATCACTGACACAGTAAGCCACCACAGTAAGCCATCACTGACACAGTAAGCCACCCCTGACACAGTAAGCCATCACTGACACAGTAAGCCACCCCTGATGCAGTAAGCCATTACTGACACAGTAAGCCATCACTGACACAGTAAGCCATCACTGACACAGTAAGCCATCACTGACACAGTAAGCCACCCCTGACACAGTAAGCCATCACTGACACAGTAAGCCATCACTGACACAGTAAGCCATCACTGACACAGTAAGCCATCACTGACACAGTAAGCCATCACTGACACAGTAAGCCATCACTGACACAGTAAGCCACCCCTGACACAGTAGGCCATCACTGACACAGTAGGCCACCACTGACACAGTAAGCCATCACTGACACAGTAAGCCAACACTGACACAGTAGGCCATCACTGACACAGTAAGCCATCACTGACACAGTAAGCCACCACTGACACAGTAAGCCATCACTGACACAGTAAGCCATCACTGACACAGTAAGCCACCCCTGACACAGTAGGCCATCACTGACACAGTATGCCACCCCTGACACAGTAGGCCATCACTGACACAGTAAGCCATCACTGACACAGTAAGCCACCCCTGACACAGTAGGCCATCACTGACACAGTAAGCCATCACTGACACAGTAAGCCACCACTGACACAGTAAGCCACCACTGACACAGTAAGCTATGCCTACTGGGAATGCACATCTGTCCGTCTGTCGAAATGTCTTGAATCGTTTCTTGGCCTCAGATTTGCAGGGTCCCCATTGTTGGTCACCAATCGTGACAAAAAAACAAATACTGGCAATAAATTTTGTAAATTGGCGAAAATATGTAGCGCAACATGTTTTGTCAAATACTTGGCTTCAAATGGCTCTTAGTTGGCTCCAAGTTTTTCAAATTGGCTCCAGTTTTTTTCAATTGGTGACAGAAGTGACGCAGCAGACAAAAATTCAGGCATATGGAACCCTTGGATTGTTTCTTGTTTCTCAGTCTTTGTCTTGATAGTTATGTGCTTGTCAGTAATTGGGAGAGTTCAGTTGTCCATTGCAAGCTTAGACCTGTACTGAAGCAGCAGTCAGTAGTCCGTGACTAGGATGAATTTTCCCCATCACATTTTCCCGTGATCTGTCTAGATTGCAAGCTTGTGAGACATAAATTCACTAGTCATACAGGTTGAGTAGCTTTGATAAAATTCACATCACATTCACAACTACACAATTGTTCATCATTTGATACAATAACAAGTCGAGAGAAATATATCGCTCTGGTTTTTGGAAAAATTGGACACTGTTTGCACACATTTGGTTAGGGTTTTTTGGCAAATTGGCCCATGTCTCGAACTAATCAATACATGACACCGATACATTGCACAATTGTTTAGCATCAAAAGTAGGATGTTTGAATAGAGTTCTGTTCCTTCTGTTACTATACAATATAGAATATCTTGTATTTGATCATTATCTCCCTTACTACTCTTTGGTTATCTCCCTTACTACTCTTTGGTTATCTCCCTTACTACTCTTTGGTTATCTCCCTTACTACTCTTTGGTTATCTCCCTTACTACTCTTTGGTTATCTCCCTTACTACTCTTTGTTTATCTCCCTTACTACTCTTTGTTTATCTCCCTTACTACTCTTTGTTTATCTCCCTTACTACTCTTTGGTTATCTCCCTTACTACTCTTTGGTTATCTCCCTTACTACTCTTTGTTTATCTCCCTTACTACTCTTTGGTTATCTCCCTTACTACTTTTTGGTTATCTCCCTTACTACTCTTTGGAAATTTGGTAAGAGTTTTGTGTCGAGCAGCATATGTCTTGAACCAAACCACAGTTTACACCGATACTTTACACCGATACTTTACACCAATACTTTACACCAATACTTTACAACGGTACTTTACACCGATACTTTACAACGATACTTTACACCGATACTTTACAACGATACTTTACACCAATACTTTACACCGATACTTTACACCAATACTTTACACCTATACTTTACACCAATACTTTACACCGATACTTTACACCGACCGATACTTTACACCGATACTTTACACCGACCGATACTTTACACCGACCGATACTTTACAGCGATACTTTACACCAATACTTTACACCGATACTTTACACCGTTCGATACTTTACACTGATACTTTACACCGACCGATAATTTACAGCGATACTTTACATCGACCGATAATTTACACCGATACTTTACACCAATACTTTACACCGATACTTTACACCGACCGATACTTTACACCGATACTTTACACCAATACTTTACACCGACCGATACTTTACACCGATGCTTTACACCGATACTTTACAACGATACTTTACACCGATACGTTACAACGATATTTTACAACGATACTTTACAACGATACTTTACACATCATTGGAGGGTAGGATATTTGAACCTAGTTCTGTAACTCTGTTGCATTTTAAATAATTATCCCTCCTGCCATTTTGACACTTAAATTATCTGGGGTTTTTTTTTTTTGTTGGCCGATGGCTCGTGGCTCACACTTGCTATTATTACTATTGCTCGTATTGATTTCTTGTGAAATAAATGTGTAAGTTAGTCCAATAACCCTTGAATACAAATAAATGATTGTTAATTTATAAATAATCTGAATGTATTCATATATAGAGAATATTCGGTTACTTTCTTATAAATTTAAATTTATTAGGCGAGTTGGAGAAAATATTTTGTTCTGAGACGAAACCTGGTATTGTAGATGTTGTGTATTGATACAGGTGGGCCTTAATGTTATATCTGTAGATGGTATTGTTGTTGTTGTGTATTGATACAGGTGGGCCTCAATGTTATATCTGTAGATGTTGTGTATTGATACAGGTGGGCCTCAATGTTATATCTGTAGATGGTATTGTAGATGTTGTGTATTGATACAGGTGGGCCTCAATGTTATATCTGTAGATGGTATTGTTGTTGTTGTGTATTGATACAGGTAGGCCTCAATGTTATATCTGTAGATGGTATTGTTGTTGTGTATTGATACAGGTGGGCCTCAATGTTATATCTGTAGATGGTATTGTTGTGTATTGATACAGATGGGCCTCAATGTTATATCTGTAGATGGTATTGTTGTTGTTGTGTATTGATACAGGTGGGCCTCAATGTTATATCTGTAGATGGTTGTATTGATACAATTGGCCTCATGTTATATCTGTAGATGCTGTGTATTGATACAGGTGGGCCTCAATGTTATATCTGTAGATGGTATTGTTGATTGTGTATTGATACAGGTGGGCCTCAATGTTATATCTGTAGATGGTATTGTTGATGTTGTGTATTGATACAGATAGGCCTCAATGTTATATCTGTAGATGGTATTGTTGATGTTGTGTATTGATACAGATGGGCCTCAATGTTATATCTGTAGATGGTATTGTTGTTGTGTATTGATACAGGTGGGCCTCAATGTTATATCTGTAGATGGTATTGTTGATGTTGTGTATTGATACAGATGGGCCTCAATGTTATATCTGTAGATGGTATTGTTGATGTTGTGTATTGATACAGATGGGCTCAATGTTATATCTGTAGATGGTATTGTTGATACAGATGGGCCTCAATGTTATATCTGTAGATGGTATTGTTGATACAGATGGGCCTCAATGCTATATCTGTAGATGGTATTGTTGATACAGATGGGCCTCAATGTAACTATATCTGTAGATGGTATTGTTGTTGTGTATTGATACAGGTGGGCCTCAATGTTATATCTGTAGATGGTATTGTTGTTGTTGTGTATTGATACAGGTGGGCCTCAATGTTATATCTGTAGATGGTATTGTAGATGTTGTGTATTGATACAGGTGGGCCTAAATGTTATATCTGTAGATGGTATTGTTGTTGTTGTGTATTGATACAATTGGGCCTCAATGTTATATCTGTAGATGGTATTGTTGATGTTGTGTGTTGATACAGATGGTCCTCAATGTTATATCTGTAGATGGTATTGTTGATACAGATGGGCCTCAATGTTATATCTGTAGATGGTATTGTTGATACAGATGGGCCTCAATGTTATATCTGTAGATGGTATTGTTGATACAGACCCAAACATTGATACAGATGGGCCTCAATGTTATATCTAGATTGTATTGTAGATGTTGTGTGTTGATACAGATGGGCCTCAATGTTATATCTGTAGATTGTATTGTAGATGTTGTGTGTTGATACAGATGGGCCTCAATGTTATATCTGTAGATTGTATTGTTGATGTTGTGTGTTGATACAGATGGGCCTCAATGTTATATCTGTAGATGGTATTGTTGATACAGATGGGCCTCAATGTTATATCTGTAGATGGTATTGTTGTTGTTGTGTATTGATACAGGTAGGCCTCAATGTTATATCTGTAGATGGTATTGTTGTTGTGTATTGATACAGATAGGCCTCAATGTTATATCTGTAGATGGTATTGTTGTTGTTGTGTATTGATACAGGTGGGCCTCAATGTTATATCTGTAGATGGTATTGTTGTGTATTGATACAGGTGGGCCTCAATGTTATATCTGTAGATGGTATTGTTGTTGTTGTGTATTGATACAGGTGGGCCTCAATGTTCAGGGCCTACACTGGGCAGAAAAAAGTTGGGGCCACTTATCTGTTTGAAAGATGGGGTGTGTGCGGGAGCGGTGTCGTCCGCTCCGGGAGGGGTGTCGTCCCCCCCCTGGTTTGATTTGTTTGGTATTTTTATTTGTAAATGGTGAGATTCTAGCCCGTTTTTTTCTGGAGGAAGTATTAATATAGAAATTAGAATGCATACCTGTTAAGGCTAAACGTTTATTTTACAATGTAGCCCTGTGACTGATTAATAATGGAAGCCAACACAGGATTACATTTCAAATTAACTTTAAGCTCAAAAAAGACATGCATACTAATCATTTTTGAAGACAATCCAATTAACTTTTACAACTTTAATTATTTTCTTGGTCATAATAATTTAAAAATACATCAGAATTACATACATGTACAAGTATCCACTATGTCTAACAAATTGCACAACATTCAGTTCAAAATGTGTCTGTTCTTCTTGGACCACATTACAAATGCCGATTTGAAGTTGAACTTGTCTGGGCCGTCAATGGAAATGTTCATCAGGCTGTCTAGGTTTCATTCACTAAGTCCATTTCGGACGTTTAAAACCGAAAGTAGCCATTTTGACATGTGACGATTTGGATTTTTTTTTTTACCATTATTTATCGGCAATTTGGACAAGTTTCATTCACTTTTTATAGTTGAGGACACGAAAATCATATTTTTCACAACTACTACCCCTTTGATCTTATTTGTGAAAAACAACGCCAATAATTATTACCTAATTATGTACACAAGTTATTCGGTCATCCGTATAATCTTCAAACAATGTCATCATTTCACCGATCAAGTACTGCCGTTTTCATAAAGGACCTCAATTACCAAATCATTCCCATTATACAAAACTGTAAATGTGTGATCATATACCGCTAATTTACATGTTTGTTTTGTTTTGATTGCAATTTATGATGGGAATATGCCTAGCACATGTACACAGCTGTTTTGACTGTGAATCGATTGTTTCGCCAAACGATAGCGTATACTAGAGCAAAAAAATTGTAACCAGTCAAAGATACAATGAACACAGACTGTGTATCGATTTTTCTTTAACTGGAACGCGCCGTCGTCAATGGTAAATAAAACCAGTCGAGTATGAAAGGTTAAAATATGGCACAAACGTTATTTATGCCGATTTTTTGTGCAATTTTCTGAAAATCGCCAAATTGAAATTTTAGGAGCCATTTCTATCGCAAAATCGCCATTTGGCTCTTGTGGCGACTGACAGCGTGGCCCCTGATGTTATATCTGTAGATGGTATTGTTGTTGTGTATTGATACAGGTGGGCCTCAATGTTATATCTGTAGATGGTATTATTGTTGTTGTTGTTGTGTATTGATACAGGTGGGCCTCAATGTTATATCTGTAGATGGTATTGTTGTTGTGTATTGATACAGGTGGGCCTCAATGTTATATCTGTAGATGGTATTGTTGATACAGGTGGGCCTCAATGTTATATCTGTAGATGGTATTGTTGTGTATTGATACAGGTGGGCCTCATGTTATATCTGTAGATGGTATTGTTGATACAGGTGGGCCTCAATGTTATATCTGTAGATGGTATTGTTGATACAGGTGGGCCTCAATGTTATATCTGTAGATGGTATTGTTGTGTTGTGTATTGATACAGGTGGGCCTCAATGTTATATCTGTAGATGGTATTGTTGATACAGGTGGGCCTCAATGTTATATCTGTAGATGGTATTGTTGTTGTTGTGTATTGATACAGATGGGCCTCAATGTTATATCTGTAGATGGTATTGTTGATGTTGTGTATTGATACAGATGGGCCTCAATGTTATATCTGTAGATGGTATTGTTGTTGTGTATTGATACAGATGGGCCTCAATGTTATATCTGTAGATGGTATTGTTGATACAGGTGGGCCTCAATGTTATATCTGTAGATGGTATTGTTGATGTTGTGTGTTGATACAGATAGGCCTCAATGTTATATCTGTAGATGGTATTGTTGATGTTGTGTGTTGATACAGATAGGCCTCAATGTTATATCTGTAGATGGTATTGTTGATGTTGTGTATTGATAAAGATGGGCCTCAATGTTATATCTGTAGATGGTATTGTTGATACAGGTGGGCCTCAATGTTATATCTGTAGATGGTATTGTTGATGTTGTGTATTGATACAGATGGGCCTCAATGTTATATCTGTAGATGGTATTGTTGATGTTGTGTATTGATACAGATGGGCCTCAATGTTATATCTGTAGATGGTATTGTTGATACAGATGGGCCTCAATGTTATATCTGTAGATGGTATTGTTGATACAGATGGGCCTCAATGCTATATCTGTAGATGGTATTGTTGATACAGATGGGCCTCAATGTTATATCTGTAGATGGTATTGTTGTTGTGTATTGATACAGGTGGGCCTCAATGTTATATCTGTAGATGGTATTGTTGTTGTTGTGTATTGATACAGGTGGGCCTCAATGTTATATCTGTAGATGGTATTGTAGATGTTGTGTATTGATACAGGTGGGCCTAAATGTTATATCTGTAGATGGTATTGTTGTTGTTGTGTATTGATACAATTGGGCCTCAATGTTATATCTGTAGATGGTATTGTTGATACAGATGGGCCTCAATGTTATATCTGTAGATGGTATTGTTGATACAGATGGGCCTCAATGTTATATCTGTAGATGGTATTGTTGATACAGATGGTCCTCAATGTTATATCTGTAGATGGTATTGTTGATACAGATGGGCCTCAATGTTATATCTGTAGATGGTATTGTTGATTCAGGTGGGCCTCAATGTTATATCTGTAGATGGTATTGTAGATGCTGTGTGTTGATACAGATGGGCCTCAATGTTATATCTGTAGATGGTATTGTTGATGTTGTGTGTTTCAGAATGTGTTGATACAGATGGGCCTCAATGTTATATCTGTAGACGGTATGCTGATCAAAAGAGCCAAGAGTTATGTATTGCGCTGTTTTGCTTGTTATAAGTAAGTGTTGCATGATTATTTAAATAACCAGTAAATTATGTCGTAGAATTTCAGTAGAATTGTGTCGTAATTACATATTTCCACAATTGTTAGTTACAAATAAGAAAACCACATTAATGAATTGTCATCTGCTACTATTATTTAGGGTATACAAATTTATTTTAGCTCGATTGCGAAACAAGTTCTTACAACTTATATTAATCACTCTCGAGACCTCATTCCTGATGGAATCCATCGCTACGAGTGAGAGAGAAGAGGCAGCGTGGAATTTAAGTGCCTTGCCTATGAACACAATCGTAACGGCTCCAGCTGGGCTCGAACTCCGGGCCATTCGCACCTGAAGCAAACTCGCTACCACTACGCTATCACGACGTCCAGGGGGTATTGTAGTGGAATTTAATCCTTGCCTGCACAACATAAACATTACCGAAAATGACATCCGGTTTGATGTTGATAAACTATACCCTGTAATAAGCCCCTCCCCCAACGTTTGGAGTTCAGTTGTGTTCCAATAATCACCTAGGTGATATCTGCAATAGAGCTTTCCATGAACTTGCTTCACACACTTTCCCACTTACGGCAGAAACTTTTATTAAGAGTTGTGAAACAATGTTTTAACATGACATCACAAGGGGAGTTGCAGTTGTCAAGAAAAATAAATATACAGTCAAACCTGTCTTAAGCAGCCAGCCAAGGGAGTCAGAGAAAATGGCTGCCTAATAGAGGTCAAATATATAATAAAACAACTGATTGGGAATCTGGAAACTGGCTGCTTAATAAGGGTTGACTGCTTAATGGAGGTGACCACTAACACAGGTTTGACTGTAGTGCTGTTTGAATAAAACTCGAGCCCAAAATGTGGGCCCAAAATGAAATTTGTGGTAGAAAATTGGTCTGATGTATGAGAAACTTAGTGGAAAGTGGATTCTGTAGAATCTTCGTTATTCAGGCCTGCAATTTTATAAAACCGCTTCATCATACTCACCCACTCGAGTCGGAGCTTTTGATTGGTTGCGACGAGTGCAAATCAATGTTTTTACCTATAGATCATATACAATGTAGTTTGAGATCCCAGCCATATTTATAACCTCAATGACATTGTACCATACTCTGTTCTTTTCTCTCCCTGTGATAATCTCAAGTCGCGGACCTCGCTCCTAATCTTGTTCATGGTTTATACATATAGGTTGTTGGTATGCTCCTAATAATTCACTGTTAATTAAGTCAATATTTATGTGCGCTGTTGTTGAAAACATTGATACTGTGCATGAATGTCGTATTATTTACTAATGATGTATTATATAATTGCAAGAATCACTACGGATGTAGGGAAAACATTCTGTCCTCATTGCGGCAACAAGACGCTCACCAAGGTGTCGATGATAGTGAACGAAGATGGTTCCATCAAGTACTTCCTGTCACGTAGGAGACCGATGAACTTACGGGGAACCAAGGTAACTGAAATTGACTTTAAATGAATATATTTATTATCTGATTGAAGTAATGTTTTGATGCTGGCACCTACCAGAAATTGACCAGTCGCCAATTGCCATATCGCTCCGCCCATAAGATCACGTGACCAAGTAACGCCAAACCTTCGACAAAGAAATAGAATAATGCTATGTGATATAGAACTCTATGGACGAGGAATATACATACCGTAGATAAAACATGTCCTCATTGAATATTTAGAATTTTCCTGAAATATTTGTCTCATTGTAGTGGTGTGAGAAAATACAGTGAAACTAGTTAATATGTTATACCAGTAGTACATTAAAATAATAACCTGGCAGTTACATGAAAACCCGTAAATAATGCTGATCAATGGTCGGTCCTGTGTACAGTGCGTATATATTTTGTTGCATAAAGAATGGGAGCAAGAAAATGCCTTCATTTATTCTAATCTTGTAAAACGTCAATGCATCTATCCATTCATTGTTGTAGATACATTAAGCCACATTCAATTTCAAAAATAAATTACCATCACATTTATACATTTTAACATCCCAAGAAATTAACTAATATAAAAATTCATCGTGTGAATAGATCATGAAAAATCATGGTGTTACAATTTAATATGATATGATATATCTTTATTTCGTAATGAGCCATGTCTGGCCCATGAACAAAGCATCAATACAAAACATTACAAAGTGAAACGTGTATGGTAATATGGTGACGGACACTAATCTCAACGAACAATTATGGGAGAGACATACGGTACATTATTATAAACAAAAACAACGCACACACAAAAGAGTCTTTTGAAAAGACAACAAACAATAAAAAACCCAACCAGAATTGAGTATTAATCGTTGGAAACAATATTAACTATTAAGATCTAGCCCAGATACCTATATACTCTTATCAGTAGATAGGGACAAGCAATCAGGTGGAAGTTTGTATTTATATGTTGCAGTACAAGTTGCCGGTTCCCAAGGGAGGTAAGCATGCTGCCAACCCTCACCTTGTGGCGGATCAACCAGAGGCTCACAACAGAATTTCTAACAAAGCTAGGGCAAAGATGGACGTGTTTGACCCAGACTTCATCCCCCACAACTCCCCATTCGCAGTGAATGACGTGACGAGTAGGGCGGCCCTGCTAGGTATTCGGTCACACAAAGGTCAAACTCACAACTGGGAGAGGAAAAATCCAAATAGTGTGAGAAAGAACAGGCGGAAATGATAAATCAAGTTGTGTTATTGTATGCGTAAAATAAAAAGGATATAAACAATTATGAAAGGCAAACAGTCATGTATTTGCTTATTTATGTTCACTTTGTATTGAAGTCCCTTTAGCTCTCGCTTTTTTTTGTGAATCATGCAGGGTTCATTCTAGGTCACAATTTTTGAGAGAAGTGAGAAAGCGCGTGATCGCTTCCTTAAATGGTGTTCTTTAAAGCAGCATTACATCGTATGGAGTAAAAGATATTTGAAAAATTCAATTTTTACGTATGGGTAGCAATGCTGCTACACATTCTAACATTATACTTTGTATGCTTATGTTCATTTTGTAAACAGTGTCTTTTTGCGATAAAACAAACTCGAAACCGAAAGTAGGACTTTCCGAGTCGATCGGTCACGCACTTGTTTACAACCGGAACGCATCGTCCGCACTTGTTTGCATTCCCCATTTGTCCCACGTTGTCTTTTTTTAATTAAATTACTTGATATGTTGATTCATACCTCTGATAGCTAAATCTTTATGCACATTTCTACATCCCCGCGAGGGGTTCGACATTAGAGGAAGATAGATAGTCTTTCATGTTCAAACTATATACGTTGTTTTCTACATCCTCTGTTGTTTCACACATGCGCACTGTGCGTGTTTACATTTCGTGTGTTGATAAACAAATTCGCGTATACGACGGGTTAAATTTATTGGAATTTTATCGTTTCTGAGCGACTATTTCGATTTTTGTAAACACACACACATTAGTATTTATATTTTACCCAAAACATCCTTTATTACGATGTAATGCTGCTTTAATATATTTCTGCAAAATAGGGTTAAAATGCACAGTACAACCATTAAATACAACATTTGAATAGAAGGAGTGCTTTATAATGGGCCAGTGTATCTTACTAGACAAAATTTTGTTTGAAAATCGTTTCGTTTTTTTTTAAGAAGTCAGAGGGCGAAGTCAGGGTCCCTAGGGCGACAATTTCGCCCACATCGCCCCCTAGAATGATCCCTTTGAATGAGATGCGTCTGTTATCAATATGTAAACTGTGCCATGGTTATAGTATCAAATTTCTATTGACCAGATTGTGTTCAAACTTAGCTGTTAGTAATTATTACTACGAGTTGTAAGTGTATATTGAAGCATGAAATGAAAATGTTTTGTGAGAGAATACAAGCTATATCTATTCACTGGTTGAGATTTACATTAGTTTCCTTGAAGAGTCTAGATGGGTCACAGTAAAATATTGCATGTCACAGTGGAGCACTACTAGTTTATACAAATTTATTTGAGCTCAATTGCGAAACAAGTTCTTATAACTTATATTAATCTCTAATTAATAATAATACTCTCGAGACCTTATTCCTGATGGAATCCATCGCCATGAAGGAGAGAGAAGAGGCATGTGGATTTTAAATGCCTTGCCTAAGGGCACAATCGTAACGGCTCCAGCGGGGCTCGAACTCCGGACCTTTCGCACCTGAAATGAACACGCTACCACTGAGCTATCACGACTTCCATTGCTAACTAGGTGCCGTAGATGAAAATGAATTGGATTCGAAAAATAGACTAAAGATGAAGACCATTTCAGATCGGATCAATTCTATGCTACATTTTCATGAACAAGCGATTCAGAAGATTTAATAATAATACGCTTTACTGATTGGAATTAAGCTAGCCATTTATTACTAGCTTTCCAGATACTCCACAAGGTTTCAACGATGACATTTGAAGTATTTGAGTATGGACACGGGATGACCCATCTAAACTCTAGCCTCACCCACATCTTTGTTGAGGTGAGCTAAATATGTCTGAACAGTTTTGAAATGTAAACACAAATTTGAATGTCACAGACAGCGACAATAACCTTCCAAAACATTTATTAATAACCATCTTATATCTCTGACTCGCGTTCACCCCATCGGGTTCGTGAGAAAATGTTCAATGGTTTCGTGATATCTAATCAACAAAAGGAACCAAGCCAAAACAATATGCAACTTGTGACCCCAAGTTTAACCCTTTCCCTCATAGAATCACCTCTTGACGCCATTACCAATACGACATACACTGACAATGTAGTAGCCAAACCAATGTTCATAATAAAGGCCAGAATCTTGTGTAGTCCCAGTAATATCTACCTGATGAGGGACAAGTTTATCATAATACCTCGCATTGAGCATTCGGCTTGATGGGGGACACGTTTATCATAATACCTCGCATTGAGCATTTGGCTCTCGGCTTGATGAGGGGACAAGTTTATCACAATACCTGGCATTGAGCATTTGGCTCTCGGCTTGATGAGGGACAGGTTTATCACAATACCTGGCATTGAGCATTTGGCTCTCGGCTTGATGAGGGACAAGTTAATCACAATACCTCGCATTGAGCATTTGGCTCTCGGCTTGATGAGGGACAAGTTTATCACAATACCTTGCATTGAGCACTCGGCTTGATGAGGGACACGATTATCACAATATCTCGCATTTGGCTCTCAGCTTGATGAGGGACAAGTTTATCACAATATCTCGCATTTGGCTCTCGGCTTGATGAGGGACAAGTTTATCACAATACCTCGCATTGAGCATTTCGCTCTCGGCTTGATGAGGGAAAAGTTAATCACAATACCTCACATTGAGCATTTGGCTCTCGGCTTGATGATGAGGGACAAGTTAATCACAATACCTCGCATTGAGCATTTGGCTCTCGGCTTGATGAGGGACAAGTTTATCATAATACCTCACATTTGGCTCTCGGCTAGATGAGGGACAAGTTTATCACAATATCTCGCATTTGGCTCTCGGCTAGATGAGGGACAAGTTAATCACAATACCTCGCATTGAGCATTTGTCTCTCGGCTTGATGAGGGACAAGTTAATCACAATACCTCGCATTTGGCTCTCGGCTTGATGAGGGACAAGTTAATCACAATACCGCTCATTGAGCATTTGGCTCTCGGCTTGATGAGGGACAAGTTAATCACAATACCTCGCATTTGGCTCTCGGCTTGATGAGGGACAAGTTAATCACAATACCTCGCATTTGGCTCTCGGCTTGATGAGGGACAAGTTAATCACAATACCTCGCATTGAGCATTTGGCTCTCGGCTTGATGAGGGACAAGTTAATCACAATACCTCGCATTGTCTCTCGGCTTGATGAGGGACAAGTTAATAACAATACCTCGCATTGAACATTTGGCTCTCGGCTTGATGAGGGACAAGTTTATCACAATACCTGGCATTGAGCATTTGGCTCGAGGCTTGATGAGGGACAAGTTTATCACAATACCTCGCATTGAGCACTCGGCTTGATGAGGGACAAGATTATCACAATATCTCGCATTTGGCTCTCGGCTTGATGAGGGACAAGTTTATCACAATACCTCGCATTGAGCATTTGGCTCTCGGCTTGATGAGGGACAAGTTTATCATAATACCTCGCATTTGGCTCTCGGCTAGATGAGGGACAAGTTTATCACAATATCTCGCATTTGGCTCTCGGCTAGATGAGGGACAAGTTAATCACAATACCTCGCATTGAGCATTTGGCTCTCGGCTTGATGAGGGACAAGTTAATCACAATACCGCTCATTGAGCATTTGGCTCTCGGCTTGATGAGGGACAAGTTAATCACAATACCTCGCATTTGGCTTGATGAGGGACAAGTTAATCACAATACCTCGCATTGAGCATTTGGCTCTCGGCTTGATGAGGGACAAGTTAATAACAATACCTCGCATTGAGCTCTCGGCTTGATGAGGGACAAGTTTATCACAATACCTCGCATTGAGCACTCGGCTTGATGAGGGACAAGATTATCACAATATCTCGCATTTGGCTCTCGGCTTGATGAGGGACAAGTTTATCACAATACCTCGCATTTGGCTCTCGGCTTGATGAGGGACAAGTTTATCATAATACCTCGCATTTGGCTCTCGGCTAGATGAGGGACAAGTTTATCACAATATCTCGCATTTGGCTCTCGGCTAGATGAGGGACAAGTTAATCACAATACCTCGCATTGAGCATTTGGCTCTCGGCTTGATGAGGGACAAGTTAATCACAATACCGCTCATTGAGCATTTGGCTCTCGGCTTGATGAGGGACAAGTTAATCACAATACCTCGCATTTGGCTTGATGAGGGACAAGTTAATCACAATACCTCGCATTGAGCATTTGGCTCTCGGCTTGATGAGGGACAAGTTAATAACAATACCTCGCATTGAGCTCTCGGCTTGATGAGGGACAAGATTATCACAATATCTCGCATTTGGCTCTCGGCTTGATGAGGGACAAGTTTATCACAATACCTCGCATTTGGCTCTCGGCTTGATGAGGGACAAGTTTATCATAATACCTCGCATTTGGCTCTCGGCTAGATGAGGGACAAGTTTATCACAATATCTCGCATTTGGCTCTCGGCTAGATGAGGGACAAGTTAATCACAATACCTCGCATTGAGCATTTGGCTCTCGGCTTGATGAGGGACAAGTTAATCACAATACCTCGCATTGAGCTCTCGGCTTGATGAGGGACAAGTTAATCACAATACCTCGCATTGAGCATTTGGCTTGATGAGGGACAAGTTATTCACAATACCTTGCATTTGGCTCGATGAGGGACAAGTTTATCACAATACCTCGCATTGAGCTCTCGGCTTGATGAGGGACAAGTTAATCACAATACTTCGCATTGAGCTCTCGGCTTGATGAGGGACAAGTTTATCACAATACCTGGCATTGAGCATTTGGCTCTCGGCTTGATGAGGGACAAGTTAATCACAATACCTCGCATTTGGCTTGATGAGGGACAAGTTATTCACAATACCTCGCATTTGGCACGATGAGGGACAAGTTAATCACAATACCTCGCATTTGGCTCTCGGCTTGATAAGGGACAAGTTTATCACAATACCTCGCATTGAGCTCTCGGCTTGATGAGGGACAAGTTAATCACAATACTTCGCATTGAGCTCTCGGCTTGATGAGGAACAAGTTTATCATAATACCTCGCATTTGGCTCTCGGCTAGATGAGGGACAAGTTTATCACAATATCTTGCATTTGGCTCTCGGCTAGATGAGGGACAAGTTAATCACAATACCTCGCATTGAGCATTTGGCTCTCGGCTTGATGAGGGACAAGTTAATCACAATACCGCTCATTGAGCATTTGGCTCTCGGCTTGATGAGGGACAAGTTAATCACAATACCTCGCATTTGGCTTGATGAGGGACAAGTTAATCACAATACCTCGCATTGAGCATTTGGCTCTCGGCTTGATGAGGGACAAGTTAATAACAATACCTCGCATTGAGCTCTCGGCTTGATGAGGGACAAGTTTATCACAATACCTCGCATTGAGCACTCGGCTTGATGAGGGACAAGATTATCACAATATCTCGCATTTGGCTCTCGGCTTGATGAGGGACAAGTTAATCACAATACCTCGCATTTGGCTCTCGGCTTGATAAGGGACAAGTTTATCACAATACCTCGCATTGAGCTCTCGGCTTGATGAGGGACAAGTTAATCACAATACTTCGCATTGAGCTCTCGGCTTGATGAGGGACAAGTTTATCACAATACCTGGCATTGAGCATTTGGCTCTCGGCTTGATGAGGGACAAGTTAATCACAATACCTCGCATTGAGCATTTGGCTTGATGAGGGACAAGTTATTCACAATACCTCGCATTTGGCTCGATGAGGGACAAGTTAATCACAATACCTCGCATTTGGCTCTCGGCTTGATAAGGGACAAGTTTATCACAATACCTCGCATTGAGCTCTCGGCTTGATGAGGGACAAGTTAATCACAATACTTCGCATTGAGCTCTCGGCTTGATGAGGGACAAGTTTATCACAATACCTGGCATTGAGCATTTGGCTCTCGGCTTGATGAGGGACAAGTTAATCACAATACCTCGCATTGAGCATTTGGCTTGATGAGGGACAAGTTATTCACAATACCTCGCATTTGGCTCGATGAGGGACAAGTTAATCACAATACCTCGCATTTGGCTCTCGGCTTGATAAGGGACAAGTTTATCACAATACCTCGCATTGAGCTCTCGGCTTGATGAGGGACAAGTTAATCACAATACCTCGCATTTGGCTCTCGGCTTGATGAGGGACAAGTTTATCATAATACCTCGCATTTGGCTCTCGGCTAGATGAGGGACAAGTTTATCATAATACCTCGCATTTGGCTCTCGGCTAGATGAGGGACAAGTTTATCACAATATCTCGCATTTGGCTCTCGGCTAGATGAGGGACAAGTTAATCACAATATTGAGCATTTGTCTCTCGGCTTGGTGAGGGACAAGTTTATCACAATACCTCGCATTGGCTCTCGGCTTGATGAGGGACAAGTTTATCACAATACCTCGCATTTGGCTCTCGGCTTGATGAGGGACAGGTTTATCACAATACCTCGCATTGAGCTCTCGGCTAGATGAGAGACAAGGCTAGATGAGGGACAAGTTAATCACAATATTGAGCATTTGTCTCTCGGCTTGATGAGGGACAAGTTAATCACAATACCTCGCATTTGGCTCTCGGCTTGATAAGGGACAAGTTTATCACAATACCTCGCATTGAGCTCTCGGCTTGATGAGGGACAAGTTAATCACAATACTTCGCATTGAGCTCTCGGCTTGATGAGGGACAAGTTTATCACAATACCTGGCATTGAGCATTTGGCTCTCGGCTTGATGAGGGACAAGTTAATCACAATACCTCGCATTTGGCTCTCGGCTAGATGAGGGACAAGTTTATTACAATATCTCGCATTTGGCTCTCGGCTTGATGAGGGACAAGTTTATCACAATACCTGGCATTGAGCTCTCGGCTTGATGAGGGACAAGTTAATCACAATACCTCGCATTTGGCTCTCGGCTTGATGAGGGACAAGTTTATCATAATACCTCGCATTTGGCTCTCGGCTAGATGAGGGACAAGTTTATCACAATATCTCGCATTTGGCTCTCGGCTAGATGAGGGACAAGTTAATCACAATATTGAGCATTTGTCTCTCGGCTTGGTGAGGGACAAGTTTATCACAATACCTCGCATTGGCTCTCGGCTTGATGAGGGACAAGTTTATCACAATACCTCGCATTTGGCTCTCGGCTTGATGAGGGACAGGTTTATCACAATACCTCGCATTGAGCTCTCGGCTAGATGAGAGACAAGGCTAGATGAGGGACAAGTTAATCACAATATTGAGCATTTGTCTCTCGGCTTGATGAGGGACAAGTTAATCACAATACCTCGCATTTGGCTCTCGGCTTGATAAGGGACAAGTTTATCACAATACCTGGCATTGAGCATTTGGCTCTCGGCTTGATGAGGGACAAGTTAATCACAATACCTCGCATTTGGCTCTCGGCTAGATGAGGGACAAGTTTATCACAATACCTCGCATTGAGCACTCGGCTTGATGAGGGACAAGATTATCACAATATCTCGCATTTGGCTCTCGGCTTGATGAGGGACAAGTTTATCACAATACCTCGCATTTGGCTCTCGGCTTGATGAGGGACAAGTTTATCATAATACCTCGCATTTGGCTCTCGGCTAGATGAGGGACAAGTTTATCACAATATCTCGCATTTGGCTCTCGGCTAGATGAGGGACAAGTTAATCACAATACCTCGCATTGAGCATTTGGCTCTCGGCTTGATGAGGGACAAGTTAATCACAATACCTCGCATTGAGCTCTCGGCTTGATGAGGGACAAGTTAATCACAATACCTCGCATTGAGCTTGATGAGGGACAAGTTATTCACAATACCTCGCATTTGGCTCGATGAGGGACAAGTTAATCACAATACCTCGCATTTGGCTCTCGGCTTGATAAGGGACAAGTTTATCACAATACCTCGCATTGAGCTCTCGGCTTGATGAGGGACAAGTTAATCACAATACTTCGCATTGAGCTCTCGGCTTGATGAGGGACAAGTTTATCACAATACCTGGCATTGAGCATTTGGCTCTCGGCTTGATGAGGGACAAGTTAATCACAATACCTCGCATTGAGCATTTGGCTTGATGAGGGACAAGTTATTCACAATACCTCGCATTTGGCTCGATGAGGGACAAGTTAATCACAATACCTCGCATTTGGCTCTCGGCTTGATAAGGGACAAGTTTATCACAATACCTCGCATTGAGCTCTCGGCTTGATGAGGGACAAGTTAATCACAATACTTCGCATTGAGCTCTCGGCTTGATGAGGGACAAGTTTATCACAATACCTGGCATTGAGCATTTGGCTCTCGGCTTGATGAGGGACAAGTTAATCACAATACCTCGCATTTGGCTCTCGGCTAGATGAGGGACAAGTTAATCACAATATTGAGCATTTGGCTCGATGAGGGACAAGTTTATCACAATACCTCGCATTGGCTCTCGGCTTGATGAGGGACAAGTTTATCACAATACCTCGCATTTGGCTCTCGGCTTGATGAGGGACAGGTTTATCACAATACCTCGCATTGAGCTCTCGGCTAGATGAGAGACAAGGCTAGATGAGGGACAAGTTAATCACAATATTGAGCATTTGTCTCTCGGCTTGATGAGGGACAAGTTAATCACAATACCTCGCATTTGGCTCTCGGCTTGATAAGGGACAAGTTTATCACAATACCTCGCATTGAGCTCTCGGCTTGATGAGGGACAAGTTAATCACAATACTTCGCATTGAGCTCTCGGCTTGATGAGGGACAAGTTTATCACAATACCTGGCATTGAGCATTTGGCTCTCGGCTTGATGAGGGACAAGTTAATCACAATACCTCGCATTTGGCTCTCGGCTAGATGAGGGACAAGTTTATTACAATATCTCGCATTTGGCTCTCGGCTTGATGAGGGACAAGTTTATCACAATACCTGGCATTGAGCTCTCGGCTTGATGAGGGACAAGTTTATCATAATACCTCGCATTTGGCTCTCGGCTAGATGAGGGACAAGTTTATCACAATATCTCGCATTTGGCTCTCGGCTAGATGAGGGACAAGTTAATCACAATATTGAGCATTTGTCTCTCGGCTTGGTGAGGGACAAGTTTATCACAATACCTCGCATTGGCTCTCGGCTTGATGAGGGACAAGTTTATCACAATACCTCGCATTTGGCTCTCGGCTTGATGAGGGACAGGTTTATCACAATACCTCGCATTGAGCTCTCGGCTAGATGAGAGACAAGGCTAGATGAGGGACAAGTTAATCACAATATTGAGCATTTGTCTCTCGGCTTGATGAGGGACAAGTTAATCACAATACCTCGCATTTGGCTCTCGGCTTGATAAGGGACAAGTTTATCACAATACCTGGCATTGAGCTCTCGGCTTGATGAGGGACAAGTTAATCACAATACCTCGCATTTGGCTCTCGGCTAGATGAGGGACAAGTTTATTACAATATCTCGCATTTGGCTCTCGGCTTGATGAGGGACAAGTTTATCACAATACCTGGCATTGATGAGGGACAAGTTTATCACAATACCTCGCATTGAGCATTTGGCTCTCGGCTTGATGAGGGACAAGTTTATCATAATACCTCGCATTTGGCTCTCGGCTAGATGAGGGACAAGTTTATCACAATATCTCGCATTTGGCTCTCGGCTAGATGAGGGACAAGTTAATCACAATATTGAGCATTTGTCTCTCGGCTTGGTGAGGGACAAGTTTATCACAATACCTCGCATTGGCTCTCGGCTTGATGAGGGACAAGTTTATCACAATACCT
This sequence comes from Archivesica marissinica, assembly GCA_014843695.1. Lineage (NCBI taxonomy): Eukaryota > Metazoa > Mollusca > Bivalvia > Venerida > Vesicomyidae > Archivesica > Archivesica marissinica. The sequence goes on from CM026395.1 coordinate 4,398,650, forward strand.
CGCATTTGGCTCTCGGCTTGATGAGGGACAAGGCTAGATGAGGGACAAGTTAATCACAATATTGAGCATTTGTCTCTCGGCTTGATGAGGGACAAGTTTATCACAATACCTGGCATTGAGCTCTCGGCTTGATGAGGGACAAGTTTATCACAATACCTCGCATTGAGCCCAACTAGCTTTTGATTTAGTTTTATTCATTTTTTTTTAAATCTCATTTTCATACTTTTATTGATTTTTTGTCCACATTAACATGTATTTTGTACATAAATACAGGTGAGTTATTCATTGTTTTTTTTTTTTACTATATCTAACAAGCTTATCAACATTTTGCAATTAAAACAAAAGTTGGGTGTTGCCAAGAAACTAAACGACTGTTCTCTTAGACCACAACCTTGCTATATACAGAATACATGCTCGATATATCAACAATTATAAGTCATAACACAAATACTTTTGATGGCAATACCTTGCAGGGAAATAAACACATTAAACTTTACATTATGTAGAGACGAAGAATCTCGCACATTTTATAGGCTTGATAAAATAATAAGAAAATATAAATGCATTGACCGTGCTAAATTACTGACGAGCTTTATAAATCTCACACCATAGGCATTTGATATTTGGTGATATTCTTGTATTGGATGCCACGGCTATATTCTTGTATTGGATGCCACGGCTATATTCTTGTATTGGATGCAACGGCTAACATTCTTGCATTGGATGCCACGGCTAACATTCATATTAATTACGGCTAACGTTCTATCAATTATGGGTTCAAGTTTTCTTGCCCATTTTTCTAGTGTGACTCGTATATTTATAAATATCCTTGCGTTACAACGCATAATGTAAAAATGTGTACGACTTGCACCGAAGCATTTATCCACCCAGCGTTCCTGTACAATGTGGCAGAACTTACAGCCAGCGTTCCTGTACAATGTGGCAGAACTTACAACCAGCGTTCCTGTACAATGTGGCAGATAGACCCGTGCTCTGCAACGTCCTGTACAATGTGGCAGATAGACCCGTGCTCTGCAACGTCCTGTACAATGTGGCAGATAGACCCGTGCTCTGCAACGTCCTGTACAATGTGGCAGATAGACCCGTGCTCTGCAACGTCCTGTACAATGTGGCAGATAGACCCGTGCTCTGCAACGTCCTGTACAATGTGGCAGATAGACCCGTGCTCTGCAACGTCCTGTACAATGTGGCAGATAGACCCGTGCTCTGCAACGTCCTGTACAATGTGGCAGATAGACCCGTGCTCTGCAACGTCCTGTACAATGTGGCAGATAGACCCGTGCTCTGCAACGTCCTGTACAATGTGGCAGATAGACCCGTGCTCTGCAACGTCCTGTACAATGTGGCAGATAGACCCGTGCTCTGCAACGTCCTGTACAATGTGGCAGATAGACCCGTGCTCTGCAACGTCCTGTACAATGTGGCAGATAGACCCGTGCTCTGCAACGTCCTGTACAATATAGGAGATACATGTGATATTACCATATTGTTCCTGGGATCATGAAATTTGACCTTGCTCAGTACATTACAATGTTCTACATGCCACGATTTGACCTTGCTCAGTACATTGCAATGTTCTACATGCCACATTGCATCTGAATGTCACTGCTTTTTGTAGCATTGGGAAGTAATAAAAACCAACTGTGAGACACATGCTTAGTAAAAAATAGTCGGTCAGGAAACGTGCTCTTTATTATGTCTACGGTTATGAACAATTGAATGCACCAGTTATATTCATGTGTAACCCAGATGAGAAAAACGTGCAGCCAGTCTTGGAGCTCTCTCGCTTACAGGGTGATTGCTCTACCGACTGAACTAATCGGGCTGCCTACATATCACCTCGCATATTGGGTTAATGTACACAGTTACATACCATAGGGATAGAGATTTATTGTGAAATATTTCTCGAGCATTTTCTAATCCCAAAAATTCTGACCTAGGATGATTCATGGTTTTTGAGACAAAATAAAAGTATTTCTGAAGATAAATCAATAAATTACTACTCACTATTAGCACAATATCAAGGAAGGTAATTATCAAGATGTACGAGGGTATGTGTTTTATGTTTATTTATCGTCATATCAGATTTTTGGAGGCTAGTGCAATGGTGCATGACAGAGACCCATTCCAGTCTCCTCTGGTTATTTTACGTGCACGGTGTAAAGCAGACACGAGACCTCGGTTTAAAGTCCCAATCTGAAAGAGGTAATATTATTAGGGTCGGACGAGGGGATCAAACCTGCGATCCCTGGGTTACCAGTCCAACGCCTTAACCACTGGACTACTGACCCGTCAAATGAATAAAAGTTTTATTTTTCCATTTAAAGAATAACGATGTATCTCGAAGTTTGTGTACAAGTAACATGCAAGCACCAATAACGTGTGTAAATGACCTGCAAGCAGAAATATCCTCCATGCTTGCTACCATAATGTGTAAAAATGACCTGCAAGCACAAATATCCTCCATGCTTGCTACCATAATGTGTAAATGACCTGCAAGCACAAATATCCTCCATGCTTGCTACCATAATGTGTAAATGACCTGCAAGCACAAATATCCTCCATGCTTGCTACCATAATGTGTAAATGACCTGCAAGCACAAATATCCTCCATGCTTGCTACCATAATGTGTAAATGACCTGCAAGCACAAATATCCTCCATGCTTGCTACCATAATGTGTAAATGACCTGCAAGCACAAATATCCTCCATGCTTGCTACCATAATGTGTAAATGACCTGCAAGCACAAATATCCTCCATGCTTGCTACCATAATGTGTAAATGACCTGCAAGCACAAATATCCTCCATGCTTGCTACCATAATGTGTAAATGACCTGCAAGCACAAATATCCTCCATGCTTGCTACCATAATGTGTAAATGACCTGCAAGCACAAATATCCTCCATGCTTGCTACCATAATGTGAAAACAAACAACTAACCAGTTTAACACAATTTAAAGAAAATGAAAAATGCATTCTGGAAACAAATTCTTAAAACCCACAATTAACTGTAATCCATTCAACACCAAGTAACTGAATGGACTGGTCCATGATAATTTTAGACCAATAAATTAATAAGAAAATGACATTTGGACCAGTTCATTTATCAAAATGGTTAATTTTGTCGAAAAATAGTAATACTACATGCAAAAAGTGCAGATCCTGAGCTGGATCTACACTTTTTGTAAGCCTATTTAATCTGGATCTACACTTTTTGTAAGCCTATTTAGAGGTCTGTGGTTAATATATACATGTAATAGGTCATTCATACAATGTATGTGGTACTGAAATGTTATATTTCGGGTTTTACGCCTGCATCAGCACCATTTTGGGCTATATCGCCGGCGGGCAGTTTACCTAACAACACCTTTCCTGGGCAGGCTCCAGCGGTTAACCAGTACTTGGGTGCACCAACCTCCGTAAGAAACTGCCAACTTTTTCATATAAATGAGACACGGCCTGAGCGGGGCTCGAACCCGTGACCATCAGTGATGATAGGTTACAGTGGTATACAAGTCAGCGACCTTAACCACTCGACCACGGAGGCGGACAGGTACTGAAATGATGTCATTCATACAATGTATGTGGTACTGAAATGAGGTCATTCATACAATGTATGTGGTACTGAAATGAGGTCATTCATACAATGTATGTGGTACTGAAATGATGCATTGTCATTTCTTTATATGTTACCAAAAATACATGTATATGTAGCCGAGTTACAGTAGTTCTGTGACCAAAAAAACCGAACGTATCTGATGACAAAAAATATCTGATGATAAAAAAACCCCAAACATATCTGATGGGGAAAAAAAGCCAAACATATCTGATGGAAAAGAAACAAACCCAAATATATCTGATGGAAACAAACCCAAATATATCTGATGGAAAAAAACCCAAACATATCTGATGGAAAAAAACCCAAACATATCTGATGGAAAAAACCCAAACATATCTGATGAAAAAAAACCAAACATATCTAATGGGAAAAAAACAAACCCAAATATATCTGATAAAGCACATAAGTGGGAGTTCATTAATGAGTATGGGCCCATTCTAGTGGGTGAAATAGTCAGCCTAGGGACCCTGGCCCCCCCCCCCCAACGTCTCCCCATTTTGTTGAACTTTATTAAATAACACAATTTACGGGTACAATCGCGCGCTGTCTCACTTCTCCCAAACATTATGACCTAGAATGAGCCCCATATAATCTTAGATTACAATTAACTATTTCATATACAATGCATATTGTCAATTCAAAATGAAACATTAAAATTAAATAAAAATATTAATTTCTCAATAAGCATATGTAGTCTACATTCCTCGACTTCCAAAATAAAAATTCCTGCTGCTGTGAAACTACAAATTTAAATATCACGCCTGATTTACATACCACGCAAGGTAGGTGCTCAAAAATAGTGTTTGGCAGTGTAAGAATTGCTATTGCATACATACATATCACACTACATCGCTTTAAATCTGCTAATAATCTTGTGTTTATGGCTGTCGAAATTATTGTACATTTATTATACCATATCAACACATCATACCGTATAGGGCACTTGTGAACCCTGGCCGTAGCACCACGTCACAGCACTTGTGAACCCTGGCCGTAGCAACACTTGTGGATCCTGGCCGTAGCACCACATCACAGCACTTGTGAATCCTGGCCGTAGACTACCTCACAACACTTGTGAATCCTGGCCGTAGACTACCTCACAGCACTTGTGAATCCTGGCCATAGATTACCTCATGGCACCACCTGACAACACTTGTGAATCCTGGCCGTAGCACCACGTCACAGCACTTGTGAACCCTGGCCGTAGCACCACCTGACAACACTTGTGAATCCTGGCCGTAGCACCACCTGACAACACTTGTGAATCCTGGCCGTAGCACCACCTGACAACACTTGTGAATCCTGGCCGTAGACTACCTCATAGCACCACCTCACAACACTTGTGAACTCTGACCATAGACTAAATCACAACACTTGTGAACTCTGACCATAGACTACATCACAACACTTGTGAACTCTGACCATAGACTAAATCACAACACTTGTGAACTCTGACCATAGACTAAATCACAACACTTGTGAATCAGGAATGAGGTCTCGAGAGTGATTAATATAAGTTGAAAGAACTTGTTTCGCAATAGAGCTATTTAAACTAAAACCCGAACAAACAAACTAAATCATAGCACTAGTGAATCCCAGTCATGGTCCAAATCACACCACTCGTAAAACACACGAACAGTGAGACAACCAATCATTGTCCGTTAACATTACAATTAACACCATACAACATTACAATTAATGCTATACAACATTACAATTAATGCTATACAAAGAAGTAACCGGAAAGTAGGCCGGGTGTGTGTTATAACAGCCAGGCAATATGTCTGCTTTATAACAGCCAGGCGATATAGCTGCTTTGTAACAGCCAGGCAATATGGCTGCTTTGTAACAGCCAGGCAATATGGCTGCTTTGTAACAGCCAGTCCATATGGCTGCTTTGTAACAGCCAGTCAATATAGCTGCTTTGTAACAGCCAGGCAATATAGCTGCTTTGTAACAGCCAGGCAATATAGCTGCTTTGTAACAGCCAGGCGATATAGCTGCTTTGTAACAGCCAGGCAATATAGCTGCTTTGTAACAGCCAGGCAATATAGCTGCTTTGTAACAGCCAGTCAATATAGCTGCTTTGTAACAGCCAGGCGATATGGCTGCTTTGTAACAGCCAGGCGATATGGCTGCTTTGTAACAGCCAGGCAATATAGCTGCTTTGTAACAGCCAGTCAATATAGCTGCTTTGTAACAGCCAGGCAATATAGCTGCTTTGTAACAGCCAGGCGATATAGCTGCTTTGTAACAGCCAGGCAATATAGCTGCTTGTAACAGCCAGGCAATATGGCTGCTTTGTAACAGCCAGGCAATATGGCTGCTTTGTAACAGCCAGGCAATATGGCTGCTTTGTAACAGCCAGGCAATATAGCTGCTTTGTAACAGCCAGGCGATATGGCTGCTTTGTAACAGCCAGGCAATATAGCTGCTTTGTAACAGCCAGGCAATATAGCTGCTTTGTAACAGCCAGGCGATATGGCTGCTTTGTACAGGTGACTGCTAATAAGAGGAATCAAATATATACCAAGATGCTAGACTGGGAAGCTGGCTGCTACACTTACTATTATAGGTGACTGCTAACAAAGGCTGGATTGTATTACATTACATTACACATATATATAATACTACACCCAGATCACGGTTCCCGCTGTCGGTCACCAATGGCGGCGAAAAAAAATTAATGTTTTTTTTTGGGGGCGCAACATGTTTTGTCAAATATTTATTATTATTTAGTCATATATTTTGTTCAATTGGCGCAGACAAAAATTCAGACAAGAAAAGCTGACCCAGATGAGTGTATATCTCTTTCCAACTATGCACATCAACATGGTCAAAAATACCTACAATACATTCATTATCACTCTCAACATGGTCAAATATACCAACAATACATTCATTATCACTGTCAACATGGTCAAATATACCTACAATATATTCAATATCACTCTCAACATGGTCAAATATACATACAATACATTCATTATCACTCTCAACATGGTCAAATATACCAACAATACATTCATTATCACTCTCACATGGTCAAATATACCAACAATACATTCATTATCACTCTCAACATTGTCAAATATACCAACAATACATTCATTATCACTCTCAACATGGTCAAATATACCAACAATACATTCATTATCACTCTCAACATGGTCAACTATACCAACAATACATTCATTATCACTCTCAACATGGTCAAATATACCAACAATACATTCATTATCACTCTCAACATGGTCAACTATACAAACAATACATTCATTATCACTCTCAAATTGTCAACTATACCAACAATACATTCATTATCACTCTCAACATGGTCAACAATACATTCATTATCACTCTCAACATGGTCAAATATACCAAAATACATTCATTATCACTCTCAACATGGTCAACTATACCAACAATACATTCATTATCACTCTCAACATGTCAACTATACCAATACATTCATTCACTCTCACTGGTCAACTATACCAACAATACATTCATTATCACTCTCAACATGGTCAACTATACCAACAATACATTCATTATCACTCTCAACATGGTCAACTATACCAACAATACATTCATTATCACTCTCAACATGGTCAACTATACCAACAATACATTCATTATCACTCTCAACATGGTCAACTATACCAACAATACATTCATTATCACTCTCAACATGGTCAACTATACCAACAATACATTCATTATCACTCTCAACATGGTCAACTATACCAACAATACATTCATTATCACTCTCAACATGGTCAACTATACCAACAATACATTCATTATCACTCTCAACATGGTCAACTATACCAACAATACATTCATTATCACTCTCAACATGGTCAACTATACCAACAATACATTCATTATCACTCTCAACATGGTCAACTATACCAACAATACATTCATTATCACTCTCAACATGGTCAACTATACCAACAATACATTCATTATCACTCTCAACATGGTCAACTATACCAACAATACATTCATTATCACTCTCAACATGGTCAACTATACCAACAATACATTCATTATCACTCTCAACATGGTCAAATATACCTACAATACATTCATTATCACTCTCAACATGGTCAACTATACCAACAATACATTCATTATCACTCTCAACATGGTCAAATATACCTACAATACATTCATTATCACTCTCAACATGGTCAAATATACCAACAATACATTCATTATCACTCTCAACATTGTCAAATATACCTACAATACATTCATTATCACTCTCAACATGGTCAAATATACCAACAATATATTCATTATCACTCTCAACATTGTCAAATATACCTACAATACATTCATTATCACTCTCAACATAGTCAAATACACCTGTAATACATTAATTATCACTCTCAACATGGTCAAATATACCAACAATATATTCATTATTCATAAAAACATAAAATCCATTTTCATACAGTAGCAACTATTATAAATATTCATCACAAAAATATTGACTTTGATCTGAACACAAACATTTGCACAAAATGCATTTAAAGGAGATATAATCACTTACCTAGAAGTGCATACAAAATACACTGAATTCCATTCTCCTCATATACAACCAACACATATATATATAAAAATATAAACGCAGCAAACATAAAAATGGTAAAACTATTACACAGACATGGCAAGCGCACGGAATATATTATAAATACATGTCTGCTGGGACAATGGACCACTCGTACTCAACCTGCCAGACCACTGGTACTCAACCTGCCAGACCACTGGTACTCAACCTGCCAGACCACTGGTACTCAACCTGCCAGACCACTGGTACTCAACCTGCCAGACCACTGGTACTCAACCTGCCAGACCACTGGTACTCGACCTGCCAGACCACTCGTACTCAACCTGCCAGACCACTGGTACTCAACCTGCCAGACAACTGGTACTCAACCTGCCAGACCACTCATACTCAACCTGCCAGACCACTGGTACTCAACCTGCCAGACCACTCGTACTCAACCTGCCAACAGTGCGCTCATGACCTAATGACTTGCAAAATAATTATATACTCATTAATATTCATAGCGGACGACTTTTTGTATGGCGTGACGATTCAAAACGACAGTAAGTGAGCTCAATATTGTTAACACAACTATGAGCTCAATATTGTTAACACGACTATGAGCTCAATATTGTTAACACGACTGTTTATGAGCTCAATATTGTTAACACGACTATTTATGAGCTCAATATTGTTAACACGACTATTTATGAGCTCAATATTGTTAACACGACTATGAGCTCAATATTGTTAACATGACTGTATATGAGCTCAATATTGTTAACACGACTATTTATGAGCTCAATATTGTTAACACAACTATTTATGAGCTCAATATTGTTAACATAACTATGAGCTCAATATTGTTGACATGACTGTATATGAGCTCAATATTGTTAACACGACTATTTATGAGCTCAATATTGTTAACACAAAAATTATGAGCTCAATATTGTTAACATAACTATGAGCTCAATATTGTTGACATGACTGTATATGAGCTCAATATTGTTAACACGACTATTTATGAGCTCAATATTGTTAACACAAAATTATGAGCTCAATATTGTTAACACGACTATTTTATTCAACGCACTGTGTTCCACAAAGCATTCAAGCGCCCTTCCATCTATGGACAATCAATAACAAACTCTCGATATTCAAAACTAAACTTCCTACTGATCCATCTCGGTATGTACCGGTATTGTTGAAATCCGACTAGACATTTTATAGAACTAATCTGGCCTCGAGGAGATTGTGATTGTGGAGAGCAGTTTTATAGCCTCCAAGCCTGGACTGTGTGTATATTGCAGTCTGTGATTTATACAAGATAACTTCATCCAACAGGCATCAATCAGGGTTCATTCTAGGTAATCATTTGTGGGAGAAGTGAGATAGCGCACGATTGTACCCTTAAATTGTGTTATTTAATAAATCTCAACAAAATAGGATTAAACGTCACAATTTGACAATTTTGAATAGGAGTGGACTATATTGGGCCAGTGTATGAAAATTATAAAATTATTTTTTTAGATAGAAAAAGGGTCCCTAGGGCGACTATTTTGCCCCAATCGCCCTCTAGAATGAGCCCTGAGGTATCTGCTAGCACTCGCTACACTGGGTCATATATTCAACCACCCTGGCTTACATCACAGATCAAATGCTCGCTAATTCCATTATACATTTGTATTATATCGAAATTGCACTTGTCACTTACAACAGCCATTTATGGTTTAATTTCATGGACAATTTTGCAAGGGAGACAGAAGTTTTTAACACATTTAAAATTTGGATATCGGGGGATTTTAAATCTCTGGTTGGGTATGAGATTACTCTGTGACTGTCTAGTAGTGACTAGACCATGGACAATCTTCACATTTGCTGAATGGAAACAACGATGAATCATATGTGTCTAGAAGCTTGTATTCTCCTGTGTGTAGGTAGGTCATAGGTCAGACTCATTTCTAGGGCTGGTAGGCAGGAATCATGGTCACCCAGAAGCTTGTATTATCTTCGTCAGTCCGACTCATTTTTGGGTTTATAGGTATACATGTTGTGACCTAGAAAGGAAAGAAGACATACATTTTCTTTACTTCCTTTGTGCATTTTTCTGCACACATGCGACTTCAAAAAGAAGGTACTTGTACTTTATACGGAAGCATCTTGAAAATAGAATATAATTTACCGGTAGTGCGGCGACATCGTTATTTTTTCCTGTTTCAGATAAACAATATGATTTAACCTTTTCTCTAAAAAAAATAATATTTGAAAAAGTGTACATTTTTTAAGCAGCAATTATTAGCAAAAATCTATGAAAGAAACATTACAAAAAAATACCTTAGAAAGTCTATAAGCTTAGTATGCTTGTATGTGCAAAAAGGTTTAATATTTGTCCACATTTACTCAATCATCAATGATTTAGTTTGTTTGTTTGTTAGTTCGGGTTTTACGACTGCATCAGCACCATTTTGGGCTATATCACAGGTGGGTGGGCAGTTTACCTAACACCTTTCCTGGGCAGGCTCCAGTGGTTAACCAGTACTTGGGTGCACCAATCTCCATAAGAAACTGCCAACTTTTTCATATAAATGAGACACGGCCTGAGCAGGGCTCGAACCCCTGACGATAGGTGATGAACTGATGATAGGTTACAGTGGTATAAAAGTAAGCACTCGTAACCACTCGATCACGGAGGCGGACTAACGATTTAGTAATTAATCATGAAATACAAAACATCATCAGCCCGGAGTTCGAGCCCCGCTCACCCGCCCGTGTTTGCATTATTATTGCAAAACTAGCATGAATTCAGATAGTCAGGGACCAGAAAGTATTTAAGTTGTAACCATGGTTTTACTCTTAAAGGTACAGATGGATCTGCAGTCCAGTGGTAACACGCTGGTCTGGTAATCCAAGGATCGCAGGTTTGATCCCCCGTCTGACCCTAATAAAATTAACAGTCTTTCAGATGGGACTTTAAACCAAGGTCTCGTGTCGGTGCTGTACACCGTGCATGTAAAAGAACCAGAGGAGATTCTGGAATGGGTCTCTGTCTGTATCATTGCACTATCCTCCAAAAATCTAAAATGACTAATCTCTTCAGGAGGCGTCGCTCATATGGGCAACCGGTGGCGACGATAAATAAACGTAAAACACACACACATTACCCTCAAAGGGGTCACAATGCTTGGTAGTCCTCACAGTAGCCAGGACAATAACTCGGAAAACAGTCCAGCTGAAGACTGAATTTGTACATGTACTCGGACTGTAATTGTAACAACGTTATTGCACTGATGTGTCATAAAACTCAATCCCAGCCATCATACTACCATCACTATAACTGTAAGTTGGCAAAAATTATCATCAATAGACCTACAGTCATCAGTTTTGCCAGTACATGCATTATATGCCACAACTAAAATTTAGTGCGAAAGGTCCGGAGTTCGAGCCCTGCTGGAGCCGTTACGATTGTGCCCTTAGGCAAGGCATTTAAATTCCATGTTGCCTCTTCTCTCTCCCTCGTGGCGATGGATTCCATCAGGAATGAGGTCTCGAGAGTGATTAATATAAGTTGTAAGAACTTGTTTCGCAATCGAGATAAAATAAATTTCTATAAACAACGTTATTGCACTTATGTGTCATAAAACTCAATCCCAGCCATCATACTACCATCACTATAACTGTAAGTTGGCAAAAATTATCATCAACAGACCTACAGTCATCCATTTTGCCAGTATATGCCACAACTAAAATTTATCTGAAACAGAAAAGATCACTTACCCGACACGGCTTCCATGGAAACTTCAGAACAATCGGCTGCCAGGTGCTTTGCTGAACCACAGTTATGACAGTTGAGCTTCTTCGTCCTCTTCTGACTGTACCCCCCTCCCACAGTGACATGACTGCCGTAATTATTGTATCCACATATCACGTTTGGGACACTCGCTGTAGTGTTGGAATGAGACACCCCGTACATAGGATTGTATAGCATTTCTTGGTTGAATCCGTTAGGATAGGGGTTGTGGTGAACATACAGATGCTGCATGGGCAGCATGCCGTTGGAATACGGCGAGTGCCACATGTTTGTGTGGTGAATTTGAGGCATTAATGGAACAGGCTGTGGTGCCTGGTTATGTCCTGGACAACCGCACGACGTACAAGATGGTGCACGACTTGTTGGTCCTGTATTACCACTACCCGAGCTTACAGCGATCGCGGGAGGTCTGTGGGTACAGGATTCCGCATTTATCGAATTGTCAACACCGTTCATTATAACATTTGGAGATTTTCCTGCTAAAGACGCAGGCATAGGCGCGGGAGACACAACACTCTGTGTTCCATGGAATCCTTTCCCATTATTCCCAGTTGGGGCACTACCATTCATAACAGGATGTGGACTGGGAACTAGCGTATGATTCACCGGAGCACCAGGGGGGAACACATGTCTAGGGCCCGTCATATTTACCGGATTAAAATGAGATCGCGCCAACATTGCCTGACCATTTGGCAAATAAAACATTGACCTTTGACCTAGATCAGCGGGAGACATGCTGTAACCTTGGTGACCTGACATCATCGAGATGTCTCGCATATGCTGCGGCATCACCATAGGTACAAGCGATTGAGCACCACCTTTGAAGTTGTCCGGCATATTGATTAAAAACTTTGAAGGTGTGGGTATATTAGCGTGAACTGGTTGAGCTTTGTACGAAGTGCGTAACACCTGTGGTCGCGTAAACGTTGGATCCGACGTGTAACCACTGTTACCATTGTTTCCAATATTGTTCACGTTTATATCCGCCGTTTCAGTTAGAAGTGGCGGAGTAACACTGTTAGAATTTGACTCCTGGTTTACATCAGTGTTCTGATCCTGCCAATTGGACCTTGCAGAATTAGGGGCCGAATGACCCTTCCATTTGGCACTTCCTCTACACTGGCCAGGTCGCTTATCTGAAACGTTAAAAATGCACACAAGTACAATCAATGTTTTTAGGAACATATGGCAGGCAGTAGAGATGTTTTGGCTGTGCTATCAATTTGATATATACAGGCAGTCTCCACAATAGCTGAACATGTTAACCCAGATATATTTACATCGCTTTTGCAATTCCTTCGATGAACGTATGTGCCCTGATTGCATACATTTTTGTATGAGGGTTTCCAACTAATGATATGCGCACTCGAAGTTACGGGTATGCGCAATGGCAGTGTTAGGCAGTGTTCGTTGTGAGAAAAGGCGTGTCTTACAGTTTACACTGTTCGAAGGATGATCTATTTACGTGTTCCGAGACCCGGATTGCATTGGTGAGAAGCCAGCGCGCTAACCACTGCGCTAATCGGACACGGTAAGTTACAAATTTGGACTAAAAACATTTTAAATGCAAAGTGTGCTATATTTTCTTTGTTTCATTAAAAAGAATAATTAATGTAAATATAAGTAATGAATCACATGTTAATAGTTTCCATTGGGGTATGAACTACATTGGGTGTGTCTTAAGTTAGCATGGAGGCCTTTGGCCTCCATACACTTTAACCACACCCAATGTAGTTCATACCCCAATGGAAACTTTGGCCTCCACGCTAACTTTAAACACACCCAATGTAGTTCATACCCCAATGGAAACTATTAACCTGCGATTCATTCCTAAGTGAGTCTAGAGTAAGTTCCGGAAAATGCATGAATGGTAATGAAGATTCATGGATAAATGTCTTACCTCGTTCTCCGTCATCTGAGGAACTATCGGTGAGAGGAAGCTGCAGGTGAGGTTTACGTACAGCTGCCTGAGCCGGCAAATGCGGGCTCGGCGATGGGCTTGAATACTCGGAATTGGTTGGGGACAGGTCCCGTGCACCAGGCACCATGTCCACCACATCCTGGAATGGCGGGTAGTTGAATACTGGCTGGTAGGCTCCTGGTGGAGCTTGGTGATACGGCAATGGGGGCATGGTTCCCGGGGCTGGTAGTGAGGGCATGTATGCGTGTATGGGCGGCCACATTAGACCTGTATGTGCTGCGGGTTCTATCAGACCATTGGTGAACGGTGGCTGCTTCTCTCTGAAACAAATGGACATGTTGTTGTTGTAAGGAAATACAGATTGCATGCAATTCCATTTATCATTTTTCCTAGCGTAACTTACCGTATTTTATTAAATATTATTGCTTTAATGGTGCCTGCTATATCCTAGCGTAACTTACCGTATTTTATTAAATATTATTGCTTTAATGGTGCCTGCTATATCCTAGCGTAACTTACCGTATTTTATTAAATATTATTGCTTTAATGGTGCCTGCTATATCCTAGCGTAACTTACCGTATTTTATTAAATATTATTGCTTTAATGGTGCCTGCTATATCCTAGCGTAACTTACCGTATTTTATTAAATATTATTGCTTTAATGGTGCCTGCTATTTCTTTTGGAACTCCCATCGTCTCCAGATGTTCAAAAGTCATTGATGCTACCTGCAAAACACCAATAAAAGTCATTGATGCCACCTGCAATACACCAATAAAAGTCATTGATGCCACCTGCAAAACACCAATAATGGTCATTGATGCCACCTGCAAAACACCAATAAAAGTCATTGATGCCACCTGCAAAACACCAATAAAAGTCATTGATGCCACCTGCAAAACACCAATAAAAGTCATTGATGCCACCTGTAAAACACCAATAAACGTCATTGATGCCACCTGCAAAACACCAATAAAAGTCATTGATGCCACCTGCAAAACACCAATAATGGTCATTGATGCCACCTGCAAAACACCAATAAAAGTCATTGATGCCACCTGCAAAACACCAATAGAAGTCATTGATGCCACCTGCAAAACACCAATAAAAGTCATTGATGCCACCTGCAAAACACCAATAAGCCATTTATGCCACCTGTAAAACACCAATAAAAGTCATTGATGCGACCTGCAAAACACCAATAAGTCATTGATGCCACCTGCAAAACACCAATAAAAGTCATTGATGCCACCTGTAAAACACCAATAAAAGTCATTGATGCCACCTGCAAAACACCAATAAAGGTCATATGATGCTACCTGCAAAACACCAATAACGGTCATTGATGCCACCTGCAAAACACCAATAAAGGTCATTGATGCCACCTGCAAAACACCAATAAAGGTCATTGATGCCACCTGCAAAACACCAATAACGGTCATTGATGCCACCTGCAAAACACCAATAAAGGTCCTGAAACATCATTCTGTAGTCTGGTTACTTTACGACTATATTATATAAAATATTAATAATATTTAAAAAGTCATCATGTTCAGTGGCGAGAGTTAATCATGTACACACGATCCGGGTATGGACATACTTCTGCTCAGGACATGTATACATGATCCGGGTATGGACATACTTCTGCTCAGGACATGTATACACGATCCGGGTATGGACATACTTCTGCTCAGGACATACTTCTGCTCAGGACATGTATACACGATCCGGGTATGGACATACTTCTGCTCAGGACATGTACACACGATCCGGGTATGGACATACTTCTGCTCAGGACATGTACACACGATCCGGGTATGGACATACTTCTGCTCAGGACATGTATACATGATCCGGGTATGGACATACTTCTGCTCAGGACATGTACACACGATCCGGGTATGGACATACTTCTGCTCAGGACATGTACACACGATCCGGGTATGGACATACTTCTGCTCAGGACATGTATACATGATCCGGGTATGGACATACTTCTGCTCAGGACATGTACACACGATCCGGGTATGGACATACTTCTGCTCAGGACATGTACACACAATCCGGGTATGGACATACTTCTACTCAGGACATGTATACATGATCCGGGTATGGACATACTTCTGCTCAGGACATATTTCCATTCTGTAAGCCTATTTAGAGGCCTGTGGTGTTGAAACCCAAGTAGAAATTGGCCACGTGTCATAGTAACATAACAAGACACAAGCGAGTGTTTACTGTATCAGGCTAATCTCCCGGTGTCTATATTAAATTTACCTGTCGTGATAGCGCAGTCGTAGCGCGTTCGCTTCAGATGCGAAAAAAGGCCCAGAGTTTGCGGACCCACTGGAGCCATTACGATTGTGCCCTTAGGCAAGTAATTTAAATTCCACATGCCTCTTCTCTCTCCCTCGTGGCGATGGATTCCATCAGGAAATGAGGTCTCGAGAGTGATTAATATTAATAAGTTGTAAAAACTTGTTTCGCAATCAAACTAAAATAAGTTTACATAACCTAAACCTACCTGTTCTATGGAGTAATTACTGAACATGTCCGCATACAGAGACAAGTTATTCAACTTGAGTAGAGCCGAAACATTCACTTCATGGGTATTATGATTGGCAGCCGTAGCCTCGGTACCCGGCTTGCTGTGAGGTGGCAGACTGGTCTCTTCTCTGTCTTGAATGGATGGGGAACCAGGCACACTATTTGCGAGAGATTCCATAGAGGAGACTGGAGACTGGCAAGGGGAGCTAATCAATGGCGAAGTAGTTTTGGTTGAGCATGAGGGACTGAAACAGGCATAAAATATATAAACCACTATAAATACTTCACTAGTTCGTACTGTCGTGGCTGTCCGATTAGCGCAGTGGTTAGCGCGCTCACTTCTCACCAATGCAACCCGGGTTCGATCCTCAGACCAGGAAGTATGTGAGATGGTACGGTGGTCGCCAGATCGGACAGGTGAGTTTTCTCCGGGTACTCCGGTTTCCTCCCACACGAATGACCACATATACGCTTTCATCCGCGCCAACGAGAGTGATTAATATAAGTTGTTAGAACTTGCTTCGCAATTGTTGTAAAATAAATCAAGTTTAAACTATTTTGTAAATATTTAATTAACAAGTGACGGAGAACGACGAGGAGGCTATAACAAATAATAACATGTTGAACAGACAAGCCATTAACCCATTTCATTCTGGATACCGTTCACAAACAGTATTTGCAAAGAACATAGAGCCAGATCAGCCGCCATGGAACGTGCCGTCTGATCAGGCTCTATGCTGTTTGCTATTCAGATGATCTTGCTAAGACACTTGGCAATGTAGCAAACAACCTAGATCCTGATCAGCATGCAGCATCACGCTGTGGCTGATCAGGATCTATGTTGTTTGCAAAAGCCTTTAAATGTATCGACAATGAAATGGGTTAATGAGAAATAATTCCTTCACCTTTACTCGAACGTTATCACAGATTTATCATGGCCTCAACAGAAGGCAAGTAATAATACAGTCAAACCTGCGTGCTCATGAACCACCTCCATTAACCAGCCAACCTGTATTATATACAGTCAAACCTGCGTGCTCATGGTCACCTCCATTAAGCAGCCAACCTGTATTATATACAGTCAAACCTGCGTGCTCATGAACCACCTCCATTAGGCAGCCACCTGTATTATATACAGTCAAACCCGTGTTCATGAACCACCTCCATTAAGCAGCCAACCTGTATTATATACAGTCAAACCTGCGTGCTCATGAACCACCTCCATTAAGCAGCCAACCTGTATTATATACAGTCAAACCTGCGTGCTTTGTCACCTCCATTAAGCAGCCAACCTGTATTATATACAGTCAAACCCGTGCTCATGAACCACCTCCATTAAGCAGCCAACCTGTATTATATACAGTCAAACCTGCGTGCTTTGTCACCTCCATTAAGCAGCCAACCTGTATTAGTGGTCACCTCAAACCTGCGTGCTCATGAACCACTTCCATTAAGCAGCCAACCTGTATTATATACAGTCAAACCTGCGTGCTCATGGTCACCTCCATTAAGCAGCCAACCTGTATTATATACAGTCAAACCTGCATGCTCATGAACCACCTCCATTAAGCAGCCAACCTGTATTATATACAGTCAAACCAGTGTGCTCATGAACCACCTCCATTAAGCAGCCAACCTGTATTATATACAGTCAAACCTGCGTGCTCATGGTCACCTCCATTAAGCAGCCAACCTGTATTATATACAGTCAAACCTGCGTGCTCATGAACCACCTCCATTAAGCAGCCAACCTGTATTATATACAGTCAAACCTGTGTTAGTGGTCACCTCAAACCTGCGTGCTCATGAACCACCTCCATTAAGCAGCCAACCTGTATTATATACAGTCAAACCCGTGTGCTCATGAACAACCTCCATTAAGCAGCCAACCTGTATTATATACAGTCAAACCCGTGTGCTCATGAACCACCTCCATTAAGCAGCCAACCTGTATTATATACAGTCAAACCCGTGTGCTCATGAACCACCTCCATTAAGCAGCCAACCTGTATTATATACAGTCAAACCCGTGTGCTCATGGTCACCTCCATTAAGCAGCCAGCCTGTATTATATACAGTCAAACCTGCGTGCTCATGGTCACCTCCATTAGGCAGCCAGCCTGTATTATATACAGTCAAACCTGTGTACTCATGAACCACCTCCATTAAGCAGCCAACCTGTATTATATACAGTCAAACCCGTGTTAATGGTCACCTCCATTAAGCAGCCAACCTGTATTATATACAGTCAAACCTGCGTGCTCATGAACCACCTCCATTAAGCAGCCAACCTGTATTATATACAGTCAAACCTGTGTTAATGGTCACCTCCATTAAGCAGCCAACCTGTATTCTATACAGTCAAACCTGTGTTAATGGTCACCTCCATTAAGCAGCCAACCTGTATTCTATACAGTCAAACCTGTGTTAATGGTCACCTCCATTAAGCAGCCAACCTGTATTCTATACAGTCAAACCTGTGTTAATGGTCACCTCCATTAAGCAGCCAACCTGTATTATATACAGTCAAACCTGTGTTAATGGTCTCCTCCATTAAGCAGCCAACCTGTATTAAGCAGCCAGTCAACATATTCCCAATGTGTTGTTTTATTATACATTTGACCTCCATTAAGCAGCCAACCTGTATTAAGCAGCCAGTCAACATATTCCCAATGTGTTGTTTTATTATACATTTGACCTCTATTAAGCAGCAACCTGTGCTAAGCAGCCAGTCAACATATTCCCAATGTGTTGTTTTATTATACATTTGACCTCTATTAAGCAGCAACCTGTGCTAAGCAGCCACTTTCTGTGATTTCCTTGGCTGGCTGCTTAAGACAGGTTTGACTGTATATGAAATCTAAATAGGAAACAGCGTCATGAGGCTAGAACATTGTAACAATCTTAAACTCTTAATCCCTTGCACGCTAGCGGCAGATAAAATCACTTTTGCAAACAGCATACAGCCAGATCTTATGGCACAGAACGTGCCATCTGATCAGGCTGTATGCTGTTTGCTATTCGGATAGAGGAGCTAAAACATTTGGCTGAGTAGCAAACAACATAGATCCTGATCAGACGTGGCAGTAACGCTGCGGCTGATCTGGATCTATGTTGTTTGCAAATGTGACTCTATTTACTCAGCAGGCAAAGGGTTAATTCACTTTACAAGGACTACATTATAGTGAATGCATATTTACCTATGGACAGCAGCCGGATACGCCAGTTCATGGTGTAAAGGACTGTGTGGGGACAAACTGCACATATCTCCTAAAATCACACATAAATCAATTGATCAACTAAACATAAGAATGCATGTAACACTCAGGGTTCATTCTAGGTCAGAATTTTGGGAGAAGTGAGAAAGCGCGTGATGGCTTCCTTAAATGGTGTTCTTTAATATACTTCTGCAAAATAGGGTTAAAATGCACAGTACAACCATTAAATACAACATTTGAATAGAAAGAGTACTTTATAATGGGCCAGTGTATCTTATTAGACAAAAAAATTTTTTTAGGGAGAAGTGGGGCCCCCAGAGGGCGAAGTCAGGGTCCCTAGGGCGACAATTTCGCCCACATCGCCCTCTAGAATGATCCCTGAACATTAAACCAGACATACATAAAGCAATACACTATAATTCTCCTGAAACGCAAACATAAACTAGAACCCGTTTTTGAGAAAAACAGACGTCTCCTCAAGCAAAGACAGAAGGGATTAACGTATGGGTGTACTACAGTGTTGTCACATTAATATCTCAAGGACAACAAACTACACATCTCCTGTAAACAGACATGAAACAGTACACTCTACTAAGATTTCTTCAAGATTATTATGTGCGAACACACCTTGGTGAATACTGAAATTGCAACAGTTTCAGTTTTTCATTAATTGACCCAATGACCAGTGGGTTGAAGATTATATAACTGTTCTCAAATCTTAAACTCAAGCTCAAGTGCTACAATTGGCCAAGCACGAGATTTACCTGGACTCAACCAATCAGAGCTTGAGATTGGGGAAAAGTTATATAACCTTCCGGCAAGATGTTTTATGGGACCGGCAAATTTTTATCGATAAGTCAATCGGTGAATGATCTTACCATTTATTGGAGACTGCGAGAGATACGAGGTATACAAGGTATGAGGCGGTGTCTGATGGTCATACTGCTGGTTTATCACAGTGTCTTCATCTGTGTACAATGATATATACATTTAAATACAGTCTACATCCCTTATCTCAAAGTCGGTTATGTCAAATTCATCGGTTTTGTCAAAACCTAGTCAAAGTTCCGTTTCAAATACCATCATTTTAGATATATATAGTCTACATCCCTTATCTCAAAGTTGGTTATGTCAAATTCATTGGTTATGTCAAAGTTTAGCAAAGTTCCGTTTCAAATACCATCATTTTACATATAAATGGCTGTTTATGTCAAATTTCGCAGTGTCAAATTTTCTGTTACATCAAATTTATTTTTTTGTCCTTTCAATATAAATAGTATTTCATACTCGTTATGTCAGAGTGCCAGTTTGCCGTCGAAGTGCAACTAATTCGGCAAATTTACCTGGTCCAAGATGTACCGCCGTTACTATACAAACACTCGATAAAGATAATTGATGGTGTTTACCGTGACAGTAATTACAATGTGTTCAATACAGGTACACACTAATCAGCAATTAACCAATAATTGGATAAACGGCTCATCGTAATAGAGTATCAGGTTATTGCACCATTACATGCGAATTCTGTATAAATGTTATTTACATGAATGTGCTGCATTTATTAAATATTAAATACATTATTACGATGTGTGGTTTTTTATTATCAAGTGTGCCCATGTCACGGTTATAACGGAGAATGACGACTTGGAATATGATCTATTATGGACGGTGTATACATGTAAGGCTTACGATCTACGAGAAACATTATCTTGGGAAATATTGTCAATATCAGTTGAAGTATTTTGTATATTGTCAATATCAGTTGAAGTATTTTGTATATTGTCAATATCAGTTGAAGTATATTGTCAATATCAGTTGAAGTATTTTGTATATTGTCAATATCAGTTGAAGTATTTTGTATATTGTCAATATCAGTTGAAGTATATTGTATATTGTCAATATCAGTTGAAGTATTTTGTGTATTGTCAATATCAGTTGAAGTATTTTGTATATTGTCAATATCAGTTGAAGTATTTTGTATATTGTCAATATCAGTTGAAGTATTTTGTATATTGTCAATATCAGTTGAAGTATATTGTATATTGTCAATATCAGTTGAAGTATTTTGTGTATTGTCAATATCAGTTGAAGTATTTTGTATATTGTCAATATCAGTTGAAGTATTTTGTATATTGTCAATATCAGTTGAAGTATTTTGTATATTGCAGTCTGCGAAATTAGCCGGGTGCCCGATGCCCGAGACGTGTAGAAATCGGGACGGACGTGTACATTTTGCAATCTCACATGCCCGACGGGCACCTGTTTTTTTTTTTTTCAATTTTTTTATTTTTTTCAATTTTTTTTTTTTATATTTTTTTTTTTTTTATTAATTGGGGTTTTACCCGGGACTCGAACCACCGCGGTGAGAGGTTAGTGATCTCACAGCCAGCGCTTTAGACCACGGAGGCCCCTGTAATAAACTGGACAGTAGAAATGTTTTTCTAAATTTTTTACAATTACGAATTGTTTACACCGGAATTGAAAGTCGTCTAGAAGCGGACAGGTGTAAATTCGCGTTTTCGCTTACTGACATCTCGGCCCTATGACGAATCGGCCGATTGATGCATTATATCATCAAATTTGGTAAAAAAAAATCACGTATCGTGTCGCTCAGTACGAAATCTATAATTCTGGGTTGAAACGACCCACCTCCAGACTATTTTCACACATTCTACCCGATATCTATGTTTATGGCGAAACAACCTGGTGCGAACGGGAATTAGGGCAAAACGATCCGATACCGCTTAGGTCATTTCCTGTTAACAAATGAAAACAACTGTATGGAAACATGTCGAGTTTCTTGCGATATGCCGAGGGCGCAAAGCCGGGGAAGACACGGCCATCTGAACGACAGGCGTACCTAAGCGTACTCAGAGTATGAAGCAAAAACAAAACGTAGCTTCCAGTCGCAATGGTTGAACAATCGTAACATATTAATAATAATAAAACATTAGTTTGCTTTTATACATTGTTTACTCATATGGCCATATTATAAGTATTACTAATAAATGCATGATATGCCACATTATGTTACATATACTACTATACATTTAACCGCCAATAAGCGGGTAAAATTCTGCAAATATATGGGCACCTAGAAGTTCATTCGGGCAAGTAAACTTTTCAAGCCACTTGCCCGAAGGGCAAGTATCTCAAAAAGTTTTTCGTGAAGACTGATATTGTCAATATCAGTTGAAGTATATTGTATATTGTCAATATCAGTTGAAATATTTTGTGTATTGTCAATATCAGTTGAAGTATTTTGTATATTGTCAATATCAGTTGAAGTATTTTGTTTGTCCGACGGATGTAGACTGTACATGAAGTTTCATGTATATAATATTTCTGGTCAGGAAATGTTATAAATGTTAACTACTGAAGATACGAGCTTTAGATTTCGTAGGAAATGCCTTTAACAGTGTTGAGGAGATTCCAGGTACTTCTCCTGTGGTAGTGGACAACTCGGTAGATTCGCTGTTGCCGATGTGCTCATGAACCAGCAGCTACTCGAGGACATTACACCGACGTGCTCATGAACCACCAGCTACTCGAGGACATTACACCGACGTGCTCATGAACCACCAGCTACTCGAGGACATTACACCGACGTGCTCATGAACCACCAGCAGCTACTCGAGGACATTACACCGACGTGCTCATGAACCACCAGCAGCTACTCGAGGACATTACACCGACGTGCTCATGAACCACCAGCTACTCGAGGACATTACACCGACATGCTCATGAACCACCAGCAGCTACTCGAGGACATTACACTGACGTGCTCATGAACCACCAGCTACTCGAGGACATTACACCAACGTGCTCATGAACCACCAGCTACTCGAGGACATTACACCGACGTGCTCATGAACCACCAGCTACTCGAGGACATTACACCGACGTGCTCATGAACCACCAGCAGCTACTCGAGGACATTACACCGACATGCTCATGAACCACCAGCTACTCTAGGACATTACACCGACGTGCTCATGAACCACCAGCTACTCGAGGACATTACACCGACGTGCTCATGAACCAGCAGCTACTCGAGGACATTACACCGACGTGCTCATGAACCACCAGCTACTCGAGGACATTACACCGACGTGCTCATGAACCAGCAGCTGCTCGAGGACATTACACCGACGTGCTCATGAACCACCAGCTACTCGAGGACATTACACCGACGTGCTCATGAACCAGCAGCTGCTCGAGGACATTACACCGACGTGCTCATGAACCACCAGCTACTCGAGGACATTACACCGACGTGCTCATGAACCACCAGCTACTCGAGGACATTACACCGATGTGCTCATGAACCACCAGCTACTCGAGGACATTACAAATTCAGCACTAATACAAAGAGAAAGAGATTTAATAGGGGCAGTGAAACCTACACTTCCTCTTGAAACCACAAACCTGAGTCAATGAGAGACATTATTGGTTTTTCTATTACCTCCCTTGATGGATAAAGTCAGATTTATCCCTAAATGTATAATGGTCCTTTTAGTTGGAATCCTTTGTTTTTACTGTTGTCATCTAAACAGATGTTGCGTTAAGATAAATGTAAATTTATCAAAATCGTGTTAATTAATTGAACCAATTTTTACAGTAAGGTATCCATTGGACATGCTAACATGCTTGACATAGCTGTCGAGATTTAATAATTTCATAATTATAAGACGAGAATACGGATGAGAATGGAAAACATGTGGTGCAAAGAAACAACGATAAAAACAGAGGAAACCAATTAAGAGGACCAATATACTATTAGGAGTATTCAGGGGCAGTAACTGACTAATGTTTCTCATTAGATGCTCATCGAACCATGAATAGAATAAACAGATATATAAACTGGTGTAAGCATCAATACAGTAATGTGCCGGTTACCTCCTGAGTGTGGTAATCGCTGGACTATCGGGATCTCGTCTAACAGAGGTGGCCGAGGACTAGTAGAGGCATCCAGCATCTCAACGCGACGATTCTCTCTGTGTATCGTCATCTCGAAAAATGATGAAAAGCAGTTGCTCTTCCGTATATGCTCTGGTAGATCTGATAACAAGGTGGCATACCGGCTCAAATCCTTTTTATGGTTCTGTGAACCTGCTTAAAACAATGGTCAAAGTCAGTTCAATTAACTTGCAAGCAGACATACAGTAATGTGGGTTTTTTTCATGCCGCGAAGGACACCATTTATTGACATAATATTAAATAAGACATGGAAGTCGTGATAGCGCAGTGGATACGCGTTCGCTTCAGGTGCGAAAGGTCCGGAGTTCGAGCCCTGCTGGAGCCGTTACGATTGTGCCTTAGGCAAGGTATTTATTCCACGTTGTCTCTTCTCTCTCCCTTGTGGCAATGGATTCCATCAGGAATGAGGTCTCGAGAGTGATTAATATAAGTTGAAAGAACTTGTTTCGCAATCGAGCTAAAATAAATTTGCATAAACTAAGCACCTCTTGACGCCATTACCAATATGGCATACATTGGCCATGTAGTAGCCAAACCAATGTACATAATAAAGTCCAGAATCTCATGTAGTTCCAGTAATATCTATGGAGGCAGGATAGATATGGCGACTACTTATCCACTGCATGATAGCTAAATGGCTGTCGTTTGTATGGAGATATAATAGTATATTAACCTAAATCTCTATGAAGTCCCAGTAATATCTACGGAGGTGGGATAGATATGGCGACTACTTATCCACTGCATGATAGCTAAATGGCTGTCGTTTGTATGGAGATATTATAGTATATTAACCTAAATCCCTCGCCTCGCCCACATGGTTCGCCGGAGACGAGGGTAAATAAGCTCAATCATCAGTATCGCGAAGACAGTACTACAATAATATCGCGAATCGCCTCGCCCACATGGTTCGCCGGAGACGAGGGTAAATAAGCTCAATCATCAGTATCGCGAAGACTGTACTACAATAATATCGCGAATCGCCTCGCCCACATGGTTCGCCGGAGGCGAGGGTAAATAAGCTCAATCATCAGTATTGCGAAGACGGTACTACAATAGTATCGCGAATCGCCTCGCCCACATGGTTCGCCGGAGACGAGGGTAAATAAGCTCAATCATCAGTATCGCGATTAATCCTCAATATGGGTTACTGATGGGGATGATAAGTTAGCATATTTATTCAATCTTTGCTTGATTGCGAAACAAGGTCGCTCAACATGTGACTAATCATTCTCGAGACCTCATTTTTGATGGAAGCTGCAATGAAGAAGAGAGAAGAGACAATGTGCATTTCAGTGTCTTACCTAAGGACAACACGGTGATGGGTTGTTGTGTGGACAGAAACGTACCTTTTATAGCCGGCAGCTTGATTGTTTTCTGGTGAGACGTTACTTCCTCTGGAAATGTCTTCTGCAACTGGAAACATAATAAGACATTTACGATGATATTGGTAATCAGGATTTGAGCCAAGTACTGTCAAAATTAGGAGAAGTAAGAACAACTAAGGAAGGAGGAAGAAAAGCTCAGGAAGGAGGAAGAACAGCTAAGGAAGGAGGCAGAACAGCTAAGGAAGGAGGAAGAACAGCTAAGGAAGAACAGCTATGGAATGAGGTAGAACAGCTAAGGAAGGAGGAAGAACAGCTGAGGAAGGAGGAAGAACAGCTAAGGAAGGAGGAAGAAAAGCTGAGGAAGGAGGAAGAACAGCTAAGGAAGGAGGAAGAACAGCTGAGGAAGGAGGAAGAATAGCTAAGGAAGGAGGAAGAACAGCTAAGGAAGGAGGAAGAACAGCTACGGAAGAAAAGCTGAGGAAGGAGGAAGAACAGCTAAGGAAGGAGGAAGAACAGCTCAGGAAGGAGGAAGAACAGCTAATGAAGGAGGAAGAAAAGCTGAGGAAGGAGGAAGAACAGCTAAGGAAGGAGGAAGAACAGCTCAGGAAGGAGGAAGAAAAGCTAAGTAGGAAGAACAGCTCAGGAAGGAGGAAGAACAGCTAAGGAAGGAGGAAGAACAGCTACATAAGGAGGAAGAACAGCTACAGAAGGAGGAAGAACAGCTATGGAAGGAGGAAGAACAACTGAGGAAGAACAGCTCAGGAAGGAGGAAGAACAGCTCAGGAAGGAGGACGAACAGCTAAGGAAGGAGGAAGAACAGCTAAGGAAGGAGGAAGAACAGCTATGGAAGGAGGAAGAACAGATACGGAAGGAGGAAGAACAGCTAAGGAAGGAGGAAGAACAGCTAAGGAAGGAGAAAGAACAGCTAAGGAAGGAGGAGGAACAGCTACGGAAGAACAGCTACGGGAGAAGTAATAACAGTCAAAGGAGAAGCAAGAACAGATAAGGGAGAAGTAAGAACAGCTAAAAGAGAAGTAAGAACAGCTAAAAGATAAGTAAGAACAGCTAAAAGAGAAGCAAGAACAGCTAAAAGAGAAGTAAGAACAGATAAGGGAGAAGTAAGAACAGTTAAGGGAGAAGTAAGAACAGCTAAAAGAGAAGCAAGAACAGCTAAAAGAGAAGCAAGAACAGCTAAAAGATAAGCAAGAACAGCTAAAAGAGAAGTAAAAACAGATAAGGGAGAAGTAAGAACAGTTAAGGGAGAGGTAAGAACATGTAAGGGAGAAAGTAAGAACTGGTAAGGGAGAAGTAAGAACAGGTAAGGGAGAAGTAAGAACAGGTAAGGGAGAAGTAAGAACAGGTAAGGGAGAATACCTCTTCCAAGTCACTATATCGAGTTTAACACTTGGTGTCATGCACATTGAAACTGTGATAGTTAGTTACTGACTGTGAATTCATGTTCAATAAGAAATCAAATCGTGCACAACTCCGAATTAAATGTCGATAACAATCATGCCGAGCGAAGTCGATAACAATCATGCCGAGCGAAGTCGATAACAATCATGCCGAGCGAAGTCGATAACAATCATGCCGAGCGAAGTCGATAACAATCATGCTGAACGAAGTCGATAACAATCATGCCGAGCATAAACGCAAGTCTGGTCATATTACTGCATTACATTTCAAAGCCCGAGTTAGAGAGTCCCGGGTTGGAGAGTCCCGGGTTGGAGAGTCCTGGGTTGGAGTCTCGGGTTGGAAAGTGATCCCGGGTTAGAGTCCCGGGTTGGAGAGTGGTCCCGGGTTGGAGAGTGATCCCAGGTTAGAGAGTGATCCCGGGTTAGAGTCCCGGGTTGGAGAGTGATCCCGGAGACATAGTTTCATGCAGCTACATCACTTCCATCTATCCTCACCTCAGGGCCATATATTCGAAAATAGGAATATTTACGTCTTTAAATCTGTGAGAATTCCTGCTAAAACAACTCAATGATCTCGAGACGACTTAATATTCACTGTGTGTACCTAGTCTCTTTCCTCGTGCACACGTGCAGCTGGATGTACCTAGTCTCTTTCCTCGTGCACACGTGCAGCTGGATGTACCTAGTCTCTTTCCTCGTGCACACGTGCAGCTGGATGCTGTGCATTGATCAATTGAACATGTACAGCTGGATACTGTGCAGCTGGATGCTGTGCATTGATCAATTGAACATGTGCAGCTGGATGCTGTGCATTGATGAATTGAACACGTGCAACTGGATGCTGTGCATTGATGAATTGAACATGTGCAGCTGGATGCTGTACATTGATCAATTGAACACATGCAGCTGGATGCTGTGCATTGATCAATTGAACAGGTGCAGCTGAATGCTGTACAGCTGGATGCTGTGCATTGATCAATTGAACACATGCAGCTGGATGCTGTTCATTGATCAATTGAACAGGTGCAGCTGGATGCTGTACAGCTGGATGTTGTGCATTGATCAATGAATTGAACAGGTGCAGCTGGATGCTGTACAGCTGGATGCTGTGCATTGATCAATTGAACACATGCAGCTGGATGATGTGCATTGATCAATTGAACATGTGCAGCTGGATGATGTGCAGCTGGATGCTGTACATTGATCAATTGAACAGGTGCAGCTGGATGCTGTGCAGCTGGATGCTGTACATTGATCAATTCATGACTTCACAGAAACAACAGCTTATATACAGTTATTTACAGCTGACAAAAACAAAACAAAAAAGTCTTACATATTTCAACCCAGGATTCCAGGTGTGGCTGCAAACAATTAACATTTGTGCAGCAAACAATTAATAACATTTGTGCAGCAAACAATTAATAACATTTGTGCAGCAAACAATTAATAACATTTGTGCAGCAAACAATTAATAACATTTGCAGCAACCAATTAATAACATTTGTGCAGCAACCAATTAATAACATTTGTGCAGCAAACAATTAATAACATTTGTGCAGCAACCAATTAATAACATTATCATATATAATTGCACAAAGATCATTAAAATACCGCACTCCTGCAGATTGTCTTGAACCGTACAGTTCCCGTAACTTAAAACAATTAACTGCAGCAACTTCTAGTAGCAAATGAGATTGCTCCTGGATTGAAGAAGATATCTACAAGCATCTCACACACAAAAATGTTTAAAACTCACAAAATTTCAAAGTGGTCTTCATGCGTGATCTTAAGTGCATTCACCGACAACAATAATAAACAAATATTATGTCAGTGCTATATGTAAATAAACAAAGTCGACAAACTACTGGCTTGAATACCATAAACTTCTCACTCAAATACCATAAACTTCTCACTCAAATACCATAAACTACTCTCTTGAATACCATAAACTTCTCACTCAAATACCATACACTTCTCACTCAAATACCATAAACTACTGGCTTGAATACCATAAACTACTGGCTAGAATACCATAAACTTCTCACTCGAATACCATAAACTTCTCACTCGAATACCATAAACTACTGGCTTGAATACCATAAACTTCTCACTCGAATACCATAAACTACTGGCTTGAATACCATAAACTACTGGCTTGAATACCATAAACTACTCTCTTGAATACCATAAACTTCTCACTCACATATCATAAACTACAGGCTTGAATACCATAAACTACTGGCTTGAATACCATAAACTATTGGCTTGAATACCATAAACTACTGGCTTGAATACCATAAACTACTGGCTTGAATACCATAAACTTCTCACTCGAATAACATAAACTACTGGCTTGAATATCATAAACTACTGGCTTGAATACCATAAACTTCTCTCTTGAATACCATAAACTTCTCACTCGAATACCATAAACTACTGGCTCGAATACCATAAACTTCTCTCTTGAATACCATAAACTTCTCACTCGAATACCTTAAACTACTGGCTCGAATACCATAAACTTCTCTCTTGAATACCATAAACTACTGGCTCGAATACCATAAACTTCTCTCTTGAATACCATAAACTTCTCACTCGAATACCATAAACTACTGGCTTGAATACCATAAACTTCTCACTCGAATACCATAAACTACTGGCTTGAATACCATAAACTTCTCACTCGAATACCATAAACTTCTCTCTTGAATACCATAAACTACTGGCTTGAATACCATAAACTTCTCTCTTGAATACCATAAACTACTGGCTTGAATACCATAAACTTCTCTCTTGAATACCATAAACTTCTCACTCGAATACCATAAACTACTGGCTCGAATACCATAAACTTCTCTCTTGAATACCATAAACTACTGGCTTGAATACCATAAACTACTGGCTCAAATACCATAAACTTCTCTCTTGAATACCATAAACTACTGGCTTGAATACAATAAACTACTGGCTTGAATACCATAAACTACTGGCTTGAATACCATAAACTTCTCTCTTGAATACCATAAACTACTGGCTTGAATACCATAAACTTCTCTCTTGAATACCATAAACTACTGGCTTGAATACCATAAACTACTGGCTTGAATACCATAAACTTCTCACTCGAATATCATAAACTTCTCACTCGAATATCATAAACTACTGGCTTGAATACCATAAACTTCTCTCTTGAATACCATAAACTACTGGCTTGAATACCATAAACTTCTCTCTTGAATACCATAAACTACTGGCTTGAATACCATAAACTACTGGCTTGAATACCATAAACTTCTCACTCGAATACCATAAACTACTGGCTTGAATACCATAAACTACTGGCTTGAATACCATAAACTACTGGCTTGAATACCATAAACTTCTCTCTTGAATATCATAAACTTCTCTCTTGAATACCATAAACTACTGGCTTGAATACCATAAACTTCTCACTCGAATATCACAAACTACTGGCTTGAATACCATAAACTTCTCACTCGAATACCATAAACTACTGGCTCGAATACCATAAACTACTGGCTTGAATACCATAAACTACTGGCTTGAATACCATAAACTACTGGCTTGAATACCATAAACTTCTCACTTGAATATCATAAACTACTGGCTTGAATACCATAAACTTCTCACTCGAATATCATAAACTACTGGCTTGAATATCATAAACTTCTCACTCGAATATCATAAACTTCTCACTCGAATATCATAAACTACTGGCTTGAATATCATAAACTACTGGCTTGAATATCATAAACTACTGGCTTGAATACCATAAACTACTGGCTTGAATATCATAAACTTCTCACTCGAATATCATAAACTTCTCACTCGAATATCATAAACTACTGGCTTGAATACCATAAACTACTGGCTTGAATACCATAAACTTCTCTCTTGAATACCATAAACTTCTCACTCGAATACCATAAACTTCTCTCTTGAATACCATAAACTACTGGCTCGAATACCATAAACTTCTCTCTTGAATACCATAAACTTCTCACTCGAATACCATAAGCTACTGGCTCGAATACCATAAACTTCTCTCTTGAATACCATAAACTACTGGCTTGAATACCATAAACTTCTCACTCGAATACCATAAACTACTGGCTCGAATACCATAAACTTCTCTCTTGAATACCATACACTACTGGCTTGAATACCATAAACTTCTCACTCGAATACCATAAACTACTGGCTCGAATACCATAAACTTCTCTCTTCAATACCATAAACTTCTCACTCGAATACCATAAACTACTGGCTTGAATACCATAAACTTCTCTCTTGAATACCATAAACTACTGGCTTGAATACCATAAACTTCTCACTCGAATACCATAAACTACTGGCTTGAATACCATAAACTTCTCTCTTGAATACCATAAACTACTGGTTTGAATACCATAAACTTCTCACTCGAATATCATAAACTACTGGCTTGAATATCATAAACTTCTCACTCGAATATCATAAACTTCTCACTCGAATATCATAAACTACTGGCTTGAATATCATAAACTACTGGCTTGAATATCATAAACTACTGGCTTGAATACCATAAACTACTGGCTTGAATACCATAAACTTCTCTCTTGAATACCATAAACTACTGGCTTGAATATCATAAACTACTGGCTTGAATATCATAAACTACTGGCTTGAATACCATAAACTACTGGCTTGAATATCATAAACTTCTCACTCGAATATCATAAACTTCTCACTCGAATATCATAAACTACTGGCTTGAATACCATAAACTACTGGCTTGAATACCATAAACTACTGGCTTGAATACCATAAACTTCTCTCTTGAATACCATAAACTACTGGCTCGAATACCATAAACTTCTCACTCGAATATCATAAACTACTGGCTTGAATACCATAAACTACTGGCTCGAATACCATAAACTACTGGCTTGAATACCATAAACTTCTCACTCGAATACCATAAACTACTGGCTTGAATACCATAAACTTCTCACTCGAATATCATAAACTACTGGCTTGAATATCATAAACTACTGGCTTGAATACCATAAACTTCTCACTCGAATACCATAAACTTCTCACTCGAATACCATAAACTTCTCACTCGAATACCATAAACTACTGGCTCGAATACCATAAACTTCTCTCTTGAATACCATAAACTTCTCACTCGAATACCATAAACTACTGGCTCGAATACCATAAACTTCTCTCTTGAATACCATAAACTACTGGCTTGAATACCATAAACTTCTCACTCGAATACCATAAACTACTGGCTCGAATACCATAAACTTCTCTCTTCAATACCATAAACTTCTCACTCGAATACCATAAACTACTGGCTTGAATACCATAAACTTCTCTCTTGAATACCATAAACTACTGGCTTGAATACCATAAACTTCTCACTCGAATACCATAAACTACTGGCTTGAATACCATAAACTTCTCTCTTGAATACCATAAACTACTGGTTTGAATACCATAAACTTCTCACTCGAATATCATAAACTACTGGCTTGAATATCATAAACTACTGGCTTGAATACCATAAACTTCTCACTCGAATATCATAAACTACTGGCTTGAATATCATAAACTTCTCACTCGAATATCATAAACTACTGGCTTGAATATCATAAACTTCTCACTCGAATATCATAAACTTCTCACTCGAATATCATAAACTACTGGCTTGAATATCATAAACTACTGGCTTGAATACCATAAACTACTGGCTTGAATACCATAAACTTCTCTCTTGAATACCATAAACTACTGGCTTGAATATCATAAACTACTGGCTTGAATACCATAAACTACTGGCTTGAATATCATAAACTTCTCACTCGAATATCATAAACTTCTCACTCGAATATCATAAACTACTGGCTTGAATACCATAAACTACTGGCTTGAATACCATAAACTACTGGCTTGAATACCATAAACTTCTCTCTTGAATACCATAAACTACTGGCTCGAATACCATAAACTTCTCACTCGAATATCATAAACTACTGGCTTGAATACCATAAACTACTGGCTCGAATACCATAAACTACTGGCTTGAATACCATAAACTTCTCACTCGAATACCATAAACTACTGGCTTGAATACCATAAACTTCTCACTGAATATCATAAACTACTGGCTTGAATATCATAAACTACTGGCTTGAATACCATAAACTTCTCACTCGAATACCATAAACTTCTCACTCGAATACCATAAACTACTGGCTCGAATATCATAAACTTCTCACTCGAATATCATAAACTTCTCACTCGAATATCATAAACTTCTCACTCGAATACCATAAACTTCTCTCTTGAATACCATAAACTACTGGCTTGAATACCATAAACTTCTCTCTTGAATACCATAAACTACTGGCTTGAATACCATAAACTACTGGCTTGAATACCATAAACTTCTCTCTTGAATACCATAAACTACTGGCTTGAATACCATAAACTTCTCACTTGAATACCATAAACTACTGGCTTGAATACCATAAACTTCTCTCTTGAATACCATAAACTACTGGCTTGAATACCATAAACTACTGGCTTGAATACCATAAACTTCTCACTCGAATACCATAAACTACTGGCTTGAATATCATAAACTTCTCACTTGAATACCATAAACTACTGGCTTGAATACCATAAACTTCTCACTCGAATACCATAAACTACTGGCTTGAATACCATAAACTTCTCACTTGAATACCATAAACTTCTCACTCGAATACCATAAACTACTGGCTTGAATACCATAAACTTCTCACTCGAATACCATAAACTACTGGCTCGAATATCATAAACTACTGGCTTGAATACCATAAACTTCTCACTCGAATACCATAAACTACTGGCTCGAATACCATAAACTACTGGCTTGAATACCATAAACTTCTCACTCGAATACCATAAACTACTGGCTTGAATACCATAAACTACTGGCTTGAATACCATAAACTTCTCACTCGAATACCATAAACTACTGGCTTGAATACCATAAACTACTGGCTTGAATACCATAAACTACTCGCTTGAATACCATAAACTTCTCACTTGAATACCATAAACTACTGGCTTGAATACCATAAACTTCTCACTCGAATATCATAAACTACTGGCTTGAATACCATAAACTACTGGCTTGAATACCATAAACTTCTCACTCGAATACCATAAACTTCTCACTCGAATACCATAAACTACTCTCTTGAATACCATAAACTACTGGCTCGAATACCATAAACTTCTCTCTTGAATACCATAAACTACTGGCTTGAATACCATAAACTTCTCACTCGAATACCATAAACTTCTCTCTTGAATACCATAAACTACTGGCTTGAATACCATAAACTACTGGCTTGAATACCATAAACTTCTCTCTTGAATACCATAAACTACTGGCTTGAATACCATAAACTTCTCACTCGAATACCATAAACTTCTCTCTTGAATACCATAAACTACTGGCTTGAATACCATAAACTACTGGCTTGAATACCATAAACTTCTCACTCGAATACCATAAACTACTGGCTTGAATACCATAAACTTCTCACTCGAATATCATAAACTACTGGCTTGAATACCATAAACTACTGGCTTGAATACCATAAACTTCTCACTCGAATACCATAAACTTCTCACTCGAATACCATAAACTTCTCACTCGAATACCATAAACTACTGGCTCGAATACCATAAACTTCTCTCTTGAATACCATAAACTTCTCACTCGAATACCATAAACTACTGGCTTGAATACCATAAACTTCTCACTCGAATACCATAAACTACTGGCTTGAATACCATAAACTTCTCACTCGAATACCATAAACTACTGGCTCGAATACCATAAACTTCTCTCTTGAATACCATAAACTTCTCACTCGAATACCATAAACTACTGGCTTGAATACCATAAACTTCTCTCTTGAATACCATAAACTACTGGCTTGAATACCATAAACTTCTCACTCGAATACCATAAACTACTGGCTTGAATACCATAAACTTCTCACTCGAATACCATAAACTACTGGCTTGAATACCATAAACTTCTCACTCGAATATCATAAACTACTGGCTTGAATATCATAAACTACTGGCTTGAATACCATAAACTTCTCACTCGAATACCATAAACTACTGGCTTGAATATCATAAACTTCTCACTCGAATACCATAAACTACTCACTCGAATATCATAAACTACTGGAAACCAAAACACCAAACAAAACCCACCAAACCAAAACCCACTCGAATACCATAAACTACTGGCTTGAATACCATAAACTACTGGCTTGAATACCATAAACTACTCTCTTGAATACCATAAACTACTCGCTCGAATACCATAAACTTATCACTCGAATATCATAAACTACTGGCTTGAATACCATAAACTACTGGCTCGAATACCATAAACTACTGGCTTGAATACCATAAACTTCTCACTCGAATACCATAAACTACTGGCTTGAATACCATAAACTTCTCACTCGAATATCATAAACTACTGGCTTGAATATCATAAACTACTGGCTTGAATACCATAAACTTCTCACTCGAATACCATAAACTTCTCACTCGAATACCAAAACACCCAAACATAAACTTCTCACTCGAATACCATAAACTACTCACTCGAATACCATAAACTTCTCACTCGAATACCATAAACTTCTCACTCGAATACCATAAACTACTGGCTTGAATACCATAAACTTCTCTCTTGAATACCATAAACTACTGGCTTGAATACCATAAACTACTCTCTTGAATACCATAAACTACTGGCTTGAATACCATAAACTTCTCACTCGAATACCATAAACTACTCACTCGAATACCATAAACTACTGGCTTGAATACCATAAACTTCTCACTCGAATACCATAAACTACTAGCTCGAATACCATAAACTTCTCACTCGAATACCATAAACTACTGGCTTGAATACCATAAACCTCACTCGACCAAAACTACCCGAATACCATAAACTACTCTCTTGAATACCATAAACTTCTCACTCGAATACCATAAACTACTGGCTCGAATACCATAAACTTCTCACTCGAATACCAACACACCAAACCATAAACTTCTCACTCGAATACCATAAACTACTGGCTCGAAACCAAAACTCTCCCAATACCATAAACCTCCACCAAACCAAAACTTCTCACTTGAATACCATAAACCACTGGCTTGAATACCATAAACTTCTCACTCAAATACCATAAACACTGGCTTGAATACCATAAACTTCTCACTCGAATACCATAAACTACTCACTCGAATACCATAAACTACTCACTCAAATACCAAAACTTCTCACTCGAATACCATAAACTACTGGCTCGAATATCATAAACTACTGGCTAAACCAAAACCCACTCGAATATCATAAACTACTGGCTCGAATACCATAAACTACTGGCTAAACCAAAACCCACTCGAATACCATAAACTACTCTCTTGAATACCATAAACTACTGGCTTGAATACCATAAACTACTCACTCGAATACCAAAACACCAAACATAAACTACTCACTCGAATATCATAAACTTCTCACTCGAATACCATAAACTACTCAAACCAAAACACCCAAACCAAACACCTCGAATACCATAAACTACTCACTCGAATACCATAAACTACTGGCTTGAATACCATAAACTACTCACTCGAATACCATAAACTTCTCACGAATACCATAAACTACTAGCTTGAATACCATAAACTTCTCACTCGAATATCATAAACTACTGGCTTGAATACCATAAACTACTGGCTTGAATACCATAAACTTCTCACTCAAATATCATAAACTTCTCACTTGAATACCATAAACTACTGGCTTGAATACCATAAACTACTCACTCGAATACCATAAACTACTCACTCGAATACCATAAACTACTGCAAACCAAAACTCTCACGAATATCATAAACTACTGGCTTGAATACCATAAACTTCTCACTCGAATACCATAAACTACTGGCTCGAATACCATAAACTACTCACTCGAATACCATAAACTTCTCTCTTGAATACCATAAACTACTGGCTTGAATACCATAAACTTCTCTCTTGAATACCATAAACTACTGGCTTGAATACCATAAACTACTGGCTTGAATACCATAAACTTCTCACTCGAATACCATAAACTACTGGCTTGAATACCATAAACTACTGGCTTGAATACCATAAACTACTCCTTGAATACCATAAACTACTGGCTTGAATACCATAAACTTCTCTCTTGAATACCATAAACTACTGGCTTGAATACCATAAACTACTGGCTTGAATACCATAAACTTCTCACTCGCTTGAATACCATAAACTACTGGCTTGAATACCATAAACTTCTCACTCGAATACCATAAACTACTCTTGAATACCATAAACTTCTCTCTTGAATACCATAAACTACTGGCTTGAATACCATAAACTTCTCACTCGAATACCATAAACTACTGGCTTGAATACCATAAACTTCTCTCTTGAATACCATAAACTACTGGCTCGAATACCATAAACTACTCTTGAATACCATAAACTACTGGCTTGAATACCATAAACTTCTCACTCGAATATCATAAACTACTGGCTTGAATACCATAAACTACTGGCTTGAATACCATAAACTTCTCACTCGAATATCATAAACTACTGGCTTGAATACCATAAACTTCTCACTCGAATATCATAAACTTCTCACTCGAATATCATAAACTACTGGCTTGAATATCATAAACTACTGGCTTGAATACCATAAACTACTGGCTTGAATACCATAAACTACTGGCTTGAATATCATAAACTTCTCACTCGAATATCATAAACTTCTCACTCGAATATCATAAACTACTGGCTTGAATACCATAAACTACTGGCTTGAATACCATAAACTTCTCTCTTGAATACCATAAACTTCTCACTCGAATACCATAAACTTCTCTCTTGAATACCATAAACTACTGGCTCGAATACCATAAACTTCTCTCTTGAATACCATAAACTTCTCACTCGAATACCATAAACTACTGGCTCGAATACCATAAACTTCTCTCTTGAATACCATAAACTACTGGCTTGAATACCATAAACTTCTCACTCGAATACCATAAACTACTGGCTCGAATACCATAAACTTCTCTCTTGAATACCATAAACTACTGGCTTGAATACCATAAACTTCTCACTCGAATACCATAAACTACTCTCGAATACCATAAACTTCTCTCTTGAATACCATAAACTTCTCACTCGAATACCATAAACTACTGGCTTGAATACCATAAACTTCTCTCTTGAATACCATAAACTACTGGCTTGAATACCATAAACTTCTCACTCGAATACCATAAACTACTGGCTTGAATACCATAAACTTCTCTCTTGAATACCATAAACTACTGGCTTGAATACCATAAACTTCTCACTCGAATATCATAAACTACTGGCTTGAATACCATAAACTTCTCACTCGAATACCATAAACTTCTCACTCGAATATCATAAACTACTGGCTTGAATACCATAAACTACTGGCTTGAATATCATAAACTACTGGCTTGAATACCATAAACTACTGGCTTGAATACCATAAACTTCTCTCTTGAATACCATAAACTACTGGCTTGAATACCATAAACTACTGGCTTGAATATCATAAACTACTGGCTTGAATACCATAAACTACTGGCTTGAATATCATAAACTTCTCACTCGAATACCATAAACTTCTCACTCGAATATCATAAACTACTGGCTTGAATACCATAAACTACTGGCTTGAATACCATAAACTACTGGCTTGAATACCATAAACTTCTCTCTTGAATACCATAAACTACTGGCTCGAATACCATAAACTTCTCACTCGAATATCATAAACTACTGGCTTGAATACCATAAACTACTGGCTCGAATACCATAAACTACTGGCTCGAATACCATAAACTTCTCACTCGAATACCATAAACTACTGGCTTGAATACCATAAACTTCTCACTCGAATATCATAAACTACTGGCTTGAATATCATAAACTACTGGCTTGAATACCATAAACTTCTCACTCGAATACCATAAACTTCTCACTCGAATACCATAAACTACTGGCTCGAATACCATAAACTTCTCACTCGAATACCATAAACTACTAGCTTGAATACCATAAACTTCTCACTCGAATACCATAAACTACTGGCTTGAATACCATAAACTACTGGCTTGAATACCATAAACTACTGGCTTGAATACCATAAACTTCTCACTCGAATACCATAAACTACTGGCTTGAATACCATAAACTTCTCACTCGAATACCATAAACTTCTCACTCGAATACCATAAACTACTGGCTTGAATACCATAAACTTCTCTCTTGAATACCATAAACTACTGGCTTGAATACCATAAACTTCTCACTCGAATACCATAAACTACTGGCTTGAATACCATAAACTTCTCTCTTGAATACCATAAACTACTGGCTTGAATACCATAAACTTCTCACTCGAATATCATAAACTACTGGCTTGAATACCATAAACTACTGGCTTGAATACCATAAACTTCTCACTCGAATACCATAAACTACTGGCTTGAATATCATAAACTTCTCACTCGAATACCATAAACTACTGGCTTGAATATCATAAACTTCTCACTCGAATACCATAAACTTCTCACTCGAATATCATAAACTACTGGCTTGAATATCATAAACTACTGGCTTGAATACCATAAACTACTGGCTTGAATACCATAAACTTCTCTCTTGAATACCATAAACTACTGGCTTGAATATCATAAACTACTGGCTTGAATACCATAAACTACTGGCTTGAATATCATAAACTTCTCACTCGAATATCATAAACTTCTCACTCGAATATCATAAACTACTGGCTTGAATACCATAAACTACTGGCTTGAATACCATAAACTACTGGCTTGAATACCATAAACTTCTCTCTTGAATACCATAAACTACTGGCTCGAATACCATAAACTTCTCACTCGAATATCATAAACTACTGGCTTGAATACCATAAACTACTGGCTCGAATACCATAAACTACTGGCTTGAATACCATAAACTTCTCACTCGAATACCATAAACTACTGGCTTGAATACCATAAACTTCTCACTCGAATATCATAAACTACTGGCTTGAATATCATAAACTACTGGCTTGAATACCATAAACTTCTCACTCGAATACCATAAACTTCTCACTCGAATACCATAAACTACTGGCTTGAATACCATAAACTTCTCACTCGAATACCATAAACTTCTCACTCGAATATCATAAACTTCTCACTCGAATACCATAAACTTCTCTCTTGAATACCATAAACTACTGGCTTGAATACCATAAACTTCTCTCTTGAATACCATAAACTACTGGCTTGAATACCATAAACTACTGGCTTGAATACCATAAACTTCTCTCTTGAATACCATAAACTACTGGCTTGAATACCATAAACTTCTCACTTGAATACCATAAACTACTGGCTTGAATACCATAAACTTCTCTCTTGAATACCATAAACTACTGGCTTGAATACCATAAACTACTGGCTTGAATACCATAAACTTCTCACTCGAATACCATAAACTACTGGCTTGAATATCATAAACTTCTCACTTGAATACCATAAACTACTGGCTTGAATACCATAAACTTCTCACTCGAATACCATAAACTACTGGCTTGAATACCATAAACTTCTCACTCGAATACCATAAACTTCTCACTCGAATACCATAAACTACTGGCTTGAATACCATAAACTTCTCACTCGAATATCATAAACTACTGGCTCGAATATCATAAACTACTGGCTTGAATACCATAAACTTCTCACTCGAATATCATAAACTACTGGCTTGAATACCATAAACTACTGGCTTGAATACCATAAACTTCTCACTCGAATATCATAAACTACTGGCTTGAATACCATAAACTACTGGCTTGAATACCATAAACTTCTCACTCGAATATCATAAACTACTGGCTTGAATACCATAAACTACTGGCTTGAATACCATAAACTTCTCACTCGAATATCATAAACTTCTCACTTGAATACCATAAACTACTGGCTTGAATACCATAAACTTCTCACTCGAATACCATAAACTACTGGCTTGAATACCATAAACTACTGGCTTGAATACCATAAACTTCTCACTCGAATACCATAAACTTCTCACTCGAATACCATAAACTACTCTCTTGAATACCATAAACTTCTCACTCGAATACCATAAACTTCTCTCTTGAATACCATAAACTACTGGCTTGAATACCATAAACTTCTCACTCGAATACCATAAACTTCTCTCTTGAATACCATAAACTACTGGCTTGAATACCATAAACTACTGGCTTGAATACCATAAACTTCTCACTTGAATACCATAAACTACTGGCTTGAATACCATAAACTTCTCACTCGAATACCATAAACTTCTCTCTTGAATACCATAAACTACTGGCTTGAATACCATAAACTACTGGCTTGAATACCATAAACTTCTCACTCGAATACCATAAACTACTGGCTTGAATACCATAAACTTCTCACTCGAATACCATAAACTACTGGCTTGAATACCATAAACTACTGGCTTGAATACCATAAACTTCTCACTCGAATACCATAAACTTCTCACTCGAATACCATAAACTTCTCACTCGAATACCATAAACTACTGGCTCGAATACCATAAACTTCTCTCTTGAATACCATAAACTTCTCACTCGAATACCATAAACTACTGGCTTGAATACCATAAACTTCTCTCTTGAATACCATAAACTACTGGCTTGAATACCATAAACTTCTCACTCGAATACCATAAACTACTGGCTTGAATACCATAAACTTCTCTCTTGAATACCATAAACTTCTCACTCGAATACCATAAACTACTGGCTTGAATACCATAAACTTCTCTCTTGAATACCATAAACTACTGGCTTGAATACCATAAACTTCTCACTCGAATACCATAAACTACTGGCTTGAATACCATAAACTTCTCTCTTGAATACCATAAACTACTGGTTTGAATACCATAAACTTCTCACTCGAATATCATAAACTACTGGCTTGAATATCATAAACTACTGGCTTGAATACCATAAACTTCTCACTCGAATACCATAAACTACTGGCTTGAATATCATAAACTTCTCACTCGAATATCATAAACTTCTCACTCGAATACCATAAACTACTGGCTTGAATATCATAAACTACTGGCTTGAATACCATAAACTACTGGCTTGAATACCATAAACTTCTCTCTTGAATACCATAAACTACTGGCTTGAATATCATAAACTACTGGCTTGAATACCATAAACTACTGGCTTGAATATCATAAACTTCTCACTCGAATATCATAAACTTCTCACTCGAATATCATAAACTACTGGCTTGAATACCATAAACTACTGGCTCGAATACCATAAACTACTGGCTTGAATACCATAAACTTCTCACTCGAATACCATAAACTACTGGCTTGAATACCATAAACTTCTCACTCGAATATCATAAACTACTGGCTTGAATATCATAAACTACTGGCTTGAATACCATAAACTTCTCACTCGAATACCATAAACTTCTCACTCGAATACCATAAACTACTGGCTTGAATACCATAAACTTCTCACTCGAATACCATAAACTTCTCACTCGAATATCATAAACTTCTCACTCGAATATCATAAACTTCTCACTCGAATATCATAAACTTCTCACTCGAATACCATAAACTTCTCTCTTGAATACCATAAACTACTGGCTTGAATACCATAAACTTCTCTCTTGAATACCATAAACTGCTGGCTTGAATACCATAAACTACTGGCTTGAATACCATAAACTACTGGCTTGAATACCATAAACTTCTCACTCAAATACCATAAACTTCTCACTGAATACCATAAACTACTGGCTGAATACCATAAACTTCTCTCTTGAATACCATAAACTACTGGCTTGAATACCATAAACTTCTCACTTGAATACCATAAACTACTGGCTTGAATACCATAAACTTCTCTCTTGAATACCATAAACTACTGGCTTGAATACCATAAACTACTGGCTTGAATACCATAAACTTCTCACTCGAATACCATAAACTACTGGCTTGAATATCATAAACTTCTCACTTGAATACCATAAACTACTGGCTTGAATACCATAAACTTCTCACTCGAATACCATAAACTACTGGCTTGAATACCATAAACTTCTCACTCGAATACCATAAACTTCTCACTCGAATATCATAAACTACTGGCTTGAATACCATAAACTTCTCACTCGAATATCATAAACTACTGGCTCGAATATCATAAACTACTGGCTTGAATACCATAAACTTCTCACTCGAATATCATAAACTACTGGCTCGAATACCATAAACTACTGGCTTGAATACCATAAACTTCTCACTCGAATATCATAAACTACTGGCTTGAATACCATAAACTACTGGCTTGAATACCATAAACTTCTCACTCGAATATCATAAACTACTGGCTT
Source organism: Archivesica marissinica (assembly GCA_014843695.1). NCBI lineage: Eukaryota > Metazoa > Mollusca > Bivalvia > Venerida > Vesicomyidae > Archivesica > Archivesica marissinica. The sequence continues at coordinate 4,442,731 of CM026395.1, forward strand.
GAATACCATAAACTACTGGCTTGAATACCATAAACTTCTCACTCGAATACCATAAACTTCTCACTTGAATACCATAAACTACTGGCTTGAATACCATAAACTTCTCACTCGAATATCATAAACTACTGGCTTGAATACCATAAACTACTGGCTTGAATACCATAAACTTCTCACTCGAATACCATAAACTTCTCACTTGAATACCATAAACTACTCGCTTGAATACCATAAACTTCTCACTCGAATACCATAAACTTCTCTCTTGAATACCATAAACTACTGGCTTGAATACCATAAACTTCTCACTCGAATACCATAAACTTCTCTCTTGAATACCATAAACTACTGGCTTGAATACCATAAACTACTGGCTTGAATACCATAAACTTCTCACTTGAATACCATAAACTACTGGCTTGAATACCATAAACTTCTCACTCGAATACCATAAACTTCTCTCTTGAATACCATAAACTACTGGCTTGAATACCATAAACTACTGGCTTGAATACCATAAACTTCTCACTCGAATACCATAAACTACTGGCTTGAATATCATAAACTTCTCACTTGAATACCATAAACTACTGGCTTGAATACCATAAACTTCTCACTCGAATACCATAAACTACTGGCTTGAATATCATAAACTTCTCACTCGAATACCATAAACTTCTCTCTTGAATACCATAAACTACTGGCTTGAATACCATAAACTTCTCTCTTGAATACCATAAACTACTGGCTTGAATACCATAAACTTCTCACTCGAATATCATAAACTACTGGCTTGAATACCATAAACTTCTCACTCGAATACCATAAACTTCTCTCTTGAATACCATAAACTTCTCTCTTGAATACCATAAACTACTGGCTTGAATACCATAAACTTCTCACTCGAATACCATAAACTTCTCTCTTGAATACCATAAACTACTGGCTTGAATACCATAAACTTCTCACTCGAATACCATAAACTTCTCACTCGAATACCATAAACTACTGGCTTGAATACCATAAACTTCTCACTCGAATACCATAAACTTCTCTCTTGAATACCATAAACTACTGGCTTGAATACCATAAACTTCTCACTCGAATACCATAAACTTCTCACTCGAATACCATAAACTACTGGCTTGAATACCATAAACTTCTCACTCGAATACCATAAACTACTGGCTTGAATACCATAAACTTCTCACTCGAATACCATAAACTTCTCACTCGAATACCATAAACTACTGGCTTGAATACCATAAACTTCTCACTCGAATACCATAAACTACTGGCTTGAATACCATAAACTACTGGCTTGAATACCATAAACTACTGGCTTGAATACCATAAACTTCTCACTCGAATATCATAAACTACTGGCTTGAATACCATAAACTTCTCACTCGAATACCATAAACTTCTCACTCGAATACCATAAACTACTGGCTTGAATACCATAAACTACTGGCTTGAATACCATAAACTTCTCACTCGAATACCATAAACTTCTCACTCGAATACCATAAACTACTGGCTTGAATACCATAAACTTCTCTCTTGAATACCATAAACTTCTCACTCGAATATCATAAACTTCTCACTCGAATACCATAAACTTCTCTCTTGAATACCATAAACTACTGGCTTGAATACCATAAACTTCTCTCTTGAATACCATAAACTACTGGCTTGAATACCATAAACTACTGGCTTGAATACCATAAACTACTGGCTTGAATACCATAAACTTCTCACTCGAATACCATAAACTACTGGCTCGAATACCATAAACTTCTCTCTTGAATACCATAAACTTCTCACTCGAATACCATAAACTACTGGCTCGAATACCATAAACTTCTCTCTTGAATACCATAAACTACTGGCTTGAATACCATAAACTTCTCACTCGAATACCATAAACTACTGGCTCGAATACCATAAACTTCTCTCTTGAATACCATAAACTTCTCACTCGAATACCATAAACTACTGGCTTGAATACCATAAACTTCTCTCTTGAATACCATAAACTACTGGCTTGAATACCATAAACTTCTCACTCGAATACCATAAACTACTGGCTTGAATACCATAAACTTCTCTCTTGAATACCATAAACTACTGGCTTGAATACCATAAACTTCTCACTCGAATATCATAAACTACTGGCTTGAATATCATAAACTTCTCACTCGAATATCATAAACTACTGGCTTGAATATCATAAACTTCTCACTCGAATATCATAAACTTCTCACTCGAATATCATAAACTACTGGCTTGAATATCATAAACTACTGGCTTGAATATCATAAACTACTGGCTTGAATACCATAAACTACTGGCTTGAATACCATAAACTTCTCTCTTGAATACCATAAACTACTGGCTTGAATATCATAAACTACTGGCTTGAATATCATAAACTACTGGCTTGAATACCATAAACTACTGGCTTGAATATCATAAACTTCTCACTCGAATATCATAAACTTCTCACTCGAATATCATAAACTACTGGCTTGAATACCATAAACTACTGGCTTGAATACCATAAACTACTGGCTTGAATACCATAAACTTCTCTCTTGAATACCATAAACTACTGGCTCGAATACCATAAACTTCTCACTCGAATATCATAAACTACTGGCTTGAATACCATAAACTACTGGCTCGAATACCATAAACTACTGGCTTGAATACCATAAACTTCTCACTCGAATACCATAAACTACTGGCTTGAATACCATAAACTTCTCACTCGAATATCATAAACTACTGGCTTGAATATCATAAACTACTGGCTTGAATACCATAAACTTCTCACTCGAATACCATAAACTTCTCACTCGAATACCATAAACTTCTCACTCGAATACCATAAACTACTGGCTCGAATACCATAAACTTCTCTCTTGAATACCATAAACTTCTCACTCGAATACCATAAACTACTGGCTCGAATACCATAAACTTCTCTCTTGAATACCATAAACTACTGGCTTGAATACCATAAACTTCTCACTCGAATACCATAAACTACTGGCTCGAATACCATAAACTTCTCTCTTCAATACCATAAACTTCTCACTCGAATACCATAAACTACTGGCTTGAATACCATAAACTTCTCTCTTGAATACCATAAACTACTGGCTTGAATACCATAAACTTCTCACTCGAATACCATAAACTACTGGCTTGAATACCATAAACTACTGGTTTGAATACCATAAACTTCTCACTCGAATATCATAAACTACTGGCTTGAATATCATAAACTACTGGCTTGAATACCATAAACTTCTCACTCGAATATCATAAACTACTGGCTTGAATATCATAAACTTCTCACTCGAATATCATAAACTACTGGCTTGAATATCATAAACTTCTCACTCGAATATCATAAACTTCTCACTCGAATATCATAAACTACTGGCTTGAATATCATAAACTACTGGCTTGAATACCATAAACTACTGGCTTGAATACCATAAACTTCTCTCTTGAATACCATAAACTACTGGCTTGAATATCATAAACTACTGGCTTGAATACCATAAACTACTGGCTTGAATATCATAAACTTCTCACTCGAATATCATAAACTTCTCACTCGAATATCATAAACTACTGGCTTGAATACCATAAACTACTGGCTTGAATACCATAAACTACTGGCTTGAATACCATAAACTTCTCTCTTGAATACCATAAACTACTGGCTCGAATACCATAAACTTCTCACTCGAATATCATAAACTACTGGCTTGAATACCATAAACTACTGGCTCGAATACCATAAACTACTGGCTTGAATACCATAAACTTCTCACTCGAATACCATAAACTACTGGCTTGAATACCATAAACTTCTCACTCGAATATCATAAACTACTGGCTTGAATATCATAAACTACTGGCTTGAATACCATAAACTTCTCACTCGAATACCATAAACTTCTCACTCGAATACCATAAACTACTGGCTCGAATATCATAAACTTCTCACTCGAATATCATAAACTTCTCACTCGAATATCATAAACTTCTCACTCGAATACCATAAACTTCTCTCTTGAATACCATAAACTACTGGCTTGAATACCATAAACTTCTCTCTTGAATACCATAAACTACTGGCTTGAATACCATAAACTACTGGCTTGAATACCATAAACTACTGGCTTGAATACCATAAACTTCTCTCTTGAATACCATAAACTACTGTCTTGAATACCATAAACTACTGGCTTGAATACCATAAACTTCTCACTTGAATACCATAAACTACTGGCTTGAATACCATAAACTTCTCACTCAAATACCATAAACTTCTCACTTGAATACCATAAACTACTGGCTTGAATACCATAAACTTCTCTCTTGAATACCATAAACTACTGGCTTGAATACCATAAACTTCTCACTTGAATACCATAAACTACTGGCTTGAATACCATAAACTTCTCTCTTGAATACCATAAACTACTGGCTTGAATACCATAAACTACTGGCTTGAATACCATAAACTTCTCACTCGAATACCATAAACTACTGGCTTGAATATCATAAACTTCTCACTTGAATACCATAAACTACTGGCTTGAATACCATAAACTACTGGCTTGAATATCATAAACTTCTCACTCGAATATCATAAACTTCTCACTCGAATATCATAAACTACTGGCTTGAATACCATAAACTACTGGCTTGAATACCATAAACTTCTCTCTTGAATACCATAAACTTCTCACTCGAATACCATAAACTTCTCTCTTGAATACCATAAACTACTGGCTCGAATACCATAAACTTCTCTCTTGAATACCATAAACTTCTCACTCGAATACCATAAGCTACTGGCTCGAATACCATAAACTTCTCTCTTGAATACCATAAACTACTGGCTTGAATACCATAAACTTCTCACTCGAATACCATAAACTACTGGCTCGAATACCATAAACTTCTCTCTTGAATACCATACACTACTGGCTTGAATACCATAAACTTCTCACTCGAATACCATAAACTACTGGCTCGAATACCATAAACTTCTCTCTTCAATACCATAAACTTCTCACTCGAATACCATAAACTACTGGCTTGAATACCATAAACTTCTCTCTTGAATACCATAAACTACTGGCTTGAATACCATAAACTTCTCACTCGAATACCATAAACTACTGGCTTGAATACCATAAACTTCTCTCTTGAATACCATAAACTACTGGCTTGAATACCATAAACTTCTCACTCGAATATCATAAACTACTGGCTTGAATATCATAAACTTCTCACTCGAATACCATAAACTTCTCACTCGAATATCATAAACTACTGGCTTGAATATCATAAACTACTGGCTTGAATATCATAAACTACTGGCTTGAATACCATAAACTACTGGCTTGAATACCATAAACTTCTCTCTTGAATACCATAAACTACTGGCTTGAATATCATAAACTACTGGCTTGAATATCATAAACTACTGGCTTGAATACCATAAACTACTGGCTTGAATATCATAAACTTCTCACTCGAATATCATAAACTTCTCACTCGAATATCATAAACTACTGGCTTGAATACCATAAACTACTGGCTTGAATACCATAAACTACTGGCTTGAATACCATAAACTTCTCTCTTGAATACCATAAACTACTGGCTCGAATACCATAAACTTCTCACTCGAATATCATAAACTACTGGCTTGAATACCATAAACTACTGGCTCGAATACCATAAACTACTGGCTTGAATACCATAAACTTCTCACTCGAATACCATAAACTACTGGCTTGAATACCATAAACTTCTCACTCGAATATCATAAACTACTGGCTTGAATATCATAAACTACTGGCTTGAATACCATAAACTTCTCACTCGAATACCATAAACTTCTCACTCGAATACCATAAACTTCTCACTCGAATACCATAAACTACTGGCTCGAATACCATAAACTTCTCTCTTGAATACCATAAACTTCTCACTCGAATACCATAAACTACTGGCTCGAATACCATAAACTTCTCTCTTGAATACCATAAACTACTGGCTTGAATACCATAAACTTCTCACTCGAATACCATAAACTACTGGCTCGAATACCATAAACTTCTCTCTTCAATACCATAAACTTCTCACTCGAATACCATAAACTACTGGCTTGAATACCATAAACTTCTCTCTTGAATACCATAAACTACTGGCTTGAATACCATAAACTTCTCACTCGAATACCATAAACTACTGGCTTGAATACCATAAACTTCTCTCTTGAATACCATAAACTACTGGCTTGAATACCATAAACTTCTCACTCGAATATCATAAACTACTGGCTTGAATACCATAAACTACTGGCTTGAATACCATAAACTTCTCACTCGAATATCATAAACTACTGGCTTGAATACCATAAACTTCTCACTCGAATATCATAAACTACTGGCTTGAATATCATAAACTTCTCACTCGAATATCATAAACTTCTCACTCGAATATCATAAACTACTGGCTTGAATATCATAAACTACTGGCTTGAATACCATAAACTACTGGCTTGAATACCATAAACTTCTCTCTTGAATACCATAAACTACTGGCTTGAATATCATAAACTACTGGCTTGAATACCATAAACTACTGGCTTGAATATCATAAACTTCTCACTCGAATATCATAAACTTCTCACTCGAATATCATAAACTACTGGCTTGAATACCATAAACTACTGGCTTGAATACCATAAACTACTGGCTTGAATACCATAAACTTCTCTCTTGAATACCATAAACTACTGGCTCGAATACCATAAACTTCTCACTCGAATATCATAAACTACTGGCTTGAATACCATAAACTACTGGCTCGAATACCATAAACTACTGGCTTGAATACCATAAACTTCTCACTCGAATACCATAAACTACTGGCTTGAATACCATAAACTTCTCACTCGAATATCATAAACTACTGGCTTGAATATCATAAACTACTGGCTTGAATACCATAAACTTCTCACTCGAATACCATAAACTTCTCACTCGAATACCATAAACTACTGGCTCGAATATCATAAACTTCTCACTCGAATATCATAAACTTCTCACTCGAATATCATAAACTTCTCACTCGAATACCATAAACTTCTCTCTTGAATACCATAAACTACTGGCTTGAATACCATAAACTTCTCTCTTGAATACCATAAACTACTGGCTTGAATACCATAAACTACTGGCTTGAATACCATAAACTTCTCACTTGAATACCATAAACTACTGGCTTGAATACCATAAACTTCTCACTTGAATACCATAAACTACTGGCTTGAATACCATAAACTTCTCTCTTGAATACCATAAACTACTGGCTTGAATACCATAAACTACTGGCTTGAATACCATAAACTTCTCACTCGAATACCATAAACTACTGGCTTGAATACCATAAACTTCTCACTTGAATACCATAAACTACTGGCTTGAATACCATAAACTTCTCACTCGAATACCATAAACTACTGGCTTGAATACCATAAACTTCTCACTCGAATACCATAAACTTCTCACTCGAATATCATAAACTACTGGCTTGAATACCATAAACTTCTCACTCGAATATCATAAACTACTGGCTCGAATATCATAAACTACTGGCTTGAATACCATAAACTTCTCACTCGAATATCATAAACTACTGGCTCGAATACCATAAACTACTGGCTTGAATACCATAAACTTCTCACTCGAATATCATAAACTACTGGCTTGAATACCATAAACTACTGGCTTGAATACCATAAACTTCTCACTCGAATATCATAAACTACTGGCTTGAATACCATAAACTACTGGCTTGAATACCATAAACTACTGGCTTGAATACCATAAACTTCTCTCTTGAATACCATAAACTACTGGCTTGAATACCATAAACTTCTCACTCGAATATCATAAACTACTGGCTTGAATATCATAAACTTCTCACTCGAATACCATAAACTTCTCTCTTGAATACCATAAACTCTCACTCAAACAAACACTCTTGAATACCATAAACTCTCCTAACCATAAACCACTAATACCAAACTTCTCTCTTGAATACCATAAACTACTGGCTTGAATACCATAAACTTCTCACTCGAATACCATAAACTTCTCTCTTGAATACCATAAACTACTGGCTTGAATACCATAAACTACTGGCTTGAATACCATAAACTTCTCACTCGAATACCATAAACTACTGGCTTGAATACCATAAACTTCTCACTCGAATACCATAAACTTCTCTCTTGAATACCATAAACTACTGGCTTGAATACCATAAACTACTGGCTTGAATACCATAAACTTCTCACTCGAATACCATAAACTACTGGCTTGAATACCATAAACTTCTCACTCGAATATCATAAACTACTGGCTTGAATATCATAAACTACTGGCTTGAATACCATAAACTTCTCACTCGAATACCATAAACTTCTCACTCGAATACCATAAACTTCTCACTCGAATACCATAAACTACTGGCTCGAATACCATAAACTTCTCTCTTGAATACCATAAACTTCTCACTCGAATACCATAAACTACTGGCTCGAATACCATAAACTTCTCTCTTGAATACCATAAACTACTGGCTTGAATACCATAAACTTCTCACTCGAATACCATAAACTACTGGCTCGAATACCATAAACTTCTCTCTTGAATACCATAAACTTCTCACTCGAATACCATAAACTACTGGCTTGAATACCATAAACTTCTCTCTTGAATACCATAAACTACTGGCTTGAATACCATAAACTTCTCACTCGAATACCATAAACTACTGGCTTGAATACCATAAACTTCTCTCTTGAATACCATAAACTACTGGCTTGAATACCATAAACTTCTCACTCGAATACCATAAACTACTGGCTTGAATATCATAAACTACTGGCTTGAATACCATAAACTTCTCACTTGAATATCATAAACTACTGGCTTGAATATCATAAACTTCTCACTCGAATATCATAAACTTCTCACTCGAATATCATAAACTACTGGCTTGAATATCATAAACTACTGGCTTGAATACCATAAACTACTGGCTTGAATACCATAAACTTCTCTCTTGAATACCATAAACTACTGGCTTGAATATCATAAACTACTGGCTTGAATACCATAAACTACTGGCTTGAATATCATAAACTTCTCACTCGAATATCATAAACTTCTCACTCGAATATCATAAACTACTGGCTTGAATACCATAAACTACTGGCTCGAATACCATAAACTACTCACTTGAATACCATAAACTTCTCACTCGAATACCATAAACTACTGGCTTGAATACCATAAACTTCTCACTCGAATATCATAAACTACTGGCTTGAATATCATAAACTACTGGCTTGAATACCATAAACTTCTCACTCGAATACCATAAACTTCTCACTCGAATACCATAAACTACTGGCTTGATTACCATAAACTTCTCACTCGAATACCATAAACTTCTCACTCGAATATCATAAACTTCTCACTCGAATATCATAAACTTCTCACTCGAATATCATAAACTTCTCACTCGAATACCATAAACTTCTCTCTTGAATACCATAAACTACTGGCTTGAATACCATAAACTTCTCTCTTGAATACCATAAACTGCTGGCTTGAATACCATAAACTACTGGCTTGAATACCATAAACTACTGGCTTGAATACCATAAACTTCTCACTCAAATACCATAAACTTCTCACTTGAATACCATAAACTACTGGCTTGAATACCATAAACTTCTCTCTTGAATACCATAAACTACTGGCTTGAATACCATAAACTTCTCACTTGAATACCATAAACTACTGGCTTGAATACCATAAACTTCTCTCTTGAATACCATAAACTACTGGCTTGAATACCATAAACTACTGGCTTGAATACCATAAACTTCTCACTCGAATACCATAAACTACTGGCTTGAATATCATAAACTTCTCACTTGAATACCATAAACTACTGGCTTGAATACCATAAACTTCTCACTCGAATACCATAAACTACTGGCTTGAATACCATAAACTTCTCACTCGAATACCATAAACTTCTCACTCGAATATCATAAACTACTGGCTTGAATACCATAAACTTCTCACTCGAATATCATAAACTACTGGCTCGAATATCATAAACTACTGGCTTGAATACCATAAACTTCTCACTCGAATATCATAAACTACTGGCTCGAATACCATAAACTACTGGCTTGAATACCATAAACTTCTCACTCGAATATCATAAACTACTGGCTTGAATACCATAAACTACTGGCTTGAATACCATAAACTTCTCACTCGAATATCATAAACTACTGGCTTGAATACCATAAACTACTGGCTTGAATACCATAAACTTCTCACTCGAATATCATAAACTTCTCACTTGAATACCATAAACTACTGGCTTGAATACCATAAACTTCTCACTCGAATATCATAAACTACTGGCTTGAATACCATAAACTACTGGCTTGAATACCATAAACTTCTCACTCAAATACCATAAACTTCTCACTCAAATACCATAAACTACTCTCTTGAATACCATAAACTTCTCACTCGAATACCATAAACTTCTCTCTTGAATACCATAAACTACTGGCTTGAATACCATAAACTTCTCACTCGAATACCATAAACTTCTCTCTTGAATACCATAAACTACTGGCTTGAATACCATAAACTACTGGCTTGAATACCATAAACTTCTCACTTGAATACCATAAACTACTGGCTTGAATACCATAAACTTCTCACTCGAATACCATAAACTTCTCTCTTGAATACCATAAACTACTGGCTTGAATACCATAAACTACTGGCTTGAATACCATAAACTTCTCACTCGAATACCATAAACTACTGGCTTGAATATCATAAACTTCTCACTTGAATACCATAAACTACTGGCTTGAATACCATAAACTTCTCACTCGAATACCATAAACTACTGGCTTGAATATCATAAACTTCTCACTCGAATACGATAAACTTCTCTCTTGAATACCATAAACTACTGGCTTGAATACCATAAACTTCTCTCTTGAATACCATAAACTACTGGCTTGAATACCATAAACTTCTCACTCGAATATCATAAACTACTGGCTTGAATATCATAAACTTCTCACTCGAATACCATAAACTTCTCTCTTGAATACCATAAACTTCTCTCTTGAATACCATAAACTACTGGCTTGAATACCATAAACTTCTCACTCGAATACCATAAACTTCTCTCTTGAATACCATAAACTACTGGCTTGAATACCATAAACTTCTCACTCGAATACCATAAACTTCTCACTCGAATACCATAAACTACTGGCTTGAATACCATAAACTTCTCACTCGAATACCATAAACTTCTCTCTTGAATACCATAAACTACTGGCTTGAATACCATAAACTTCTCACTCGAATACCATAAACTTCTCACTCGAATACCATAAACTACTGGCTTGAATACCATAAACTTCTCACTCGAATACCATAAACTACTGGCTTGAATACCATAAACTTCTCACTCGAATACCATAAACTTCTCACTCGAATACCATAAACTACTGGCTTGAATACCATAAACTTCTCACTCGAATACCATAAACTACTGGCTTGAATACCATAAACTACTGGCTTGAATACCATAAACTACTGGCTTGAATACCATAAACTTCTCACTCGAATATCATAAACTACTGGCTTGAATACCATAAACTTCTCACTCGAATACCATAAACTTCTCACTCGAATACCATAAACTACTGGCTTGAATACCATAAACTTCTCTCTTGAATACCATAAACTTCTCACTCGAATACCATAAACTTCTCACTCGAATATCATAAACTACTGGCTTGAATACCATAAACTTCTCACTCGAATACCATAAACTTCTCACTCGAATACCATAAACTACTGGCTTGAATACCATAAACTTCTCACTCGAATACCATAAACTTCTCACTCGAATACCATAAACTACTGGCTTGAATACCATAAACTTCTCTCTTGAATACCATAAACTACTGGCTTGAATACCATAAACTACTGGCTTGAATACCATAAACTTCTCACTCGAATACCATAAACTACTGGCTTGAATATCATAAACTTCTCACGAATACCATAAACTACTGGCTTGAATACCATAAACTTCTCACTCGAATACCATAAACTACTGGCTTGAATACCATAAACTTCTCACTCGAATACCATAAACTTCTCACTCGAATACCATAAACTACTGGCTTGAATACCATAAACTACTGGCTAGAATACCATAAACTACTCACTCGAATATCATAAACTTCTCACTCGAATACCATAAACTACTGGCTTGAATACCATAAACTTCTCACTCGAATACCATAAACTACTGGCTTGAATACCATAAACTACTGGCTTGAATACCATAAACTTCTCTCTTGAATACCATAAACTACTCACTCAAATATCATAAACTACAGGCTTGAATACCATAAACTACTCACTCGAATACCATAAACTACTGGCTTGAATACCATAAACTACTCACTCGAATACCATAAACTACTGGCTTGAATACCATAAACTTCTCACTCGAATAACATAAACTACTGGCTTGAATATCATAAACTACTGGCTTGAATACCATAAACTTCTCTCTTGAATACCATAAACTTCTCACTCGAATACCATAAACTACTGGCTCGAATACCATAAACTTCTCTCTTGAATACCATAAACTTCTCACTCGAATAC
>CM026395.1:4456581-4510013 GCA_014843695.1 Archivesica marissinica
TTTGCCAGTATATGCCACAACTAAAATTTATCTGAAACAGAAAAGATCACTTACCCGACACGGCTTCCATGGAAACTTCAGAACAATCGGCTGCCAGGTGCTTTGCTGAACCACAGTTATGACAGTTGAGCTTCTTCGTCCTCTTCTGACTGTACCCCCCTCCCACAGTGACATGACTGCCGTAATTATTGTATCCACATATCACGTTTGGGACACTCGCTGTAGTGTTGGAATGAGACACCCCGTACATAGGATTGTATAGCATTTCTTGGTTGAATCCGTTAGGATAGGGGTTGTGGTGAACATACAGATGCTGCATGGGCAGCATGCCGTTGGAATACGGCGAGTGCCACATGTTTGTGTGGTGAATTTGAGGCATTAATGGAACAGGCTGTGGTGCCTGGTTATGTCCTGGACAACCGCACGACGTACAAGATGGTGCACGACTTGTTGGTCCTGTATTACCACTACCCGAGCTTACAGCGATCGCGGGAGGTCTGTGGGTACAGGATTCCGCATTTATCGAATTGTCAACACCGTTCATTATAACATTTGGAGATTTTCCTGCTAAAGACGCAGGCATAGGCGCGGGAGACACAACACTCTGTGTTCCATGGAATCCTTTCCCATTATTCCCAGTTGGGGCACTACCATTCATAACAGGATGTGGACTGGGAACTAGCGTATGATTCACCGGAGCACCAGGGGGGAACACATGTCTAGGGCCCGTCATATTTACCGGATTAAAATGAGATCGCGCCAACATTGCCTGACCATTTGGCAAATAAAACATTGACCTTTGACCTAGATCAGCGGGAGACATGCTGTAACCTTGGTGACCTGACATCATCGAGATGTCTCGCATATGCTGCGGCATCACCATAGGTACAAGCGATTGAGCACCACCTTTGAAGTTGTCCGGCATATTGATTAAAAACTTTGAAGGTGTGGGTATATTAGCGTGAACTGGTTGAGCTTTGTACGAAGTGCGTAACACCTGTGGTCGCGTAAACGTTGGATCCGACGTGTAACCACTGTTACCATTGTTTCCAATATTGTTCACGTTTATATCCGCCGTTTCAGTTAGAAGTGGCGGAGTAACACTGTTAGAATTTGACTCCTGGTTTACATCAGTGTTCTGATCCTGCCAATTGGACCTTGCAGAATTAGGGGCCGAATGACCCTTCCATTTGGCACTTCCTCTACACTGGCCAGGTCGCTTATCTGAAACGTTAAAAATGCACACAAGTACAATCAATGTTTTTAGGAACATATGGCAGGCAGTAGAGATGTTTTGGCTGTGCTATCAATTTGATATATACAGGCAGTCTCCACAATAGCTGAACATGTTAACCCAGATATATTTACATCGCTTTTGCAATTCCTTCGATGAACGTATGTGCCCTGATTGCATACATTTTTGTATGAGGGTTTCCAACTAATGATATGCGCACTCGAAGTTACGGGTATGCGCAATGGCAGTGTTAGGCAGTGTTCGTTGTGAGAAAAGGCGTGTCTTACAGTTTACACTGTTCGAAGGATGATCTATTTACGTGTTCCGAGACCCGGATTGCATTGGTGAGAAGCCAGCGCGCTAACCACTGCGCTAATCGGACACGGTAAGTTACAAATTTGGACTAAAAACATTTTAAATGCAAAGTGTGCTATATTTTCTTTGTTTCATTAAAAAGAATAATTAATGTAAATATAAGTAATGAATCACATGTTAATAGTTTCCATTGGGGTATGAACTACATTGGGTGTGTCTTAAGTTAGCATGGAGGCCTTTGGCCTCCATACACTTTAACCACACCCAATGTAGTTCATACCCCAATGGAAACTTTGGCCTCCACGCTAACTTTAAACACACCCAATGTAGTTCATACCCCAATGGAAACTATTAACCTGCGATTCATTCCTAAGTGAGTCTAGAGTAAGTTCCGGAAAATGCATGAATGGTAATGAAGATTCATGGATAAATGTCTTACCTCGTTCTCCGTCATCTGAGGAACTATCGGTGAGAGGAAGCTGCAGGTGAGGTTTACGTACAGCTGCCTGAGCCGGCAAATGCGGGCTCGGCGATGGGCTTGAATACTCGGAATTGGTTGGGGACAGGTCCCGTGCACCAGGCACCATGTCCACCACATCCTGGAATGGCGGGTAGTTGAATACTGGCTGGTAGGCTCCTGGTGGAGCTTGGTGATACGGCAATGGGGGCATGGTTCCCGGGGCTGGTAGTGAGGGCATGTATGCGTGTATGGGCGGCCACATTAGACCTGTATGTGCTGCGGGTTCTATCAGACCATTGGTGAACGGTGGCTGCTTCTCTCTGAAACAAATGGACATGTTGTTGTTGTAAGGAAATACAGATTGCATGCAATTCC
Organism: Archivesica marissinica; assembly: GCA_014843695.1. Lineage (NCBI taxonomy): Eukaryota > Metazoa > Mollusca > Bivalvia > Venerida > Vesicomyidae > Archivesica > Archivesica marissinica. The sequence goes on from CM026395.1 coordinate 4,458,966, forward strand.
ATTTATCATTTTTCCTAGCGTAACTTACCGTATTTTATTAAATATTATTGCTTTAATGGTGCCTGCTATATCCTAGCGTAACTTACCGTATTTTATTAAATATTATTGCTTTAATGGTGCCTGCTATATCCTAGCGTAACTTACCGTATTTTATTAAATATTATTGCTTTAATGGTACCTGCTATATCCTAGCGTAACTTACCGTATTTTATTAAATATTATTGCTTTAATGGTGCCTGCTATTGGTTTGTTTTTTTTTTTTTTGGTGTGTTTTCTTTTGAACTCCCATCGTCTCCAGATGTTCAAAAGTCATTGATGCTACCTGCAAAACACCAATAAAAGTCATTGATGCCACCTGCAATACACCAATAAAAGTCATTGATGCCACCTGCAAAACACCAATAATGGTCATTGATGCCACCTGCAAAACACCAATAAAAGTCATTGATGCCACCTGCAAAACACCAATAAAAGTCATTGATGCCACCTGCAAAACACCAATAAAAGTCATTGATGCCACCTGTAAAACACCAATAAACGTCATTGATGCCACCTGCAAAACACCAATAAAAGTCATTGATGCCACCTGCAAAACACCAATAATGGTCATTGATGCCACCTGCAAAACACCAATAAAAGTCATTGATGCCACCTGCAAAACACCAATAGAAGTCATTGATGCCACCTGCAAAACACCAATAAAAGTCATTGATGCCACCTGCAAAACACCAATAAGCCATTTATGCCACCTGTAAAACACCAATAAAAGTCATTGATGCGACCTGCAAAACACCAATAAGTCATTGATGCCACCTGCAAAACACCAATAAAAGTCATTGATGCCACCTGTAAAACACCAATAAAAGTCATTGATGCCACCTGCAAAACACCAATAAAGGTCATATGATGCTACCTGCAAAACACCAATAACGGTCATTGATGCCACCTGCAAAACACCAATAAAGGTCATTGATGCCACCTGCAAAACACCAATAAAGGTCATTGATGCCACCTGCAAAACACCAATAACGGTCATTGATGCCACCTGCAAAACACCAATAAAGGTCCTGAAACATCATTCTGTAGTCTGGTTACTTTACGACTATATTATATAAAATATTAATAATATTTAAAAAGTCATCATGTTCAGTGGCGAGAGTTAATCATGTACACACGATCCGGGTATGGACATACTTCTGCTCAGGACATGTATACATGATCCGGGTATGGACATACTTCTGCTCAGGACATGTATACACGATCCGGGTATGGACATACTTCTGCTCAGGACATACTTCTGCTCAGGACATGTATACATGATCCGGGTATGGACATACTTCTGCTCAGGACATGTATACACGATCCGGGTATGGACATACTTCTGCTCAGGACATGTACCACGATCCGGGTATGGACATACTTCTGCTCAGGACATGTATACATGATCCGGGTATGGACATACTTCTGCTCAGGACATGTACACACGATCCGGGTATGGACATACTTCTGCTCAGGACATGTACACACGATCCGGGTATGGACATACTTCTGCTCAGGACATGTATACATGATCCGGGTATGGACATACTTCTGCTCAGGACATGTACACACGATCCGGGTATGGACATACTTCTGCTCAGGACATGTACACACAATCCGGGTATGGACATACTTCTACTCAGGACATGTATACATGATCCGGGTATGGACATACTTCTGCTCAGGACATATTTCCATTCTGTAAGCCTATTTAGAGGCCTGTGGTGTTGAAACCCAAGTAGAAATTGGCCACGTGTCATAGTAACATAACAAGACACAAGCGAGTGTTTACTGTATCAGGCTAATCTCCCGGTGTCTATATTAAATTTACCTGTCGTGATAGCGCAGTCGTAGCGCGTTCGCTTCAGATGCGAAAAAAGGCCCAGAGTTTGCGGACCCACTGGAGCCATTACGATTGTGCCCTTAGGCAAGTAATTTAAATTCCACATGCCTCTTCTCTCTCCCTCGTGGCGATGGATTCCATCAGGAAATGAGGTCTCGAGAGTGATTAATATTAATAAGTTGTAAAAACTTGTTTCGCAATCAAACTAAAATAAGTTTACATAACCTAAACCTACCTGTTCTATGGAGTAATTACTGAACATGTCCGCATACAGAGACAAGTTATTCAACTTGAGTAGAGCCGAAACATTCACTTCATGGGTATTATGATTGGCAGCCGTAGCCTCGGTACCCGGCTTGCTGTGAGGTGGCAGACTGGTCTCTTCTCTGTCTTGAATGGATGGGGAACCAGGCACACTATTTGCGAGAGATTCCATAGAGGAGACTGGAGACTGGCAAGGGGAGCTAATCAATGGCGAAGTAGTTTTGGTTGAGCATGAGGGACTGAAACAGGCATAAAATATATAAACCACTATAAATACTTCACTAGTTCGTACTGTCGTGGCTGTCCGATTAGCGCAGTGGTTAGCGCGCTCACTTCTCACCAATGCAACCCGGGTTCGATCCTCAGACCAGGAAGTATGTGAGATGGTACGGTGGTCGCCAGATCGGACAGGTGAGTTTTCTCCGGGTACTCCGGTTTCCTCCCACACGAATGACCACATATACGCTTTCATCCGCGCCAACGAGAGTGATTAATATAAGTTGTTAGAACTTGCTTCGCAATTGTTGTAAAATAAATCAAGTTTAAACTATTTTGTAAATATTTAATTAACAAGTGACGGAGAACGACGAGGAGGCTATAACAAATAATAACATGTTGAACAGACAAGCCATTAACCCATTTCATTCTGGATACCGTTCACAAACAGTATTTGCAAAGAACATAGAGCCAGATCAGCCGCCATGGAACGTGCCGTCTGATCAGGCTCTATGCTGTTTGCTATTCAGATGATCTTGCTAAGACACTTGGCAATGTAGCAAACAACCTAGATCCTGATCAGCATGCAGCATCACGCTGTGGCTGATCAGGATCTATGTTGTTTGCAAAAGCCTTTAAATGTATCGACAATGAAATGGGTTAATGAGAAATAATTCCTTCACCTTTACTCGAACGTTATCACAGATTTATCATGGCCTCAACAGAAGGCAAGTAATAATACAGTCAAACCTGCGTGCTCATGAACCACCTCCATTAACCAGCCAACCTGTATTATATACAGTCAAACCTGCGTGCTCATGGTCACCTCCATTAAGCAGCCAACCTGTATTATATACAGTCAAACCTGCGTGCTCATGAACCACCTCCATTAGGCAGCCACCTGTATTATATACAGTCAAACCCGTGTTCATGAACCACCTCCATTAAGCAGCCAACCTGTATTATATACAGTCAAACCTGCGTGCTCATGAACCACCTCCATTAAGCAGCCAACCTGTATTATATACAGTCAAACCTGCGTGCTTTGTCACCTCCATTAAGCAGCCAACCTGTATTATATACAGTCAAACCCGTGCTCATGAACCACCTCCATTAAGCAGCCAACCTGTATTATATACAGTCAAACCTGCGTGCTTTGTCACCTCCATTAAGCAGCCAACCTGTATTAGTGGTCACCTCAAACCTGCGTGCTCATGAACCACTTCCATTAAGCAGCCAACCTGTATTATATACAGTCAAACCTGCGTGCTCATGGTCACCTCCATTAAGCAGCCAACCTGTATTATATACAGTCAAACCTGCATGCTCATGAACCACCTCCATTAAGCAGCCAACCTGTATTATATACAGTCAAACCAGTGTGCTCATGAACCACCTCCATTAAGCAGCCAACCTGTATTATATACAGTCAAACCTGCGTGCTCATGGTCACCTCCATTAAGCAGCCAACCTGTATTATATACAGTCAAACCTGCGTGCTCATGAACCACCTCCATTAAGCAGCCAACCTGTATTATATACAGTCAAACCTGTGTTAGTGGTCACCTCAAACCTGCGTGCTCATGAACCACCTCCATTAAGCAGCCAACCTGTATTATATACAGTCAAACCCGTGTGCTCATGAACAACCTCCATTAAGCAGCCAACCTGTATTATATACAGTCAAACCCGTGTGCTCATGAACCACCTCCATTAAGCAGCCAACCTGTATTATATACAGTCAAACCCGTGTGCTCATGAACCACCTCCATTAAGCAGCCAACCTGTATTATATACAGTCAAACCCGTGTGCTCATGGTCACCTCCATTAAGCAGCCAGCCTGTATTATATACAGTCAAACCTGCGTGCTCATGGTCACCTCCATTAGGCAGCCAGCCTGTATTATATACAGTCAAACCTGTGTACTCATGAACCACCTCCATTAAGCAGCCAACCTGTATTATATACAGTCAAACCCGTGTTAATGGTCACCTCCATTAAGCAGCCAACCTGTATTATATACAGTCAAACCTGCGTGCTCATGAACCACCTCCATTAAGCAGCCAACCTGTATTATATACAGTCAAACCTGTGTTAATGGTCACCTCCATTAAGCAGCCAACCTGTATTCTATACAGTCAAACCTGTGTTAATGGTCACCTCCATTAAGCAGCCAACCTGTATTCTATACAGTCAAACCTGTGTTAATGGTCACCTCCATTAAGCAGCCAACCTGTATTCTATACAGTCAAACCTGTGTTAATGGTCACCTCCATTAAGCAGCCAACCTGTATTATATACAGTCAAACCTGTGTTAATGGTCTCCTCCATTAAGCAGCCAACCTGTATTAAGCAGCCAGTCAACATATTCCCAATGTGTTGTTTTATTATACATTTGACCTCCATTAAGCAGCCAACCTGTATTAAGCAGCCAGTCAACATATTCCCAATGTGTTGTTTTATTATACATTTGACCTCTATTAAGCAGCAACCTGTGCTAAGCAGCCAGTCAACATATTCCCAATGTGTTGTTTTATTATACATTTGACCTCTATTAAGCAGCAACCTGTGCTAAGCAGCCACTTTCTGTGATTTCCTTGGCTGGCTGCTTAAGACAGGTTTGACTGTATATGAAATCTAAATAGGAAACAGCGTCATGAGGCTAGAACATTGTAACAATCTTAAACTCTTAATCCCTTGCACGCTAGCGGCAGATAAAATCACTTTTGCAAACAGCATACAGCCAGATCTTATGGCACAGAACGTGCCATCTGATCAGGCTGTATGCTGTTTGCTATTCGGATAGAGGAGCTAAAACATTTGGCTGAGTAGCAAACAACATAGATCCTGATCAGACGTGGCAGTAACGCTGCGGCTGATCTGGATCTATGTTGTTTGCAAATGTGACTCTATTTACTCAGCAGGCAAAGGGTTAATTCACTTTACAAGGACTACATTATAGTGAATGCATATTTACCTATGGACAGCAGCCGGATACGCCAGTTCATGGTGTAAAGGACTGTGTGGGGACAAACTGCACATATCTCCTAAAATCACACATAAATCAATTGATCAACTAAACATAAGAATGCATGTAACACTCAGGGTTCATTCTAGGTCAGAATTTTGGGAGAAGTGAGAAAGCGCGTGATGGCTTCCTTAAATGGTGTTCTTTAATATACTTCTGCAAAATAGGGTTAAAATGCACAGTACAACCATTAAATACAACATTTGAATAGAAAGAGTACTTTATAATGGGCCAGTGTATCTTATTAGACAAAAAAATTTTTTTAGGGAGAAGTGGGGCCCCCAGAGGGCGAAGTCAGGGTCCCTAGGGCGACAATTTCGCCCACATCGCCCTCTAGAATGATCCCTGAACATTAAACCAGACATACATAAAGCAATACACTATAATTCTCCTGAAACGCAAACATAAACTAGAACCCGTTTTTGAGAAAAACAGACGTCTCCTCAAGCAAAGACAGAAGGGATTAACGTATGGGTGTACTACAGTGTTGTCACATTAATATCTCAAGGACAACAAACTACACATCTCCTGTAAACAGACATGAAACAGTACACTCTACTAAGATTTCTTCAAGATTATTATGTGCGAACACACCTTGGTGAATACTGAAATTGCAACAGTTTCAGTTTTTCATTAATTGACCCAATGACCAGTGGGTTGAAGATTATATAACTGTTCTCAAATCTTAAACTCAAGCTCAAGTGCTACAATTGGCCAAGCACGAGATTTACCTGGACTCAACCAATCAGAGCTTGAGATTGGGGAAAAGTTATATAACCTTCCGGCAAGATGTTTTATGGGACCGGCAAATTTTTATCGATAAGTCAATCGGTGAATGATCTTACCATTTATTGGAGACTGCGAGAGATACGAGGTATACAAGGTATGAGGCGGTGTCTGATGGTCATACTGCTGGTTTATCACAGTGTCTTCATCTGTGTACAATGATATATACATTTAAATACAGTCTACATCCCTTATCTCAAAGTCGGTTATGTCAAATTCATCGGTTTTGTCAAAACCTAGTCAAAGTTCCGTTTCAAATACCATCATTTTAGATATATATAGTCTACATCCCTTATCTCAAAGTTGGTTATGTCAAATTCATTGGTTATGTCAAAGTTTAGCAAAGTTCCGTTTCAAATACCATCATTTTACATATAAATGGCTGTTTATGTCAAATTTCGCAGTGTCAAATTTTCTGTTACATCAAATTTATTTTTTTGTCCTTTCAATATAAATAGTATTTCATACTCGTTATGTCAGAGTGCCAGTTTGCCGTCGAAGTGCAACTAATTCGGCAAATTTACCTGGTCCAAGATGTACCGCCGTTACTATACAAACACTCGATAAAGATAATTGATGGTGTTTACCGTGACAGTAATTACAATGTGTTCAATACAGGTACACACTAATCAGCAATTAACCAATAATTGGATAAACGGCTCATCGTAATAGAGTATCAGGTTATTGCACCATTACATGCGAATTCTGTATAAATGTTATTTACATGAATGTGCTGCATTTATTAAATATTAAATACATTATTACGATGTGTGGTTTTTTATTATCAAGTGTGCCCATGTCACGGTTATAACGGAGAATGACGACTTGGAATATGATCTATTATGGACGGTGTATACATGTAAGGCTTACGATCTACGAGAAACATTATCTTGGGAAATATTGTCAATATCAGTTGAAGTATTTTGTATATTGTCAATATCAGTTGAAGTATTTTGTATATTGTCAATATCAGTTGAAGTATATTGTCAATATCAGTTGAAGTATTTTGTATATTGTCAATATCAGTTGAAGTATTTTGTATATTGTCAATATCAGTTGAAGTATATTGTATATTGTCAATATCAGTTGAAGTATTTTGTGTATTGTCAATATCAGTTGAAGTATTTTGTATATTGTCAATATCAGTTGAAGTATTTTGTATATTGTCAATATCAGTTGAAGTATTTTGTATATTGTCAATATCAGTTGAAGTATATTGTATATTGTCAATATCAGTTGAAGTATTTTGTGTATTGTCAATATCAGTTGAAGTATTTTGTATATTGTCAATATCAGTTGAAGTATTTTGTATATTGTCAATATCAGTTGAAGTATTTTGTATATTGTCAATATCAGTTGAAGTATATTGTATATTGTCAATATCAGTTGAAGTATTTTGTGTATTGTCAATATCAGTTGAAGTATTTTGTATATTGCAGTCTGCGAAATTAGCCGGGTGCCCGATGCCCGAGACGTGTAGAAATCGGGACGGACGTGTACATTTTGCAATCTCACATGCCCGACGGGCACCTGTTTTTTTTTTTCAATTTTTTTTTTTATTATTTTTATTTTTTTTATTAATTGGGGTTTTACCCGGGACTCGAACCACCGCGGTGAGAGGTTAGTGATCTCACAGCCAGCGCTTTAGACCACGGAGGCCCCTGTAATAAACTGGACAGTAGAAATGTTTTTCTAAATTTTTTACAATTACGAATTGTTTACACCGGAATTGAAAGTCGTCTAGAAGCGGACAGGTGTAAATTCGCGTTTTCGCTTACTGACATCTCGGCCCTATGACGAATCGGCCGATTGATGCATTATATCATCAAATTTGGTAAAAAAAAATCACGTATCGTGTCGCTCAGTACGAAATCTATAATTCTGGGTTGAAACGACCCACCTCCAGACTATTTTCACACATTCTACCCGATATCTATGTTTATGGCGAAACAACCTGGTGCGAACGGGAATTAGGGCAAAACGATCCGATACCGCTTAGGTCATTTCCTGTTAACAAATGAAAACAACTGTATGGAAACATGTCGAGTTTCTTGCGATATGCCGAGGGCGCAAAGCCGGGGAAGACACGGCCATCTGAACGACAGGCGTACCTAAGCGTACTCAGAGTATGAAGCAAAAACAAAACGTAGCTTCCAGTCGCAATGGTTGAACAATCGTAACATATTAATAATAATAAAACATTAGTTTGCTTTTATACATTGTTTACTCATATGGCCATATTATAAGTATTACTAATAAATGCATGATATGCCACATTATGTTACATATACTACTATACATTTAACCGCCAATAAGCGGGTAAAATTCTGCAAATATATGGGCACCTAGAAGTTCATTCGGGCAAGTAAACTTTTCAAGCCACTTGCCCGAAGGGCAAGTATCTCAAAAAGTTTTTCGTGAAGACTGATATTGTCAATATCAGTTGAAGTATATTGTATATTGTCAATATCAGTTGAAATATTTTGTGTATTGTCAATATCAGTTGAAGTATTTTGTATATTGTCAATATCAGTTGAAGTATTTTGTTTGTCCGACGGATGTAGACTGTACATGAAGTTTCATGTATATAATATTTCTGGTCAGGAAATGTTATAAATGTTAACTACTGAAGATACGAGCTTTAGATTTCGTAGGAAATGCCTTTAACAGTGTTGAGGAGATTCCAGGTACTTCTCCTGTGGTAGTGGACAACTCGGTAGATTCGCTGTTGCCGATGTGCTCATGAACCAGCAGCTACTCGAGGACATTACACCGACGTGCTCATGAACCACCAGCTACTCGAGGACATTACACCGACGTGCTCATGAACCACCAGCTACTCGAGGACATTACACCGACGTGCTCATGAACCACCAGCAGCTACTCGAGGACATTACACCGACGTGCTCATGAACCACCAGCAGCTACTCGAGGACATTACACCGACGTGCTCATGAACCACCAGCTACTCGAGGACATTACACCGACATGCTCATGAACCACCAGCAGCTACTCGAGGACATTACACTGACGTGCTCATGAACCACCAGCTACTCGAGGACATTACACCAACGTGCTCATGAACCACCAGCTACTCGAGGACATTACACCGACGTGCTCATGAACCACCAGCTACTCGAGGACATTACACCGACGTGCTCATGAACCACCAGCAGCTACTCGAGGACATTACACCGACATGCTCATGAACCACCAGCTACTCTAGGACATTACACCGACGTGCTCATGAACCACCAGCTACTCGAGGACATTACACCGACGTGCTCATGAACCAGCAGCTACTCGAGGACATTACACCGACGTGCTCATGAACCACCAGCTACTCGAGGACATTACACCGACGTGCTCATGAACCAGCAGCTGCTCGAGGACATTACACCGACGTGCTCATGAACCACCAGCTACTCGAGGACATTACACCGACGTGCTCATGAACCAGCAGCTGCTCGAGGACATTACACCGACGTGCTCATGAACCACCAGCTACTCGAGGACATTACACCGACGTGCTCATGAACCACCAGCTACTCGAGGACATTACACCGATGTGCTCATGAACCACCAGCTACTCGAGGACATTACAAATTCAGCACTAATACAAAGAGAAAGAGATTTAATAGGGGCAGTGAAACCTACACTTCCTCTTGAAACCACAAACCTGAGTCAATGAGAGACATTATTGGTTTTTCTATTACCTCCTTTGATGGATAAAGTCAGATTTATCCCTAAATGTATAATGGTCCTTTTAGTTGGAATCCTTTGTTTTTACTGTTGTCATCTAAACAGATGTTGCGTTAAGATAAATGTAAATTTATCAAAATCGTGTTAATTAATTGAACCAATTTTTACAGTAAGGTATCCATTGGACATGCTAACATGCTTGACATAGCTGTCGAGATTTAATAATTTCATAATTATAAGACGAGAATACGGATGAGAATGGAAAACATGTGGTGCAAAGAAACAACGATAAAAACAGAGGAAACCAATTAAGAGGACCAATATACTATTAGGAGTATTCAGGGGCAGTAACTGACTAATGTTTCTCATTAGATGCTCATCGAACCATGAATAGAATAAACAGATATATAAACTGGTGTAAGCATCAATACAGTAATGTGCCGGTTACCTCCTGAGTGTGGTAATCGCTGGACTATCGGGATCTCGTCTAACAGAGGTGGCCGAGGACTAGTAGAGGCATCCAGCATCTCAACGCGACGATTCTCAATCTCAACGCGACGATTCTCTCTGTGTATCGTCATCTCGAAAAATGATGAAAAGCAGTTGCTCTTCCGTATATGCTCTGGTAGATCTGATAACAAGGTGGCATACCGGCTCAAATCCTTTTTATGGTTCTGTGAACCTGCTTAAAACAATGGTCAAAGTCAGTTCAATTAACTTGCAAGCAGACATACAGTAATGTGGGTTTTTTTCATGCCGCGAAGGACACCATTTATTGACATAATATTAAATAAGACATGGAAGTCGTGATAGCGCAGTGGATACGCGTTCGCTTCAGGTGCGAAAGGTCCGGAGTTCGAGCCCTGCTGGAGCCGTTACGATTGTGCCTTAGGCAAGGTATTTATTCCACGTTGTCTCTTCTCTCTCCCTTGTGGCAATGGATTCCATCAGGAATGAGGTCTCGAGAGTGATTAATATAAGTTGAAAGAACTTGTTTCGCAATCGAGCTAAAATAAATTTGCATAAACTAAGCACCTCTTGACGCCATTACCAATATGGCATACATTGGCCATGTAGTAGCCAAACCAATGTACATAATAAAGTCCAGAATCTCATGTAGTTCCAGTAATATCTATGGAGGCAGGATAGATATGGCGACTACTTATCCACTGCATGATAGCTAAATGGCTGTCGTTTGTATGGAGATATAATAGTATATTAACCTAAATCTCTATGAAGTCCCAGTAATATCTACGGAGGTGGGATAGATATGGCGACTACTTATCCACTGCATGATAGCTAAATGGCTGTCGTTTGTATGGAGATATTATAGTATATTAACCTAAATCCCTCGCCTCGCCCACATGGTTCGCCGGAGACGAGGGTAAATAAGCTCAATCATCAGTATCGCGAAGACAGTACTACAATAATATCGCGAATCGCCTCGCCCACATGGTTCGCCGGAGACGAGGGTAAATAAGCTCAATCATCAGTATCGCGAAGACTGTACTACAATAATATCGCGAATCGCCTCGCCCACATGGTTCGCCGGAGGCGAGGGTAAATAAGCTCAATCATCAGTATTGCGAAGACGGTACTACAATAGTATCGCGAATCGCCTCGCCCACATGGTTCGCCGGAGACGAGGGTAAATAAGCTCAATCATCAGTATCGCGATTAATCCTCAATATGGGTTACTGATGGGGATGATAAGTTAGCATATTTATTCAATCTTTGCTTGATTGCGAAACAAGGTCGCTCAACATGTGACTAATCATTCTCGAGACCTCATTTTTGATGGAAGCTGCAATGAAGAAGAGAGAAGAGACAATGTGCATTTCAGTGTCTTACCTAAGGACAACACGGTGATGGGTTGTTGTGTGGACAGAAACGTACCTTTTATAGCCGGCAGCTTGATTGTTTTCTGGTGAGACGTTACTTCCTCTGGAAATGTCTTCTGCAACTGGAAACATAATAAGACATTTACGATGATATTGGTAATCAGGATTTGAGCCAAGTACTGTCAAAATTAGGAGAAGTAAGAACAACTAAGGAAGGAGGAAGAAAAGCTCAGGAAGGAGGAAGAACAGCTAAGGAAGGAGGCAGAACAGCTAAGGAAGGAGGAAGAACAGCTAAGGAAGAACAGCTATGGAATGAGGTAGAACAGCTAAGGAAGGAGGAAGAACAGCTGAGGAAGGAGGAAGAACAGCTAAGGAAGGAGGAAGAAAAGCTGAGGAAGGAGGAAGAACAGCTAAGGAAGGAGGAAGAACAGCTGAGGAAGGAGGAAGAATAGCTAAGGAAGGAGGAAGAACAGCTAAGGAAGGAGGAAGAACAGCTACGGAAGAAAAGCTGAGGAAGGAGGAAGAACAGCTAAGGAAGGAGGAAGAACAGCTCAGGAAGGAGGAAGAACAGCTAATGAAGGAGGAAGAAAAGCTGAGGAAGGAGGAAGAACAGCTAAGGAAGGAGGAAGAACAGCTCAGGAAGGAGGAAGAAAAGCTAAGTAGGAAGAACAGCTCAGGAAGGAGGAAGAACAGCTAAGGAAGGAGGAAGAACAGCTACATAAGGAGGAAGAACAGCTACAGAAGGAGGAAGAACAGCTATGGAAGGAGGAAGAACAACTGAGGAAGAACAGCTCAGGAAGGAGGAAGAACAGCTCAGGAAGGAGGACGAACAGCTAAGGAAGGAGGAAGAACAGCTAAGGAAGGAGGAAGAACAGCTATGGAAGGAGGAAGAACAGATACGGAAGGAGGAAGAACAGCTAAGGAAGGAGGAAGAACAGCTAAGGAAGGAGAAAGAACAGCTAAGGAAGGAGGAGGAACAGCTACGGAAGAACAGCTACGGGAGAAGTAATAACAGTCAAAGGAGAAGCAAGAACAGATAAGGGAGAAGTAAGAACAGCTAAAAGAGAAGTAAGAACAGCTAAAAGATAAGTAAGAACAGCTAAAAGAGAAGCAAGAACAGCTAAAAGAGAAGTAAGAACAGATAAGGGAGAAGTAAGAACAGTTAAGGGAGAAGTAAGAACAGCTAAAAGAGAAGCAAGAACAGCTAAAAGAGAAGCAAGAACAGCTAAAAGATAAGCAAGAACAGCTAAAAGAGAAGTAAAAACAGATAAGGGAGAAGTAAGAACAGTTAAGGGAGAGGTAAGAACATGTAAGGGAGAAAGTAAGAACTGGTAAGGGAGAAGTAAGAACAGGTAAGGGAGAAGTAAGAACAGGTAAGGGAGTTAGTTACTGACTGTGAATTCATGTTCAATAAGAAATCAAATCGTGCACAACTCCGAATTAAATGTCGATAACAATCATGCCGAGCGAAGTCGATAACAATCATGCCGAGCGAAGTCGATAACAATCATGCCGAGCGAAGTCGATAACAATCATGCCGAGCGAAGTCGATAACAATCATGCTGAACGAAGTCGATAACAATCATGCCGAGCATAAACGCAAGTCTGGTCATATTACTGCATTACATTTCAAAGCCCGAGTTAGAGAGTCCCGGGTTGGAGAGTCCCGGGTTGGAGAGTCCTGGGTTGGAGTCTCGGGTTGGAAAGTGATCCCGGGTTAGAGTCCCGGGTTGGAGAGTGGTCCCGGGTTGGAGAGTGATCCCAGGTTAGAGAGTGATCCCGGGTTAGAGTCCCGGGTTGGAGAGTGATCCCGGAGACATAGTTTCATGCAGCTACATCACTTCCATCTATCCTCACCTCAGGGCCATATATTCGAAAATAGGAATATTTACGTCTTTAAATCTGTGAGAATTCCTGCTAAAACAACTCAATGATCTCGAGACGACTTAATATTCACTGTGTGTACCTAGTCTCTTTCCTCGTGCACACGTGCAGCTGGATGTACCTAGTCTCTTTCCTCGTGCACACGTGCAGCTGGATGTACCTAGTCTCTTTCCTCGTGCACACGTGCAGCTGGATGCTGTGCATTGATCAATTGAACATGTACAGCTGGATACTGTGCAGCTGGATGCTGTGCATTGATCAATTGAACATGTGCAGCTGGATGCTGTGCATTGATGAATTGAACACGTGCAACTGGATGCTGTGCATTGATGAATTGAACATGTGCAGCTGGATGCTGTACATTGATCAATTGAACACATGCAGCTGGATGCTGTGCATTGATCAATTGAACAGGTGCAGCTGAATGCTGTACAGCTGGATGCTGTGCATTGATCAATTGAACACATGCAGCTGGATGCTGTTCATTGATCAATTGAACAGGTGCAGCTGGATGCTGTACAGCTGGATGTTGTGCATTGATCAATGAATTGAACAGGTGCAGCTGGATGCTGTACAGCTGGATGCTGTGCATTGATCAATTGAACACATGCAGCTGGATGATGTGCATTGATCAATTGAACATGTGCAGCTGGATGATGTGCAGCTGGATGCTGTACATTGATCAATTGAACAGGTGCAGCTGGATGCTGTGCAGCTGGATGCTGTACATTGATCAATTCATGACTTCACAGAAACAACAGCTTATATACAGTTATTTACAGCTGACAAAAACAAAACAAAAAAGTCTTACATATTTCAACCCAGGATTCCAGGTGTGGCTGCAAACAATTAACATTTGTGCAGCAAACAATTAATAACATTTGTGCAGCAAACAATTAATAACATTTGTGCAGCAAACAATTAATAACATTTGTGCAGCAAACAATTAATAACATTTGTGCAGCAAACAATTAATAACATTTGTGCAGCAAACAATTAATAACATTTGCAGCAACCAATTAATAACATTTGTGCAGCAACCAATTAATAACATTTGTGCAGCAAACAATTAATAACATTTGTGCAGCAACCAATTAATAACATTATCATATATAATTGCACAAAGATCATTAAAATACCGCACTCCTGCAGATTGTCTTGAACCGTACAGTTCCCGTAACTTAAAACAATTAACTGCAGCAACTTCTAGTAGCAAATGAGATTGCTCCTGGATTGAAGAAGATATCTACAAGCATCTCACACACAAAAATGTTTAAAACTCACAAAATTTCAAAGTGGTCTTCATGCGTGATCTTAAGTGCATTCACCGACAACAATAATAAACAAATATTATGTCAGTGCTATATGTAAATAAACAAAGTCGACAAACTACTGGCTTGAATACCATAAACTTCTCACTCAAATACCATAAACTTCTCACTCAAATACCATAAACTACTCTCTTGAATACCATAAACTTCTCACTCAAATACCATACACTTCTCACTCAAATACCATAAACTACTGGCTTGAATACCATAAACTACTGGCTAGAATACCATAAACTTCTCACTCGAATACCATAAACTACTGGCTTGAATACCATAAACTTCTCACTCGAATACCATAAACTACTGGCTTGAATACCATAAACTACTGGCTTGAATACCATAAACTACTCTCTTGAATACCATAAACTTCTCACTCACATATCATAAACTACAGGCTTGAATACCATAAACTACTGGCTTGAATACCATAAACTATTGGCTTGAATACCATAAACTACTGGCTTGAATACCATAAACTACTGGCTTGAATACCATAAACTTCTCACTCGAATAACATAAACTACTGGCTTGAATATCATAAACTACTGGCTTGAATACCATAAACTTCTCTCTTGAATACCATAAACTTCTCACTCGAATACCATAAACTACTGGCTCGAATACCATAAACTTCTCTCTCGAATACCATAAACTACTGGCTCGAATACCATAAACTTCTCTCTTGAATACCATAAACTTCTCACTCGAATACCTTAAACTACTGGCTCGAATACCATAAACTAATCCCTTGAATACCTTAAAAAAACATTTCCCTTGAATACCTTAAATGCCCCACTTGAATACCTTAAAACTTCTCTCTTGAATACCTTAAAACTTCTCTCTTGAATACCTTACAACTTCTACCTTGAATACCTTAAACTTCTACCTTGAATACCTTAAACTTCTACCTTGAATACCTAAACTTCTCTCTTGAATACCTTAAACTTCTACCTTGAATACCTTAAAACTTCTCTCTTGAATACCTTAAACTTCTACCTTGAATACCTTAAACTTCTCTCTTGAATACCTTAAAACTTCTACCTTGAATACCTTAAAAAACTTCTCTCTTGAATACCGTAAACTTCTACCTTGAATACCTTAAAATACTCCCTTGAATACCTAAACTTCTCCCTTGAATACCTTAAACTTCTGCCTTGAATACCTTAAACTTCTCTCTTGAATACCTTAAACGTCTACCTTGAATACCTTAAACTTCTCCCTTGAATACCTTAAACTTCTGGCTTGAATACCATAAACTTCTCTCTTGAATACCATAAACTACTGGCTTGAATACCATAAACTACTGGCTTGAATACCATAAACTTCTCACTCGAATATCATAAACTACTGGCTTGAATATCATAAACTACTGGCTTGAATACCATAAACTTCTCTCTTGAATACCATAAACTACTGGCTTGAATACCATAAACTTCTCTCTTGAATACCATAAACTACTGGCTTGAATACCATAAACTACTGGCTTGAATACCATAAACTTCTCACTCAAATACTATAAACTACAGGCTTGAATACCATAAACTACTGGCTTGAATACCATAAACTACTGGCTTGAATACCATAAACTTCTCATTCGAATATCATAAACTACTGGCTTGAATATCATAAACTTCTCTCTTGAATACCATAAACTACTGGCTTGAATACCATAAACTTCTCACTCGAATATCACAAATTACTGGCTTGAATACCATAAACTTCTCTCTTGAATACCATAAACTACTGGCTCGAATACCATAAACTACTGGCTTGAATACCATAAACTACTGGCTTGAATACCATAAACTTCTCACTCGAATATCATAAACTTCTCACTCGAATACCATAAACTACTGGCTTGAATATCATAAACTTCTCACTTGAATATCATAAACTACTGGCTTGAATACCATAAACTACTGGCTTGAATATCATAAACTTCTCACTCGAATATCATAAACTTCTCACTCGAATATCATAAACTACTGGCTTGAATACCATAAACTACTGGCTTGAATACCATAAACTTCTCTCTTGAATACCATAAACTTCTCACTCGAATACCATAAACTTCTCTCTTGAATACCATAAACTACTGGCTTGAATACCATAAACTTCTCTCTTGAATACCATAAACTTCTCACTCGAATACCATAAGCTACTGGCTCGAATACCATAAACTTCTCTCTTGAATACCATAAACTACTGGCTTGAATACCATAAACTTCTCACTCGAATACCATAAACTACTGGCTCGAATACCATAAACTTCTCTCTTGAATACCATAAACTTCTCACTCGAATACCATAAACTACTGGCTCGAATACCATAAACTTCTCTCTTGAATACCATACACTACTGGCTTGAATACCATAAACTTCTCACTCGAATACCATAAACTACTGGCTCGAATACCATAAACTTCTCTCTTCAATACCATAAACTTCTCACTCGAATACCATAAACTACTGGCTTGAATACCATAAACTTCTCTCTTGAATACCATAAACTACTGGCTTGAATACCATAAACTTCTCACTCGAATACCATAAACTACTGGCTTGAATACCATAAACTTCTCTCTTGAATACCATAAACTACTGGTTTGAATACCATAAACTTCTCACTCGAATATCATAAACTACTGGCTTGAATATCATAAACTTCTCACTCGAATATCATAAACTATACATAAACTTCTCTGAATATCATAAACTTCTCACTCGAATATCATAAACTACTGGCTTGAATATCATAAACTACTGGCTTGAATATCATAAACTACTGGCTTGAATACCATAAACTACTGGCTTGAATACCATAAACTTCTCTCTTGAATACCATAAACTACTGGCTTGAATATCATAAACTACTGGCTTGAATATCATAAACTACTGGCTTGAATACCATAAACTACTGGCTTGAATATCATAAACTTCTCACTCGAATATCATAAACTTCTCACTCGAATATCATAAACTACTGGCTTGAATACCATAAACTACTGGCTTGAATACCATAAACTACTGGCTTGAATACCATAAACTTCTCTCTTGAATACCATAAACTACTGGCTCGAATACCATAAACTTCTCACTCGAATATCATAAACTACTGGCTTGAATACCATAAACTACTGGCTCGAATACCATAAACTACTGGCTTGAATACCATAAACTTCTCACTCGAATACCATAAACTACTGGCTTGAATACCATAAACTTCTCACTCGAATATCATAAACTACTGGCTTGAATATCATAAACTACTGGCTTGAATACCATAAACTTCTCACTCGAATACCATAAACTTCTCACTCGAATACCATAAACTTCTCACTCGAATACCATAAACTACTGGCTCGAATACCATAAACTTCTCTCTTGAATACCATAAACTTCTCACTCGAATACCATAAACTACTGGCTCGAATACCATAAACTTCTCTCTTGAATACCATAAACTACTGGCTTGAATACCATAAACTTCTCACTCGAATACCATAAACTACTGGCTCGAATACCATAAACTTCTCTCTTCAATACCATAAACTTCTCACTCGAATACCATAAACTACTGGCTTGAATACCATAAACTTCTCTCTTGAATACCATAAACTACTGGCTTGAATACCATAAACTTCTCACTCGAATACCATAAACTACTGGCTTGAATACCATAAACTTCTCTCTTGAATACCATAAACTACTGGTTTGAATACCATAAACTTCTCACTCGAATATCATAAACTACTGGCTTGAATATCATAAACTACTGGCTTGAATACCATAAACTTCTCACTCGAATATCATAAACTACTGGCTTGAATATCATAAACTTCTCACTCGAATATCATAAACTACTGGCTTGAATATCATAAACTTCTCACTCGAATATCATAAACTTCTCACTCGAATATCATAAACTACTGGCTTGAATATCATAAACTACTGGCTTGAATACCATAAACTACTGGCTTGAATACCATAAACTTCTCTCTTGAATACCATAAACTACTGGCTTGAATATCATAAACTACTGGCTTGAATACCATAAACTACTGGCTTGAATATCATAAACTTCTCACTCGAATATCATAAACTTCTCACTCGAATATCATAAACTACTGGCTTGAATACCATAAACTACTGGCTTGAATACCATAAACTACTGGCTTGAATACCATAAACTTCTCTCTTGAATACCATAAACTACTGGCTCGAATACCATAAACTTCTCACTCGAATATCATAAACTACTGGCTTGAATACCATAAACTACTGGCTCGAATACCATAAACTACTGGCTTGAATACCATAAACTTCTCACTCGAATACCATAAACTACTGGCTTGAATACCATAAACTTCTCACTCGAATACCATAAACTACTGGCTTGAATATCATAAACTACTGGCTTGAATACCATAAACTTCTCACTCGAATACCATAAACTTCTCACTCGAATACCATAAACTACTGGCTCGAATATCATAAACTTCTCACTCGAATATCATAAACTTCTCACTCGAATATCATAAACTTCTCACTCGAATACCATAAACTACTGGCTTGAATATCATAAACTTCTCACTTGAATACCATAAACTACTGGCTTGAATACCATAAACTTCTCACTCGAATACCATAAACTACTGGCTTGAATACCATAAACTTCTCACTCGAATACCATAAACTTCTCACTCGAATACCATAAACTACTGGCTTGAATACCATAAACTTCTCACTCGAATATCATAAACTACTGGCTTGAATACCATAAACTTCTGGCTTGAATACCATAAACTTCTCACTCGAATATCATAAACTACTGGCTTGAATACCATAAACTACTGGCTTGAATACCATAAACTTCTCACTCGAATATCATAAACTACTGGCTTGAATACCATAAACTACTGGCTTGAATACCATAAACTTCTCACTCGAATATCATAAACTACTGGCTTGAATACCATAAACTACTGGCTTGAATACCATAAACTTCTCACTCGAATATCATAAACTTCTCACTTGAATACCATAAACTACTGGCTTGAATACCATAAACTTCTCACTCGAATATCATAAACTACTGGCTTGAATACCATAAACTACTGGCTTGAATACCATAAACTTCTCACTCGAATACCATAAACTTCTCCTGAATACCATAAACTACTGGCTTGAATACCATAAACTTCTCACTCGAATACCATAAACTTCTCTCTTGAATACCATAAACTACTGGCTTGAATACCATAAACTTCTCACTCGAATACCATAAACTTCTCTCTTGAATACCATAAACTACTGGCTTGAATACCATAAACTACTGGCTTGAATACCATAAACTTCTCACTCGAATACCATAAACTACTGGCTTGAATACCATAAACTTCTCACTCGAATACCATAAACTTCTCACTCGAATACCATAAACTACTGGCTTGAATACCATAAACTACTCGCTTGAATACCATAAACTTCTCACTCGAATACCATAAACTACTGGCTTGAATACCATAAACTTCTCACTTGAATACCATAAACTACTGGCTTGAATACCATAAACTACTGGCTTGAATATCATAAACTTCTCACTCGAATACCATAAACTTCTCACTCGAATACCATAAACTTCTCACTCGAATACCATAAACTACTGGCTTGAATACCATAAACTTCTCTCTTGAATACCATAAACTTCTCCTCGAATACCATACTGGCTGAATACCATAACTTCTCTCTTGAATACCATAAACTACTGGCTTGAATACCATAAACTTCTCACTCGAATACCATAAACTACTGGCTTGAATATCATAAACTTCTCTCTTGAATACCATAAACTTCTCACTCGAATACCATAAACTACTGGCTTGAATATCATAAACTTCTCTCTTGAATACCATAAACTACTGGCTTGAATATCATAAACTTCTCACTCGAATACCATAAACTACTGGCTTGAATACCATAAACTTCTCTCTTGAATACCATAAACTACTGGCTTGAATACCATAAACTTCTCACTCGAATATCATAAACTACTGGCTTGAATATCATAAACTACTGGCTTGAATATCATAAACTTCTCACTCGAATACCATAAACTACTGGCTTGAATATCATAAACTTCTCACTCGAATATCATAAACTTCTCACTCGAATACCATAAACTACTGGCTTGAATATCATAAACTACTGGCTTGAATACCATAAACTACTGGCTTGAATACCATAAACTTCTCTCTTGAATACCATAAACTACTGGCTTGAATATCATAAACTTCTCACTCGAATACCATAAACTACTGGCTTGAATATCATAATGTCATAAACTTCTCACTCGAATACCATAAACTACTGGCTTGAATATCATAAACTTCTCACTCGAATACCATAAACTACTGGCTTGAATACCATAAACTTCTCACTCGAATACATAAACTACTGGCTTGAATACCATAAACTTCTCACTTGAATACCATAAACTACTGGCTTGAATACCATAAACTTCTCACTCGAATATCATAAACTACTGGCTTGAATATCATAAACTACTGGCTTGAATATCATAAACTACTGGCTTGAATATCATAAACTTCTCACTCGAATACCATAAACTACTGGCTTGAATATCATAAACTTCTCACTCGAATACCATAAACTACTGGCTTGAATATCATAAACTTCTCACTCAAATACCATAAACTACTGGCTTGAATACCATAAACTTCTCACTCGAATACCATAAACTTCTCTCTTGAATACCATAAACTACTGGCTTGAATACCATAAACTTCTCACTCGAATATCATAAACTACTGGCTTGAATATCATAAACTACTGGCTTGAATATCATAAACTACTGGCTTGAATATCATAAACTTCTCACTCGAATACCATAAACTACTGGCTTGAATATCATAAACTTCTCACTCGAATACCATAAACTACTGGCTTGAATATCATAAACTTCTCACTCGAATACCATAAACTACTGGCTTGAATACCATAAACTTCTCACTCAAATACCATAAACCTCTCACTCGAATACCATAAACTTCTCACTCGAATACAATAAACCTCTCACTCGAATACCATAAACTTCTCCCTCGAATACCATAAACTTCTCCCTCGAATACCATAAACTTCTCCAGATTTTAAAGCCTAGCATAACATGACCACCACTGAGAAAATGGGGCATTGTAATGTTTTCTAAAATTACATTCTTTTGGTTACATAGTAACGCTTTAACCCTTTCAACCCCACAGGCCTCTAAATAGGCTTATGAAAAGTGTAGATCCAGATGAGCCGGCTCGTAACGAGCCGTCTCATCAGGATCTGCACTTTTTTGCCAGTAATAATTATTACTATTTTTAGATAAAATTAACCATTTTGATAAATGAACTGATCCAAATGTAATTTTGTTATTAATTTAGTGGTCTAAAAATATCATGGACCAGTCCATGTCAGTTACTTGGGGTTGAAAGGGTTAAAGCAGAAAACATCAATGGCATTACGTAAAGCCAGACAATAGACTGTAAGCAGTTCTCATCAAACAATGTGATATTTTCACTGGGACAATATAGATTTTAACTTCAGAAAGAGTTGGTTCAATATATTTGACGCTCCTCTTTCAAACATTATCTTCCTGTAACCATTGTGACCTAGAGTTCTTTTTTTATACAGTATGTAGAAAGTGCTATAAATGATTAATACTACAATCTACCTATATCTTCCTTCCTGACAACAGTTCCATAACTGTCACGTTTTCAATGCATAAATATTGGGTCGCTATGGTAACATATTTGTACTTATTTTTGTACATTGTATGTAATATATATAAATATAGTACGGATAAAAGTGAATCTAGCACCTCCAAGAGTTGCAAATAAGGAAATCCCCACCTGAGGGCTGAAGATGCGTACAGCTGAATTATTTGCACGCATATTCAGACCGTGGGTGGGATTTCCTTATCTGCAACTCTATGTAGGTGCTACACTTATTTTCTCACCTTTCTTATGCTTTTGCCAGTTATGTCAGCCTAAATATACGTACGTATCAATGGAGTATGAATTTACTATAAAGTGATGAGGTCATTGGACTGTGACAATTTACTCACATTGATGTTAATTGTCACTTAACTGTAAACACGAAGTACATGTTAAGTCTAACGTCTTTTCTGCTAAATCTTTACATCCAACATGGGTAAAAATTCAAATAATCTATAACTTCAACCATCATAATAAAGGGAAATAATAAAGATTTAAGGAGATGTAGACACACAATGCAAGTGCAAGTGCATAGTGTGTCAACGGGTAATAGTAGTCACCTGAATTAATTGCCTCATCAATGATGTATTGCCGATCTCATAATGTATACTCATGTAACTTCACGGCAGTGTTTGGACGTGACAACAAACGGACACTACTGGACTTATTCGGGACATCTAATTAGCATAAGTATTCTTTCCTCTTGTCTACTCAGTTAGGCAGATTGATCTCACACACCGCATTTCCACTGGTAGAGTAAGCATTTCCACTGATAGAGTAAGCATTTCCACTGGTAGAGTAAGCATTTCCACTGGTAGAGTAAGCATTTCCACTGGTAGAGTAAGCATTTCCACTGATAGAGTAAGCATTTCCACTGGTAGAGTAAGCATTTCCACTGGTAGAGTAAACATTTCCACTGGTAGAGTAAACATTTCCACTGATAGAGGAAGCATTTCCACTGGTAGAGGAAGCATTTCCACTGGTAGAGTAAGCATAGAGTAAACATTTCCACTGATAGAGTAAGAATTTCCACTGATAGAGTAAGCATTTCCACTGGTAGAGTAAGCATTTCCACTGATAAAGTAAACATTTCCACTGGTAGAGTAAGAATTTCCACTGATAAAGTAAACATTTCCACTGGTAGAGGAAGCATTTCCACTGGTAGAGGAAGCATTTCCACTGGTAGAGGAAGCATTTCCACTGGTAGAGGAAGCATTTCCACTGGTAGAGTAAGCATAGAGTAAACATTTCCACTGATAGAGTAAGAATTTCCACTGATAGAGTAAACATAGAGTAAGCATTTCCACTGGTAGAGTAAGCATTTCCACTGATAAAGTAAACATTTCCACTGGTAGAGTAAGAATTTCCACTGATAAAGTAAACATTTCCACTGGTAGAGGAAGCATTTCCACTGATAAAGTAAACATTTCCACTGGTAGAGGAAGCATTTCCACTGGTAGAGTAAGAATTTCCACTGGTAGAGTAAGAATTTCCACTGGTAGAGTAAGCATAGAGTAAGCATTTCCACTGGTAGAGTAAGCATTTCCACTGATAAAGTAAACATTTCCACTGGTAGAGTAAGAATTTCCACTGATAAAGTAAACATTTCCACTGGTAGAGGAAGCATTTCCACTGATAAAGTAAACATTTCCACTGGTAGAGGAAGCATTTCCACTGGTAGAGTAAGAATTTCCACTGGTAGAGTAAGAATTTCCACTGATAAAGTAAACATTTCCACTGGTAGAGTAAGCATTTCCACTGGTAGAGTAAGCATTTCCACTGGTAGAGGAAGCATTTCCACTGGTAGAGTAAACATTTCCACTGGTAGAGGAAGCATTTCCACTGGTAGAGTAAGCATTTCCACTGATAGAGTAAGCATTTCCACTGGTAGAGGAAGCATTTCCACTGATAAAGTAAACATTTCCACTGGTAGAGTAAGCATTTCCACTGGTAGAGTAAGCATTTCCACTGGTAGAGTAAGCATTTCCACTGATAAAGTAAACATTTCCACTGGTAGAGTAAGAATTTCCACTGATAAAGTAAACATTTCCACTGGTAGAGGAAGCATTTCCACTGATAAAGTAAACATTTCCACTGGTAGAGGAAGCATTTCCACTGGTAGAGTAAGAATGTCCACTGGTAGAGTAAGAATTTCCACTGATAAAGTAAACATTTCCACTGGTAGAGTAAGAATTTCCACTGGTAGAGTAAGCATTTCCACTGGTAGAGTAAGCATTTCCACTGGTAGAGTAAGCATTTCCACTGGTAGAGTAAGCATTTCCACTGGTAGAGTAAGCATAGAGTAAACATTTCCACTGATAGAGTAAGAATTTCCACTGATAGAGTAAGCATTTCCACTGGTAGAGTAAGCATTTCCACTGATAAAGTAAACATTTCCACTGGTAGAGTAAGAATTTCCACTGATAAAGTAAACATTTCCACTGGTAGAGGAAGCATTTCCACTGATAAAGTAAACATTTCCACTGGTAGAGGAAGCATTTCCACTGATAAAGTAAACATTTCCACTGGTAGAGGAAGCATTTCCACTGATAAAGTAAACATTTCCACTGGTAGAGTAAACATTTCCACTGGTAGAGTAAGAATTTCCACTGGTAGAGTAAGAATTTCCACTGATAAAGTAAACATTTCCACTGGTAGAGTAAGCATTTCCACTGGTAGAGTAAGCATTTCCACTGGTAGAGGAAGCATTTCCACTGGTAGAGGAAGCATTTCCACTGGTAGAGTAAGCATTTCCACTGATAGAGTAAGCATTTCCACTGGTAGAGGAAGCATTTCCACTGGTAGAGTAAGCATTTCCACTGGTAGAGTAAGCATTTCCACTGATAAAGTAAACATTTCCACTGGTAGAGTAAACATTGAGTAAGCATTTCCACTGGTAGAGAGTAAGCATTTCCACTAGTAGAGTAAGCATTTCCACTGATAGAGGAAGCATTTCCACTGATAGAGTAAGTATTTCCACTGGTAGAGGAAGCATTTCCACTGGTAGAGTAAGCATTTCCACTGGTAGAGTAAGCATGAATAAACATTTCCACTGGTAGAGTAAGCATTTCCACTGGTAGAGTAAACATTTCCACTGATAGAGTAAGCATTTCCACTGGTAGAGTAAACATTTCCACTGGTAGAGTAAGCATAGAGTAAGCATAGAGAACATTTCCACTGTAGAGTAAGCATTTCCACTGTAGAGTAATCATTTCCACTGTAGAGTAACATTTCCACTGGTAGAGTAAGCATAGAGAACATTTCCACTGATAGAGTAACTTTCATGGTAGAGTAAGCATTTCCACTGATAGAGTAACATTTCCACTGATAGAGTAGATTTCCACTGATAGAGTAACATTTCCACTGGTAGAGTAAGCATACATAGAGTAAGCATTTCCACTGGTAGAGTAAGCATTTTGGTAGAGTAAGCATTTCCACTGGTAGAGTAAGCATAGAATAAACATTTCCACTGGTAGAGTAAGCATTTCCACTGGTAGAGTAAACATTTCCACTGGTAGAGTAAGCATTTCCACTGGTAGAGTAAATTTCCACTGGTAGAGTAAGCATAGAGTAAGCATTTCCACTGATAGAGTAAACATTTCCACTGGTAGAGTAAGCATAGAGGAAGCATTTCCACTGATAGAGTAAACATTTCCACTGGTAGAGTAAGCATAGAGTAAGCATTTCCACTGGTAGAGTAAGCATAGAGTAAGCATATCCACTGGTAGAGTAAGCATTTCCACTGGTAGAGTAAGCATAGAGTAAACATTTCCACTGGTAGAGTAAGCATAGAGTAAGCATTTCCACTGATAGAGTAAGCATTTCCACTGATAGAGTAAACATAGAGTAAGCATTTCCACTGGTAGAGTAAACATAGAGTAAGCAGTTCCACTGGTAGAGTAAGCATAGAGTAAACATGTCCACTGGTAGAGTAAGCATAGAGTAAGCATTTCCACTGGTAGAGTAAGCATAGAGTAAG
Source organism: Archivesica marissinica (assembly GCA_014843695.1). NCBI lineage: Eukaryota > Metazoa > Mollusca > Bivalvia > Venerida > Vesicomyidae > Archivesica > Archivesica marissinica. The sequence goes on from CM026395.1 coordinate 4,485,661, forward strand.
TATTTCCACTGGTAGAGTAAACATTTCCACTGGTAGAGTAAGTATTTCCACTGGTAGAGTAAGCATAGAGTAAGCATTTCCACTTGGTAGAGTAAACATAGAGTAAGCAGTTCCACTGGTAGAGTAAGCATAGAGTAAACATTTCCACTGGTAGAGTAAGCATAGAGTAAGCATTTCCACTGGTAGAGTAAGCATAGAGTAAGCATTTCCACTGGTAGAGTAAACATTTCCACTGGTAGAGTAAGTATTTCCACTGGTAGAGTAAGCATAGAGTAAGCATTTCCACTGGTAGAGTAAACATTTCCACTGGTAGAGTAAGCATAGAGTAAGCATTTCCACTGGTAGAGTAAGCATAGAGTAAGCAGTTCCACTGATAGAGTAAGCATTTCCACTGGTAGAGTAAGCATTTCCACTGATAAAGTAAACATTTCCACTGGTAGAGTAAGAATTTCCACTGATAAAGTAAACATTTCCACTGGTAGAGGAAGCATTTCCACTGATAAAGTAAACATTTCCACTGGTAGAGGAAGCATTTCCACTGATAAAGTAAACATTTCCACTGGTAGAGGAAGCATTTCCACTGATAAAGTAAACATTTCCACTGGTAGAGTAAGCATTTCCACTGGTAGAGTAAGCATTTCCACTGGTAGAGGAAGCATTTCCACTGGTAGAGGAAGCATTTCCACTGGTAGAGGAAGCATTTCCACTGGTAGAGTAAGCATTTCCACTGATAGAGTAAGCATTTCCACTGGTAGAGGAAGCATTTCCACTGGTAGAGTAAGCATTTCCACTGGTAGAGTAAGCATTTCCACTGATAAAGTAAACATTTCCACTGGTAGAGTAAGCATAGAGTAAGCATTTCCACTGGTAGAGAGTAAGCATTTCCACTAGTAGAGTAAGCATAGAGTAAGCATTTCCACTGGTAGAGTAAGCATAGAGTAAGCATATCCACTGGTAGAGTAAGCATTTCCACTGGTAGAGTAAGCATAGAGTAAACATTTCCACTGGTAGAGTAAGCATAGAGTAAGCATTTCCACTGATAGAGTAAGCATTTCCACTGATAGAGTAAACATAGAGTAAGCATTTCCACTGGTAGAGTAAACATAGAGTAAGCAGTTCCACTGGTAGAGTAAGCATAGAGTAAACATTTCCACTGGTAGAGTAAGCATAGAGTAAGCATTTCCACTGGTAGAGTAAGCATAGAGTAAGCATTTCCACTGGTAGAGTAAACATTTCCACTGGTAGAGTAAGTATTTCCACTGGTAGAGTAAGCATAGAGTAAGCATTTCCACTGGTAGAGTAAACATAGAGTAAGCAGTTCCACTGGTAGAGTAAGCATAGAGTAAACATTTCCACTGGTAGAGTAAGCATAGAATAAGCATTTCCACTGGTAGAGTAAGAATTTCCACTGATAGAGTAAGTATTTCCACTGATAAAGTAAGAATTTCCACTGATAAAGAATTTCCACTGATAAAGTAAACATTTCCACTGGTAGAGTAAGTATTTCCACTGATAGAGTAAACATTTCCACTGATATAGTAAGAATTTCCACTGATAGAATAAGAGTAGAGTAAGCATTTCCACTGGTAGAGTAAGCATTTCCACTGATAAAGTAAACATTTCCACTGGTAGAGTAAACATTTCCACTGGTAGAGTAAACATTTCCACTGATAGAGGAAGCATTTCCACTGGTAGAGTAAGCATTTCCACTGGTAGAGTAAGCATAGAGTAAACATTTCCACTGATAGAGTAAGAATTTCCACTGATAGAGTAAGCATTTCCACTGATAAATTGTAAGATTTCCACTGTAAGTAACATTTCCACTGGAGAGTAAGATTTGTGAGTAACATTTCCACTGGTAGAGTAAGCATTTCCACTGTAGAGTAAGCATTTCCACTGGTAGAGTAAGCATTTCCACTGTAAGTAACATTTTGGTAGAGTAAACATTTCCACTGATAGAGTAAGCATTTCCACTGGTAGAGGAAGCATTTCCACTGGTAGAGTAAGCATTTCCACTGGTAGAGTAAGCATTTCCACTGATAGAGTAAGCATTTCCACTGATAGAGTAAACATTTCCACTGGTAGAGTAAGCATTTCCACTGATAGAGTAAGCATTTCCACTGGTAGAGTAAGCATTTCCACTGGTAGAGTAAGCATTTCCACTGGTAGAGTAAGCATTTCCACTGGTAGAGTAAGCATTTCCACTGATAAAGTAAACATTTCCACTGGTAGAGTAAGAATTTCCACTGGTAGAGTAAGAATTTCCACTGATAAAGTAAACATTCCACTGTAGAGTAAGCATTTCCACTGGTAGAGGAAGCATTTCCACTGGTAGAGTAAGCATTTCCACTGGTAGAGGAAGCATTTCCACTGGTAGAGTAAGAATTTCCACTGATAGAGTAAGCATTTCCACTGGTAGAGTAAGCATTTCCACTGGTAGAGTAAGCATTTCCACTGGTAGAGTAAGCATTTCCACTGGTAGAGTAAGCATTTCCACTGGTAGAGTAAGCATTTCCACTGGTAGAGTAAGCATTTCCACTGGTAGAGTAAGCATTTCCACTGATAAAGTAAACATTTCCACTGGTAGAGTAAGCATTTCCACTGATAAAGTAAACATTTCCACTGGTAGAGTAAGCATTTCCACTGGTAGAGTAAGAATTTCCACTGGTAGAGTAAGAATTTCCACTGATAAAGTAAACATTTCCACTGGTAGAGTAAGCATTTCCACTGGTAGAGTAAGCATTTCCACTGGTAGAGTAAGCATTTCCACTGGTAGAGTAAGCATTTCCACTGGTAGAGTAAGCATTTCCACTGGTAGAGTAAGCATAGAGTAAACATTTCCACTGGTAGAGTAAGAATTTCCACTGATAGAGTAAGCATTTCCACTGATAGAGTAAGCATTTCCACTGATAAGTAAACATTTCCACTGGTAGAGTAAGAATTTCCACTGATAAAGTAAACATTTCCACTGGTAGAGGAAGCATTTCCACTGATAAGGTAAACATTTCCACTGATAGAGTAAGATTTCCACTGATAGAGTAAGCATTTCCACTGGTAGAGTAAGCATTCCACTGTAGAGTAAACATTTCCACTGATAGAGTAAGAATTTCCACTGATAGAGTAAACATTTCCACTGGTAGAGTAAGCATTTCCACTGATAAAGTAAACATTTCCACTGGTAGAGGAAGCATTTCCACTGGTAGAGTAAGAATTTCCACTGATAAAGTAAACATTTCCACTGGTAGAGTAAGCATTTCCACTGGTAGAGTAAGCATTTCCACTGGTAGAGTAAGCATTTCCACTGGTAGAGTAAACATTTCCACTGGTAGAGTAAACATTTCCACTGGTAGAGGAAGCATTTCCACTAGTGACGCCAGCTTTCTATTACATGTACCCACTTATCATTCACTTAACAAATTATCTTTTTATTTTAGGTGTTTTTATGATAGACAATTTTTAAGATAGAAACGATGCAATCATGCGCTAAATGGTGCTAGAACGTCCTGTTTAGGCAACCATAAATGGTGCTAGAACGTCCTGTTTAGGCAACCATAAATGGTGCTAGAACGTCCTGTTTAGGCAACCATAAATGGTGCTAGAACGTCCTGTTTAGGCAACCATAAATGGTGCTAGAACGTCCTGTTTAGGCAATCATAAATGACATATCTTATTTCACTGGCAAGCATAAGATTATGTATTAGTGTCGAGGACATCTAAATATAACTAGTATGGTAACAGACAATGATGTTTACTCTGCAGTGATGCAAACTGCAGACATTGGCAAATCAAATAAATTCCTAGCCAGCAAAATGATCTTAGTTATAATGCAAACTAATGAGCTTTCACAATATCTATAACCACTGTGTCTGTTACACATTTTAATATCTGCAACTACTGATGTCTTACACATTTTAATATCTGCAACCACTGTGTGTCTGTGTGTCTTGCACATTTCAATATCTGCAACCACCATGTGTCTATGTGTCTTACACATTTTAATATCTGCAACCACTGTGTGTCTATGTGTCTTACACATTTTAATATCTGCAACCACCATGTGTCTATGTGTCTTACACATTTTAATATCTGCAACCACCATGTGTCTATGTGTCTTACACATTTTAATATCTGCAACCACTGTGTGTCTATGTGTCTTACACATTTTAATATCTGCAACCATCATGTGTCTGTGTGTCTTGCACATTTCAATATCTGCAACCATCATGTGTCTATGTGTCTTACACATTTTAATATCTGCAACCACTGTGTGTCTATGTGTCTTACACATTTTAATATCTGCAACCACCATGTGTCTATGTGTCTTACACATTTTAATATCTGCAACCACTGTGTGTCTATGTGTCTTACACATTTTAATATCTGCAACCATCATGTGTCTGTGTGTCTTACACATTTCAATATCTGCAACCATCATGTGTCTGTGTGTCTTGCACATTTCAATATCTGCAACCATCATGTGTCTATGTGTCTTACACATTTCAATATCTGCAACCATCATGTGTCTATGTGTCTTACACATTTTAATATCTGCAACCATCATGTGTCTATGTGTCTTACACATTTCAATATCTGCAACCATCATGTGTCTATGTGTCTTACACATTTTAATATCTGCAACCACCATGTGTCTATGTGTCTTACACATTTCAATATCTGCAACCATCATGTGTCTATGTGTCTTACACATTTTAATATCTGCAACCACCATGTGTCTATGTGTCTTACACATTTTAATATCTGCAACCATCATGTGTCTATGTGTCTTACACATTTTAATATCTGCAACCATCATGTGTCTATGTGTCTTGCACATTTCAATATCTGCAACCATCATGTGTCTATGTGTCTTACACATTTTAATATCTGCAACCATCATGTGTCTATGTGTCTTACACATTTTAATATCTGCAACCACTGTGTGTCTGTGTGTCTTGCACATTTCAATATCTGCAACCACCATGTGTCTATGTGTCTTACACATTTCAATATCTGCAACCACTGTGTGTCTGTGTGTCTTACACATTTTAATATCTGCAACCATCATGTGTCTATGTGTCTTACACATTTTAATATCTGCAACCACTGTGTGTCTGTGTGTCTTGCACATTTCAATATCTGCAACCACCATGTGTCTATGTGTCTTACACATTTCAATATCTGCAACCACTGTGTGTCTGTGTGTCTTACACATTTTAATATCTGCAACCATCATGTGTCTATGTGTCTTACACATTTTAATATCTGCAACCACTGTGTGTCTGTGTGTCTTGCACATTTCAATATCTGCAACCACCATGTGTCTATGTGTCTTACACATTTTAATATCTGCAACCACTGTGTGTCTATGTGTCTTACACATTTTAATATCTGCAACCATCATGTGTCTGTGTGTCTTGCACATTTCAATATCTGCAACCATCATGTGTCTATGTGTCTTGCACATTTTAATATCTGCAACCACCATGTGTCTATGTGTCTTACACATTTTAATATCTGCAACCATCATGTGTCTATGTGTCTTACACATTTTAATATCTGCAACCACTGTGTGTCTGTGTGTCTTACACATTTTAATATCTGCAACCACTGTGTGTCTGTGTGTCTTGCACATTTTAATATCTGCAACCATCATGTGTCTTACAGCTTTATTTTCAGTCAATGACTCATAAGTGATTTCTTGTCTTGAGTTTTGAACAACAAAGTTTACTGTTTTTAGGGGAACTCTTAACAAACCTCAACTGGTACCTGTTATGATTTGAACACGTTTTAGGGGAACTCTTAACAAACCTCAACTGGTACCCGTTATGATTTGAGCACAAAATGTACCTCTTTACGACACACATACATGCACCCAGTTAATGGTATACCAGAAAAGAATAGAACACAACACTCACCTCACAATGACCTCACAACGCTCACCTGTTGAATGAATTAAACTGAATCGGATCCAGATAGTACATTTGAAACAAATACCGTATCTTTTCATGGAACATAAAGAAGAGTTTATAATTGACATTTTACCTTGTTATGAAACTCGACCAGTTCCTGATATGTCTTGGACACATCCTTCTTCTCACCATTAGACCAAGTCACCTGTAATTAAAATAATAGAAGGTTTTGCGAGATAAGTAGCCAGAAAAAAACAAGACTGTGAGAATACGGTGTTCTTGTTGACATAGCGTAAGTCAAGATCCCAACATGCATCGCCATAGCGACATCGCCCAATTGTTACAAACTGAGTGAATAATTATGGTGTTCTTATTAACCTTTATAATTAGCATTTCCACTGGTAGAATAGTGAATAAAGTCGATTTTGCAAACAGCATAGAGCCAGATCAGAATGCACATAACTTGAGAGTGGTGCTAAAACACTTAATAGAATAGCAAACAACATAGATCCTGATCAGAACCAGCACTATGCCGCGGCTGATTTGTGTTGTTTGCCCATTCATTCAAATATATTCAGCAGGATACGGGTTAACATAGGCATAAGCCAGATTTCCAACATGCATCGTCACAGCGCCGCCGCCGCCGAATAGTTAAAATCTGACAACTCTATCACAACCACAGCGACGCAGCCTTTACAATCTAACCACTGGGCCACAACCACAGCGACGCAGCCTAACAGTTAATATCTGACAACTCTACCACTGGGCCACAACCACAGCGACGCTGCCTAACAGTTAATATCTGACAACACTACCACTGGGCCACAACCACAGCGACGCTGCCTAACAGTTAATATCTAACAACACTACCAGTGGGCCACAACCACAGCGACGCTGCCTAACAGTTACAATCTGACAACTCTACCAGTGGGCCACAACCACAGCAACGCAGCCTAACAGTTAATATCTGACAACACTACCACTGGGCCACAACCACAGCGACGCTGCCTAACAGTTAATATCTAACAACATTACCAGTGGGCCACAACCACAGCGACGCTGCCTAACAGTTACAATCTGACAACTCTACCAGTGGGCCACAACCACAGCAACGCAGCCTAACAGTTAATATCTGACAACACTACCACTGGGCCACAACCACAGCAACGCAGCCTAACAGTTAATATCTGACAACACTACCACTGGGCCACAACCACAGCGACGCTGCCTAACAGTTAATATCTAACAACACTACCAGTGGGCCACAACCACAGCGACGCTGCCTAACAGTTACAATCTGACAACTCTACCAGTGGGCCACAACCACAGCGACGCAGCCTAACAGTTACAATCTGACAACTCTACCAGTGGGCCACAACCACAGCGACGCAGCCTAACAGTTACAATCTGACAACTCTACCAGTGGGCCACAACCACAGCGACGCAGCCTAAAAGTTACAATCTGACAACTCTACCAGTGGGCCACAACCACAGCAACGCTGCCTAACAATTACAATCTGACAACTCTACCAGTGGGCCACGACCACAGCGACGCAGCCTAACAGTTACAATCTGACAACTCTACCAGTGGGCCACAACCACAGCGACGCAGCCTAACAGTTACAATCTGACAACTCTACCAGTGGGCCACAACCACAGCGACGCTGCCTAACAATTACAATCTGACAACTCTACCAGTGGGCCACAACCACAGCAACGCAGCCTAACAGTTACAATCCGACAACACTACCAGTGGGCCACAACCACAGCGACACCATCTAAAAGTTACAATCTACCACTGGGCCACAACCACAGCAACGCAGCTTAACAGTTACAATCTAACAACTCTACCACCGGGCTACAACCACAGCCTAACAGATACAATCTAACAACTCTACCACCGGGCTACAACCACAGCCTAACAGATACAATCTAACAACTCTACCACCGGGCTACAACCACAGCCTAACAGATACAATCTAACAACTCTACCACCGGCTACAACCACAGCCTAACAGATACAATCTAACAACTCTACCACCGGGCTACAACCACAGCCTAACAGATACAATCTAACAACTCTACCACCGGGCTACAACCACAGCCTAACAGATACAATCTAACAACTCTACCACCGGGCTACAACCACAGCCTAACAGATACAATCTAACAACTCTACCACCGGGCTACAACCACAGCCCAACAGATACAATCTAACAACTCTACCAGTGGGCTACAACCACATTCAACAATCCTCGCTCATCTCCACACATAAATAGCTTAACATATATTCTTGCAAATCAGTCACGTTTTTGTAGCGGAATGGGTTATTTCACGACTACCGTAATTGAGAAGTTTAAATGTGTGAGCTGCCGTGCCGAGCACACTATGTCAGGGCAACGTGTAAAACCAAACATAATAAGCGCACTAACATCAGCTTTACTAGCACGCTGTCCATGTTCTCACATTATATCCTATTATTCTTCACGTTTCTATATTTGGTCAGACTGCCGCAGATCGTCACAGAGTCGATCAATAGTAGTAATTAGGAAGAGCTTTTTCATGTTACAGATAACAACAGCGAAGCTCCATAATTGAAATGATATTCTCCAGCTTTGTAGACTTATGGCCAACACTCGTTCATCTTTCAATCCATAACCAAACAGGGGCATATTAACTATATTGACCGAGCTACTTTTATATTTAATCGCGTGAACAGTGAAGGATTTTATTCGTTGCAGGATTCGGTCACAATAAAAACTGATTCCAGTCAAGCTTCAGAGAGCGAGTCTGTACCTGATACAAGAGAAACAATTTGGTTATGGATTGTTCGACGATTTTTATCGTTTAATATTTTCATTGTTTGCAACTTTTTGCAGCTTCTATGACAGCAAAATCGCCATGTGGCTGGAATGATGATACCGGTAATAATAAAAATAGACTTTATTACAGTAGATTTGTCTTCTACAATCATTTATGTTTGGGAGACACAGAGCTAGCATGAACTAGTTAGTACATGCATGTACACAGCTAGCATACACACAGCTAGCATACACACAGCTAGCATGAACTAGTTAGTACATGCATGTACACAGCTAGCATACACACAGCTAGCATGAACTAGTTAGTACATGCATGTACACAGCTAGCATACACACAGCTAGCATGAACTAGTTAGTACATGCATGTACACAGCTAGCATACACACAGCTAGCATGAACTAGTTAGTACATGCATGTACACAGCTAGCATACACACAGCTAGCATGAACTAGTTAGTACATGCATGTACACAGCTAGCATACACACAGCTAGCATGAACTAGTTAGTACATGCATGTACACAGCTAGCATACACACAGCTAGCATGAACTAGTTAGTACATGCATGTACACAGCTAGCATGAACTAGTTAGTACATGCATGCACACAGCTAGCATGAACTAGTTAGTACATGCATGTACACAGCTAGCATGCACAGAGCTAGCATGAACTAGTTAGTACATGCATGTACACAGCTAGCATGAACTAGTTTGTACATGCATGTACACAGCTAGCATGAACTAGTTAGTACATGCATGTACACAGCTAGCATTCACACAGCTAGCATGAACTAGTTAGTACATGCATGTACACAGCTAGCATGCACAGAGCTAGCATGAACTAGTTTGTACATGCATGTACACAGCTAGCATGAACTAGTTAGTACATGCATGCACAGAGCTAGCATGAACTAGTTAGTACATGCATGCACAGAGCTAGCATGAACTAGTTAGTACATGCATGTACACAGCTAGCATGCACAGAGCTAGCATGAACTAGTTAGTACATGCATGCACAGAGCTAGCATGAACTAGTTAGTACATGCATGTACACAGCTAGCATGCACAGAGCTAGCATGAACTAGTTAGTACATGCATGTACACAGCTAGCATGCACATAGCTAGCATGAACTAGTTAGTACATGCATGTACACAGCTAGCATGCACAGAGCTAGCATGAACTAGTTAGTACATACATGTACACAGCTAGCATGAACTAGTTAGTACATGCATGTACACAGCTAGCATGCACAGAGCTAGCATGAACTAGTTAGTACATGCATGTACACAGCTAGCATGCACAGAGCTAGCATGAATTAGTTAGTACATGCATGTACACAGCTAGCATGCACTAGTTAGTACATGCATGTACACAGCTAGCATGCACTAGTTAGTACATGCATGTACACAGCTAGCATGCACTAGTTAGTACATGCATGTACACAGCTAGCATACACAGAGCTAGCATGAACTAGTTAGTACATGCATGCACACAGCTAGCATACACACAGCTAGCATGAACTAGTTAGTACATGCATGTACACAGCTAGCATACACACAGAGCTAGCATGCACTAGTTAGTACATGCATGTACACAGCTAGCATACACACAGAGCTAGCATGCACTAGTTAGTACATGCATGTACACAGCTAGCATACACACAGCTAGCATGAACTAGTTAGTACATGCATGTACACAGCTAGCATGAACTAGTTAGTACATGCATGTACACAGCTAGCATGAACTAGTTAGTACATGCATGTACACAGCTAGCATACACACAGCTAGCATGAATTAGTTAGTACATGCATGTACACAGCTAGCATACACACATCTAGCATGAACTAGTTAGTACATGCATGTACACAGCTAGCATACACACATCTAGCATGAACTAGTTAGTACATGCATGTACACAGCTAGCATACACACAGCTAGCATGAACTAGTTAGTACATGCATGTACACAGCTAGCATACACACAGCTAGCATGAACTAGTTAGTACAGGCATGTACACAGCTAGCATACACAGAGCTAGCATGAACTAGTTAGTACAGGCATGTACACAGCTAGCATACACAGAGCTAGCATGAACTAGTTAGTACATGCATGTACACAGCTAGCATACACACAGCTAGCATGCACTAGTTAGTACATGCATGTACACAGCTAGCATACACAGAGCTAGGATGCACTAGTTAGTACATGCATGTACACAGCTAGCATGAACTAGTTAGTACATGCATACACAGAGCTAGCATGAACTAGTTAGTACATGCATGTACACAGCTAGCATGAACTAGTTAGTACATGCATACACCGAGCTAGCATGCACTAGTTAGTACATGCATACACAGAGCTAGCATGCACTAGTTAGTACATGCATGTACACAGCTAGCATGAACTAGTTAGTACATGCATACACAGAGCTAGCATGCACTAGTTAGTACATGCATACACAGAGCTAGCATGAACTAGTTAGTACATGCATACACAGAGCTAGCATGCACTAGTTAGTACATGCATGTACACAGCTAGCATGAACTAGTTAGTACATGCATACACAGAGCTAGCATGAACTAGTTAGTACATGCATACACAGAGCTAGCATGCACTAGTTAGTACATGCATACACATAGCTAGCATGAACTAGTTAGTACATGCATACACAGAGCTAGCATGCACTAGTTAGTACATGCATGTACACAGCTAGCATACACAGAGCTAGCATGAACTAGTTAGTACATGCATGTACACAGCTAGCATACACACAGCTAGCATACACAGAGCTAGCATGAACTAGTTTGTACATGCATGTACACAGCTAGCATACACACAGCTAGCATACACAGAGCTAGCATGAACTAGTTAGTACATGCATGTACACAGCTAGCATACACAGAGCTAGCATGAACTAGTTAGTACATGCATGCACACAGCTAGCATACACAGAGCTAGCATGAACTAGTTAGTACATGCATCTACACAGCTAGCATGAACTAGTTAGTACATGCATGTACACAGCTAGCATGAACTAGTTAGTACATGCATGTACACAGCTAGCATACACAGAGCTAGCATACACACAGCTAGCATGAACTAGTTAGTACATGCATGTACACTAGCATACACAGAGCTAGCATGAACTAGTTAGTACATGCATGTACACAGCTAGCATACACACAGCTAGCATGAACTAGTTAGTACATGCATATACACAGCTAGCATACACACAGAGCTAGCATGCACTAGTTAGTACATGCATGTACACAGCTAGCATACACACAGCTAGCATGAACTAGTTAGTACATGCATGTACACAGCTAGCATGAACTAGTTAGTACATGCATGTACACAGCTAGCATGAACTAGTTAGTACATGCATGTACACAGCTAGCATACACACAGCTAGCATGAATTAGTTAGTACATGCATGTACACAGCTAGCATACACACATCTAGCATGAACTAGTTAGTACATGCATGTACACAGCTAGCATACACACATCTAGCATGAACTAGTTAGTACATGCATGTACACAGCTAGCATACACACAGCTAGCATGAACTAGTTAGTACATGCATGTACACAGCTAGCATGAACTAGTTAGTACATGCATGTACACAGCTAGCATACACACAGCTAGCATGAACTAGTTAGTACAGGCATGTACACAGCTAGCATACACAGAGCTAGCATGAACTAGTTAGTACAGGCATGTACACAGCTAGCATACACAGAGCTAGCATGAACTAGTTAGTACATGCATGTACACAGCTAGCATACACACAGCTAGCATGCACTAGTTAGTACATGCATGTACACAGCTAGCATACACAGAGCTAGGATGCACTAGTTAGTACATGCATGTACACAGCTAGCATGAACTAGTTAGTACATGCATACACAGAGCTAGCATGAACTAGTTAGTACATGCATGTACACAGCTAGCATGAACTAGTTAGTACATGCATACACCGAGCTAGCATGCACTAGTTAGTACATGCATACACAGAGCTAGCATGCACTAGTTAGTACATGCATGTACACAGCTAGCATGAACTAGTTAGTACATGCATACACAGAGCTAGCATGCACTAGTTAGTACATGCATACACAGAGCTAGCATGTGTTGTTGTACACAGAGCTAGCATGCACTAGTTAGTACATGCATGTACACAGCTAGCATGAACTAGTTAGTACATGCATACACAGAGCTAGCATGAACTAGTTAGTACATGCATACACAGAGCTAGCATGCACTAGTTAGTACATGCATACACATAGCTAGCATGAACTAGTTAGTACATGCATACACAGAGCTAGCATGCACTAGTTAGTACATGCATGTACACAGCTAGCATACACAGAGCTAGCATGAACTAGTTAGTACATGCATGTACACAGCTAGCATACACACAGCTAGCATACACAGAGCTAGCATGAACTAGTTTGTACATGCATGTACACAGCTAGCATACACACAGCTAGCATACACAGAGCTAGCATGAACTAGTTAGTACATGCATGTACACAGCTAGCATACACAGAGCTAGCATGAACTAGTTAGTACATGCATGCACACAGCTAGCATACACAGAGCTAGCATGAACTAGTTAGTACATGCATCTACACAGCTAGCATGAACTAGTTGTACATGCATGTACACAGCTAGCATGAACTAGTTAGTACATGCATGTACACAGCTAGCATACACAGAGCTAGCATACACACAGCTAGCATGAACTAGTTAGTACATGCATGTACACTAGCATACACAGAGCTAGCATGAACTAGTTAGTACATGCATGTACACAGCTAGCATACACACAGCTAGCATGAACTAGTTAGTACATGCATATACACAGCTAGCATACACACAGCTAGCATACACACAGCTAGCATGAACTAGTTAGTACATGCATGTACACAGCTAGCATACACAGAGCTAGCATGCACTAGTTAGTACATGCATGTACACAGCTAGCATACACAGAGCTAGCATGCACTAGTTAGTACATGCATGCACACAGCTAGCATACACAGAGCTAGCATGCACTAGTTAGTACATGCATGTACACAGCTAGCATACACACAGCTAGCATGAACTAGTTAGTACATGCATGTACACAGCTAGCATACACACAGCTAGCACACACAGAGCTAGTATGAACTAGTTAGTACATGCATGCACACAGCTAGCATACACAGAGCTAGCATGCACACAGCTAGCACACACAGAGCTAGCATGAACTAGTTAGTACATGCATGTACACAGCTAGCATACACAGAGCTAGCATGAACTAGTTAGTACATGCATGTACACAGCTAGCATACACAGAGCTAGTATGAACTAGTTAGTACATGCATGCACACAGCTAGCATACACAGAGCTAGTATGAACTAGTTAGTACATGCATGTACACAGCTAGCATACACAGAGCTAGCATGAACTAGTTAGTACATGCATGTACACAGCTAGCATACACAGAGCTAGCATGCACTAGTTCGTACATGCATGCACACAGCTAGCATACACAGAGCTAGCATGCACTAGTTAGTACATGCATGCACACAGCTAGCATACACAGAGCTAGCATGCACTAGTTAGTACATGCATGTACACAGCTAGCATACACACAGCTAGCATGAACTAGTTAGTACATGCATGTACACAGCTAGCATACACAGAGCTAGTATGAACTAGTTTGTACATGCATGTACACAGCTAGCATACACACAGCTAGCATGCACTAGTTAGTACATGCATGTACACAGCTAGCATACACACAGCTAGCATGAACTAGTTAGTACATGCATGTACACAGCTAGCATACACACAGCTAGCATGAACTAGTTAGTACATGCATGTACACAGCTAGCATACACAGAGCTAGCATGCACTAGTTCGTACATGCATGCACACAGCTAGCATACACAGAGCTAGCATGCACTAGTTAGTACATGCATGCACACAGCTAGCATACACAGAGCTAGCATGCACTAGTTAGTACATGCATGTACACAGCTAGCATACACACAGCTAGCATGAACTAGTTAGTACATGCATGTACACAGCTAGCATACACAGAGCTAGTATGAACTAGTTTGTACATGCATGTACACAGCTAGCATACACACAGCTAGCATGAACTAGTTAGTACATGCATGTACACAGCTAGCATACACAGAGCTAGTATGAACTAGTTAGTACATGCATGTACACAACTAGCATACACAGAGCTAGCATGAACTAGTTAGTACATGCATGTACACAGCTAGCATACACAGAGCTAGCATGAACTAGTTAGTACATGCATGTACACAGCTAGCATACACAGAGCTAGCATGAACTAGTTAGTACATGCATGTACACAGCTAGCATACACAGAGCTAGTATGAACTAGTTAGTACATGCATGTACACAGCTAGCATACACAGAGCTAGCATGAACTAGTTAGTACATGCTTGTACACAGCTAGCATACACACATAACTAGCATATACACAGCTAGCATACACAGAGCGCATATACACAGCTAGCATATACACAGCTAGCATACACAGAGCTAGCATGACTAGTTAGTACATATGCGTGTACACAGCTAGCATACACAGAGCTAGCATGAACTAGTTAGTACATGCGTGTACACAGCTAGCATACACACAGCTAGCATACACACAGCCAGCATATACACAGCTAGCATACACACAGCTAGCATACACACAGCTAGCATACACACAGCTAGCATACACACAGCTAGCATACACACAGCTAGCATACACACACAGCTAGCATACACACAGCTAGCATACACACAGCTAGCATACACACAGCTATTATACACACAGCCAGCATACACACAGCTAGCATATACACAGTAGATACACACACCAGCATACACACAGCTAGCATACACACAGCTATTATACACACAACTAGCATACACACAGCTATTATACACACAGCTAGCATACACACAGCTATTATACACACAGCCAGCATACACACAGCTATTATACACACAGCCAGCATACACACAGCTATTATACACACAGCTAGCATACACACACAGCCAGCATACACACAGCCAGCACACACACATCCAGCATACACACAGCTATTATACACACAGCTAGCATACACACAGCCAGCACACACACAGCTATTATACACACAGCTAGCATAACACAGCTATTATACACACAGCTAGCATACACACAGCTAGCATACACATAGCTATTATACACACACAGCCAGCATACACACAGCTAGCACACCCACAGCCAGCATACACACAGCTAGCATACCACAGCCAGCACACACACATAGCTAGCATACACACAGCTAGCATACACACAGCTAGCATATACACAACCAGCATACACACAGCCAGCATACACACAGCCAGCACACACACAGCCAGCATACACACAGCTAGCATACACACAGCCAGCATACACACAGCTAGCATACACACAGCCAGCATACACACAGCCAGCACACACACACAGCTAGCATACACACAGCCAGCATACACACAGCTAGCACGCACACAGCTAGCACACACACACATCAGCATACACACAGCCAGCACACACACAGCCAGCACACACACAGCCAGCATACACACAGCCAGCATACACATAGCTAGCACACACACAGCCAGCCACACACAGCTAGCATACACACAGCCAGCATACACACAGCTAGCACACACACACACTAGCATACACACAGCTAGCATACACACAGCCAGCATACACACAGCTAGCATACACACAGCCAGCACACACACACAGCCAGCACACACACAGCCAGCATACACACAGCTAGCACACACACAGCCAGCACACACACAGCCAGCACACACACAGCCAGCATACACACAGCTAGCATACACACAGCTAGCATACACACAGCTAGCACACACACAGCTAGCACACACACAGCCAGCATACACACAGCTAGCATACACACAGCCAGCATACACACAGCTAGCACACACACAGCTAGCACACACACAGCCAGCATACACACAGCTATCATACACACAGCTAGCATACACACAGCCAGCACACACACAGCTAGCACACACACACACAGCTATTATACACACAGCTAGCACACACACAGCTAGCATACACACAGCTAGCACACACACAGCTAACATACACACAGCCAGCATATACACAGCCAGCATACACACAGCTAGCATATACACAGCCAGCATATACACAGCCGGCATACACACAGCTAGCATATACACAGCTAGCATACACACAGCCAGCATACACACAGCCACCATATACACAGCCAGCATACACACAGCTAGCACACACACAGCCAGCACACACACAGCTAGCACACACACAGCTAGCACACACAGCTAACATACACACAGCTAACATACACACAGCTAGCATACACACACAGCTAGCATACACACAGCCAGCATACACACAGCCAGCATACACACAGCTAGCATATACACAGCTATTATACACACAGCTAGCATAGCAGATTTCATTTTTGCTAGTGTTACATGGACGGAAAATTCAATTGTATGTCCCGTGAAATTTTCCAAAATTGTATTGACTTGTCTTGCTTTTCCTTCAGTATACAGTTGACTAAAACATTCATAAGTCTGAAAACAATTTTTTTTGGATAAATTTCATTTTTCATGAAGTAAATTTGTTTTAAAATATACCACCATGTAAAAATCCCAAAGTCGTCACCATGAAATATATTTTCAAAAATTAGGTATATTCTGGAAGAATTCAAGACATGAATTACAGTTAAATAATTACTAGGTATATATATGAAGTAAATATAACCAAATTTGTCACCGTAAAATTAAGAAAGAAATTAGAAATTAGAAGTTAATAATATGGAGACAGAAAAAATGGCCAATAAACAAAATATTTGTTCTTCTAATATACAAATTAAAGACTCCATATGGTTTGAAATGAACTGAAAGATGCCCAACAGAGTTAGTTCAAGAAATAAAATCAAAGAATAATCATAAACTTTTAAAAAGTATTAATTATCTTCTTTTTATGTTTTTTGTTTGCTATTGTTACACTTGGACGGAATATCAATGCTAGTGTTACACTAGGACAGAAAATAATGTATGCTAGTGTTACATTAGGACAGAACATAATGTATGAGTAATATATGGGCCGGTTTCGCCTCACTTTGCATAACAATGGGGCCTTATTAGCATAACAATGGAAGTGGGCGTGGCTAATTTGCATATTAATAGGTCGTATCAAGCGAGTGTAGCTAATTCGCTTACAATTATTGTTAAGTACTCCTTGTTACTGAAGTTATTAACCCTACTATAATTAACTTTTTAAAAAATGTTCTGCATTCTTTACTGTTACTGTTACTGTTAGTTACTGTTCTTGTTCATTTATGTTTGTTGACTCAAGTTTATGGTGTTTCTCTAACTGACGAGTCCTGGAAACACTGTACGGGTCACCAACAAAAGCAGGACGAAACACACCTGACAGACAGCAAGATAAAGTAAACTGAAGAACAAGTATACATATCATTGTATCAACCCTGTATAAATAAAGGGCTTTTAGAGAATTCATCTCATTTCATGTTGACCAATCAATATTCTACAAAGGACGGTCAGGTGTGTCTTAGAGTTTTTCCTTGAACATTTCGGAGTGTTTCATTGCTTTCCAATCTCAAATTTACAGACAGACATACGGACAGTTGAGAAACACAAGTGTGAGGCCAGTACAAAAGGCAAAGTGTGTTTGAATTGTGCACAACAATCATGTAGCCCACTCTTTTCTGAATTACAAACACATCAAAATGGTTTATCTGACATCAACACAGATAGCACAGTTCCAGTCTTATTCTATTAAAATGTATAATAGATTCTAGATCCAATCATGACCAGTGACGGCTGATTAATCTCCTTAACAATATCTTCCCAGCAAACAAAAAATTGTTTTTCTTCCAAGGTCCATAGACGTTTCTTATATGGACGATAAAACTGAATCCATAATCCATATTCCTCGACTTCATCAGTCTTTGGGACAACCTGAAATTATATACATGAACAGCTGAATAAGAACGATATATTATAGGAATAAACGACTTTTGTTGAGAATTTATCGGGTATGAACATTGAAAAGGCGGGAAAATACTAGTTGAAGGCCAGAAGGCCTTCAACTTGTATTACACGCTTTTTCAATGTTTATATCCCCGATAAATTCTCAACAAAAGTCGTGTATTCCTTATAATTCCAACCGACGTCTATTTCAAAGTGATTAAAATGATTAAAAATGCTCATTTTAACGTTTTCAATATTCAAATACATAAAACCAACAAAGTAAAGTCAAAATGCCCATATACCTCTGGGGGAATAATAACTTTTAACACAATTTTGAACATTTTACTTACCACAGCATTCAATGTTTTTGAACCAACACTAACTAAAATGTTGGTTCCTGCAGGAAACCTATTCACAAGTAATGCATAAGTAGTATAAAATAAATATTGAGTACCCAACAGTAGAATCAATGTTTTATTAGACCATGCGAATCATCAAACTCAACGTGATTTGTTAGTGTTTATTGGAATTGTGTACTAATTCTTGCAACAACTACATGTACTGAATAGGAAACGTATTATTCATAATAAATAAAGAGATTTAATATCATATGAATAGCTGCACAATCAATTCTACTTTGTTACTGTTGCGTGTCAGAACTTTATGTGTAAGATCATTGTCCTAACATGTTTACAAGTAAAATATATGTACCTGGAAGGACGTTCGGTCTCGCCACTGGATGGCTGCTGCTCGGTCTCAAAACTGGATTGGTGCAGCTCGCTCTCGACATTGGGTTGCTGCAGCTCTGTCTCGGGACTTAAATAAAGAGTTTCAATATCATATGAATAGGTGCACAATGAATACTACTTTGTCACTGTAGCATGTCAGAACTTTACGTGTAAGATCATGGTCCCCAAAGTGTAAGTAATTACATGTACCTGGATGGAAGTTTGGTCTGGTCACTGGGTGGCTGCTGGTCCGCCTCGACAGTGGATTGGTGCAGCTCAGTCTGGACGCTGGGTTGGTGCAGCTCGGTCTGGACACTGGGTTGGTGCAGCTCGGTCTGGACACTGGGTTGGTGCAATAAATAAACAATGCATAAATCATCAGACTGAAGCTCCTCGATCATGTTCGATACCATTTCTCGACGGACGACAGACACATTGCGGTAACAATAGCTCACGTGAGCTACATGCGTACAAAAGACATTAATAGGAAGATGCAGAATTGTGCTTATTTAGTCTTAATTTAAAAAAGAAAAGAGGGTTTGTGTGTTTGTTTTTAGCTCGCCTGCACGAAGAGCTTATTATTACAAAACGTATGAGGGCAATTGATAATTTGTAGGAACATTTATTTCAAGACATGAATTTTGTGTTTTCTGTATTGTATTGTTTGTTTTGCATATAGCAAATTTATACTTAACATATTGCAATTGACATAACCTATTTTTCACATGATGTATTATTATTTGTAACATTTGATGATGTATGGGATTGAATAAAGTGTTTATGAACATCTGGGATTCTCTTGTACTTACTTCATAGCACCGGGTGACGATGTCGGGAGTGGTGATCCGGGCATCTGATCATCAGTGGCGATCCGGTCGTCTACCCCGGGCATCTGATCATCAGTGGTGATCCGGTCGTCTACCCCGGGTATCTGATCATCAGTGGCGATCCGGTCGTCTACCTCGGGCATCTTATCATCAGTGGTGAACCGGTCGTATACCTCGGGCATCTGATCATCAGTGGTGATCCGGTCGTCTACCCCGGGCATCTGATCATCAGTGGTGATCCGGTCGTCTACCCCGGGCATCTGATCATCAGTGGCGATCCGGTCGTCTACCTCGGGCATCTTATCATCAGTGGTGAACCGGTCGTCTACCTCGGGCATCTGATCATCAGTGGTGATCCGGTCGTCTACCTCGGGCATCTTATCATCAGTGGTGATCCGGTCGTCAACCTCGGGCATCTTATCATCGGTGGTGATCCGGTCGTCAACCTCGGGCATCTTATCATCGGTGGTGATCCGGTCGTCTACCTCGGGCATCTGATCATCAGTGGTGATCCGGTCGTCTACCCCGGGTATCTGATCATCAGTGGCGATCCGGTCGTCTACCTCGGGCATCTTATCATCAGTGGTGATCCGGTCGTCAACCTCGGGCATCTTATCATCAGTGGTGAACCGGTCGTCTACCTCGGGCATCTGATCATCAGTGGTGATCCGGTCGTCAACCTCGGGCATCTTATCATCAGTGGTGAACCGGTCGTCTACCTCGGGCATCTGATCATCAGTGGTGATCCGGTCGTCTACCCCGGGCATCTTATCATCAGTGGTGAACCGGTCGTCTACCTCGGGCATCTGATCATCAGTGGTGATCTGGTCGTCTACCTCGGGCATCTTATCATCAGTGGCGATCCGGTCGTCTACCTCGGGCATCTTATCATCAGTGGTGATCCGGTCGTCAACCTCGGGCATCTTATCATCAGTGGTGAACCGGTCGTCTACCTCGGGCATCTGATCATCAGTGGTGATCCGGTCGTCAACCTCGGGCATCTTATCATCAGTGGTGAACCGGTCGTCTACCTCGGGCATCTGATCATCAGTGGTGATCCGGTCGTCTACCTCGGGCATCTTATCATCAGTGGTGAACCGGTCGTCTACCTCGGGCATCTGATCATCAGTGGTGATCCGGTCGTCTACCCCGGGCATCTGATCATCAGTGGTGATCCGGTCGTCTACCCCGGGTATCTGATCATCAGTGGCGATCCGGTCGTCTACCTCGGGCATCTGATCATCAGTGGTGATCCGGTCGTCTACCTCGGGCATCTTATCATCAGTGGTGAACCGGTCGTCTACCTCGGGCATCTGATCATCAGTGGTGATCCGGTCGTCTACCCCGGGCATCTGATCATCAGTGGTGATCCGGTCGTCTACCCCGGGTATCTGATCATCAGTGGCGATCCGGTCGTCTACCTCGGGCATCTGATCATCAGTGGTGATCCGGTCGTCTACCTCGGGCATCTTATCATCAGTGGTGAACCGGTCGTCTACCTCGGGCATCTGATCATCAGTGGTGATCCGGTCGTCTACCCCGGGCATCTGATCATCAGTGGTGATCCGGTCGTCTACCCCGGGTATCTGATCATCAGTGGCGATCCGGTCGTCTACCTCGGGCATCTGATCATCAGTGGTGATCCGGTCGTCTACCTCGGGCATCTTATCATCAGTGGTGAACCGGTCGTCTACCTCGGGCATCTGATCATCAGTGGTGATCCGGTCGTCTACCCCGGGCATCTGATCATCAGTGGTGATCCGGTCGTCTACCCCGGGTATCTGATCATCAGTGGCGATCCGGTCGTCTACCTCAGGCATCTTATCATCAGTGGTGAACCGGTCGTATACCTCGGGCATCTGATCATCAGTGGTGATCCGGTCGTCTACCCCGGGCATCTGATCATCAGTGGTGATCCGGTCGTCTACCCCGGGCATCTTATCATCAGTGGTGAACCGGTCGTCTACCTCGGGCATCTGATCATCAGTGGTGATCTGGTCGTCTACCTCGGGCATCTTATCATCAGTGGAGATCCGGTCGTCTACCTCAGGCATCTGATCATCAGTGGTGATCTGGTCGTCTACCTCGGCCATCTTATTATCAGTGGTGATCTGGTCAGCAATGGTGGCCTGGTCGTCTACATCGCGCATCTGATCATCGCCAAGCTCTTGAATTATGATATTCACCATGCTGGTGTTGACACTGAAGGAGTCCTGTTCATCAGCGTCATCTTCAAATGCGAACAATGGGGACAGCGCTTCAACTTCATTGGTGTAGGATTGATCAGGACTAGGATGATTTTCTTCTGGACCAGTCTTCAGAAGAGGCACAAAGTGGTTTGGTCGCCAATCGCTCTCTGGAATGTTGGCTCCATTGACGTTGCTCCACATAATGTAAACCTCCTTGGCCTTGCCAAGTTCACTCACATGAAAAGGTGGGAATCTTCTGTGCAGGTCATTCCTCATTGTTTTTCCACCATACAGTGGGTACACGGAGACCACCTCTGTTTTAAGAACATTGGCCAAGGCCGCCATCTGCCATGCGCCCATATACCGACCACTCCGACACAGATTAAGAACCTCCGCTCGGAAAATTCTCTGCACAGCCACATCAGACAACTGCTGTGTATCATACTTTTCAGAGAACATGGCAAACTGTACGGCTACATTGCTATGTGCAGACGAATTGCATCCATTTGTCAGGAAATCGTCATCCAAGTAATTGTCTTCATGCCTGACAAGCTCATCGATAATCCGAGCTCTCATCTCCAGGTGATTGTTTTCATGTCCATACACCAGCAGACTAGCACATCGTGGCAGGCAATTGCCATCACCATACACATTGCACGGATATAACCCACATGCTTGCTGATCTTCCAGTATCAAATCTAGAGCACTTCCATCGATGGTTCTCTTGTGGGTGAGAAATGTTACTTCAAGCAGCTGTGGCAGAGCCTCTAGTTCAGTTTGTACTATAATTTGCTGCAAGTCATCATATATCTGACAAGAAGACAATTTTTCCCAAAGCTGCTGTGATGGTGAATGTAGAGTTGTCGTGGATTTGGATGCCGGTGTGGTCTTGGATCTGGAGGCCGGTGTGGTCTTGGATCTGGAGGCCGATGTGGTCTTGGATCTGGATACCGGTGTGGTCTCAAATGTGGATGCTGGTGTGGTCTTGGATCTGGTGGCCGGTGTGGTCTTGGATCTGGTGGCCGGTGTGGTCTTAGATGTGGATGCTGGTGTGGTCTTGGATCTGGTGGCCGGTGCGGTCTTAGATGTGGATGCTGGTGTGGTCTTGGATCTGGAGGCCGGTGTGGTCTTGGATCTGGTGGCCGGTGTGGTCTTAGATGTGGAAGCAAGTGTGGTCTCAAATGTGGATGCCGGTGTGGTCTTGGATCTGGATGCCGGAGTGGTCTTGGATCTGGATACCGGTGTGGTCTTAGATGTGGAAGCCGGTGTGGTCTCAAATGTGGATGTAGGTGTGGCCTTGGATCTGGAGGCCGGTGAGGTCTTGGATCTGGTGGCCGGTGTGGTCTTGGAGTCCTTTGGTGTCAGAGACTTGGTTGGCTTCAACATCCGTGGTTCAAAAGCTCCAGTGTATGATATGTTGGGGCAGTCTTCTGTCTGGCCATTGATGCACAGTATACAGTAACAGGACAGCTTCTTCACTAACAACTTGTATGGTGAACAAGGGACGTTGACCACCTGGTGCAGTTTTCGGCAACCTTGAAGTGTGGCGACGTTTGTGACCTCTCTATCTCTGTTTATATCACCTGGCTTCACAAGGAAGAATCGTCGCTTAGAGCCAACTTCATCCAAACAGAGATTTGTAGAGCACCATGTGTGCATGTCATCTGCATCGGACACAACCGTTTTCCTTCCCAGTATGGCCATGTCAACAGCTTTATTCACACACCCCACCTCTCCATCACACTCTGATTTTCCGTGATCGGATCCGAAGAAATTTCTCTCGATCGGAATAGCTTTCAGGCTAAGA
>CM026395.1:4511013-4542229 GCA_014843695.1 Archivesica marissinica
CAGCCTAACAGATACAATCTAACAACTCTACCACCGGGCTACAACCACAGCCTAACAGATACAATCTAACAACTCTACCACCGGGCTACAACCACAGCCTAACAGATACAATCTAACAACTCTACCACCGGGCTACAACCACAGCCTAACAGATACAATCTAACAACTCTACCACCGGGCTACAACCACAGCCTAACAGATACAATCTAACAACTCTACCACCGGGCTACAACCACAGCCTAACAGATACAATCTAACAACTCTACCACCGGGCTACAACCACAGCCTAACAGATACAATCTAACAACTCTACCACCGGGCTACAACCACAGCCTAACAGATACAATCTAACAACTCTACCACCGGGCTACAACCACAGCCCAACAGATACAATCTAACAACTCTACCAGTGGGCTACAACCACATTCAACAATCCTCGCTCATCTCCACACATAAATAGCTTAACAAATATTCTTGCAAATCAGTCACGTTTTTGTAGCGGAATGGGTTATTTCACGACTACCGTAATTGAGAAGTTTAAATGTGTGAGCTGCCGTGCCGAGCACACTATGTCAGGGCAACGTGTAAAACCAAACATAATAAGCGCACTAACATCAGCTTTACTAGCACGCTGTCCATGTTCTCACATTATATCCTATTATTCTTCACGTTTCTATATTTGGTCAGACTGCCGCAGATCGTCACAGAGTCGATCAATAGTAGTAATTAGGAAGAGCTTTTTCATGTTACAGATAACAACAGCGAAGCTCCATAATTGAAATGATATTCTCCAGCTTTGTAGACTTATGGCCAACACTCGTTCATCTTTCAATCCATAACCAAACAGGGGCATATTAACTATATTGACCGAGCTACTTTTATATTTAATCGCGTGAACAGTGAAGGATTTTATTCGTTGCAGGATTCGGTCACAATAAAAACTGATTCCAGTCAAGCTTCAGAGAGCGAGTCTGTACCTGATACAAGAGAAACAATTTGGTTATGGATTGTTCGACGATTTTTATCGTTTAATATTTTCATTGTTTGCAACTTTTTGCAGCTTCTATGACAGCAAAATCGCCATGTGGCTGGAATGATGATACCGGTAATAATAAAAATAGACTTTATTACAGTAGATTTGTCTTCTACAATCATTTATGTTTGGGAGACACAGAGCTAGCATGAACTAGTTAGTACATGCATGTACACAGCTAGCATACACACAGCTAGCATACACACAGCTAGCATGAACTAGTTAGTACATGCATGTACACAGCTAGCATGAACTAGTTAGTACATGCATGTACACAGCTAGCATGAACTAGTTAGTACATGCATGCACACAGAGCTAGCATGCACTAGTTAGTACATGCATGCACACAGCTAGCATGAACTAGTTAGTACATGCATGTACACAGCTAGCATACACAGAGCTAGCATGAACTAGTTAGTACATGCATGTACACAGCTAGCATGAACTAGTTAGTACATGCATGTACACAGCTAGCATACACACAGCTAGCATGAACTAGTTAGTACATGCATGTACACAGCTAGCATACACACAGCTAGCATGAACTAGTTAGTACATGCATGTACACAGCTAGCATACACACAGCTAGCATGAACTAGTTAGTACATGCATGTACACAGCTAGCATACACACAGCTAGCATGAACTAGTTAGTACATGCATGTACACAGCTAGCATACACACAGCTAGCATGAACTAGTTAGTACATGCATGTACACAGCTAGCATACACACAGCTAGCATGAACTAGTTAGTACATGCATGTACACAGCTAGCATACACACAGCTAGCATGAACTAGTTAGTACATGCATGTACACAGCTAGCATACACACAGCTAGCATGAACTAGTTAGTACATGCATGTACACAGCTAGCATACACACAGCTAGCATGAACTAGTTAGTACATGCATGTACACAGCTAGCATGAACTAGTTAGTACATGCATGCACAGAGCTAGCATGAACTAGTTAGTACATGCATGCACAGAGCTAGCTAGCATGAACTAGTTAGTACATGCATGTACACAGCTAGCATGCACAGAGCTAGCATGAACTAGTTAGTACATGCATGCACAGAGCTAGCATGAACTAGTTAGTACATGCATGTACACAGCTAGCATGCACAGAGCTAGCATGAACTAGTTAGTACATGCATGTACACAGCTAGCATGCACAGAGCTAGCATGAACTAGTTAGTACATGCATGTACACAGCTAGCATGCACAGAGCTAGCATGAACTAGTTAGTACATACATGTACACAGCTAGCATGAACTAGTTAGTACATGCATGTACACAGCTAGCATGCACAGAGCTAGCATGAACTAGTTAGTACATGCATGTACACAGCTAGCATGCACAGAGCTAGCATGAATTAGTTAGTACATGCATGTACACAGCTAGCATGCACTAGTTAGTACATGCATGTACACAGCTAGCATGCACTAGTTAGTACATGCATGTACACAGCTAGCATGCACTAGTTAGTACATGCATGTACACAGCTAGCATACACAGAGCTAGCATGAACTAGTTAGTACATGCATGCACACAGCTAGCATACACACAGCTAGCATGAACTAGTTAGTACATGCATGTACACAGCTAGCATACACACAGAGCTAGCATGCACTAGTTAGTACATGCATGTACACAGCTAGCATACACACAGAGCTAGCATGCACTAGTTAGTACATGCATGTACACAGCTAGCATACACACAGCTAGCATGAACTAGTTAGTACATGCATGTACACAGCTAGCATGAACTAGTTAGTACATGCATGTACACAGCTAGCATGAACTAGTTAGTACATGCATGTACACAGCTAGCATACACACAGCTAGCATGAATTAGTTAGTACATGCATGTACACAGCTAGCATACACACATCTAGCATGAACTAGTTAGTACATGCATGTACACAGCTAGCATACACACATCTAGCATGAACTAGTTAGTACATGCATGTACACAGCTAGCATACACACAGCTAGCATGAACTAGTTAGTACATGCATGTACACAGCTAGCATACACACAGCTAGCATGAACTAGTTAGTACAGGCATGTACACAGCTAGCATACACAGAGCTAGCATGAACTAGTTAGTACAGGCATGTACACAGCTAGCATACACAGAGCTAGCATGAACTAGTTAGTACATGCATGTACACAGCTAGCATACACACAGCTAGCATGCACTAGTTAGTACATGCATGTACACAGCTAGCATACACAGAGCTAGGATGCACTAGTTAGTACATGCATGTACACAGCTAGCATGAACTAGTTAGTACATGCATACACAGAGCTAGCATGAACTAGTTAGTACATGCATGTACACAGCTAGCATGAACTAGTTAGTACATGCATACACCGAGCTAGCATGCACTAGTTAGTACATGCATACACAGAGCTAGCATGCACTAGTTAGTACATGCATGTACACAGCTAGCATGAACTAGTTAGTACATGCATACACAGAGCTAGCATGCACTAGTTAGTACATGCATACACAGAGCTAGCATGAACTAGTTAGTACATGCATACACAGAGCTAGCATGCACTAGTTAGTACATGCATGTACACAGCTAGCATGAACTAGTTAGTACATGCATACACAGAGCTAGCATGAACTAGTTAGTACATGCATACACAGAGCTAGCATGCACTAGTTAGTACATGCATACACATAGCTAGCATGAACTAGTTAGTACATGCATACACAGAGCTAGCATGCACTAGTTAGTACATGCATGTACACAGCTAGCATACACAGAGCTAGCATGAACTAGTTAGTACATGCATGTACACAGCTAGCATACACACAGCTAGCATACACAGAGCTAGCATGAACTAGTTTGTACATGCATGTACACAGCTAGCATACACACAGCTAGCATACACAGAGCTAGCATGAACTAGTTAGTACATGCATGTACACAGCTAGCATACACAGAGCTAGCATGAACTAGTTAGTACATGCATGCACACAGCTAGCATACACAGAGCTAGCATGAACTAGTTAGTACATGCATCTACACAGCTAGCATGAACTAGTTAGTACATGCATGTACACAGCTAGCATGAACTAGTTAGTACATGCATGTACACAGCTAGCATACACAGAGCTAGCATACACACAGCTAGCATGAACTAGTTAGTACATGCATGTACACTAGCATACACAGAGCTAGCATGAACTAGTTAGTACATGCATGTACACAGCTAGCATACACACAGCTAGCATGAACTAGTTAGTACATGCATATACACAGCTAGCATACACACAGCTAGCATACACACAGCTAGCATGAACTAGTTAGTACATGCATGTACACAGCTAGCATACACAGAGCTAGCATGCACTAGTTAGTACATGCATGTACACAGCTAGCATACACAGAGCTAGCATGCACTAGTTAGTACATGCATGCACACAGCTAGCATACACAGAGCTAGCATGCACTAGTTAGTACATGCATGTACACAGCTAGCATACACACAGCTAGCATGAACTAGTTAGTACATGCATGTACACAGCTAGCATACACACAGCTAGCACACACAGAGCTAGTATGAACTAGTTAGTACATGCATGCACACAGCTAGCATACACAGAGCTAGCATGCACACAGCTAGCACACACAGAGCTAGCATGAACTAGTTAGTACATGCATGTACACAGCTAGCATACACAGAGCTAGCATGAACTAGTTAGTACATGCATGTACACAGCTAGCATACACAGAGCTAGTATGAACTAGTTAGTACATGCATGCACACAGCTAGCATACACAGAGCTAGTATGAACTAGTTAGTACATGCATGTACACAGCTAGCATACACAGAGCTAGCATGAACTAGTTAGTACATGCATGTACACAGCTAGCATACACAGAGCTAGCATGCACTAGTTCGTACATGCATGCACACAGCTAGCATACACAGAGCTAGCATGCACTAGTTAGTACATGCATGCACACAGCTAGCATACACAGAGCTAGCATGCACTAGTTAGTACATGCATGTACACAGCTAGCATACACACAGCTAGCATGAACTAGTTAGTACATGCATGTACACAGCTAGCATACACAGAGCTAGTATGAACTAGTTTGTACATGCATGTACACAGCTAGCATACACACAGCTAGCATGCACTAGTTAGTACATGCATGTACACAGCTAGCATACACACAGCTAGCATGAACTAGTTAGTACATGCATGTACACAGCTAGCATACACACAGCTAGCATGAACTAGTTAGTACATGCATGTACACAGCTAGCATACACAGAGCTAGCATGCACTAGTTCGTACATGCATGCACACAGCTAGCATACACAGAGCTAGCATGCACTAGTTAGTACATGCATGCACACAGCTAGCATACACAGAGCTAGCATGCACTAGTTAGTACATGCATGTACACAGCTAGCATACACACAGCTAGCATGAACTAGTTAGTACATGCATGTACACAGCTAGCATACACAGAGCTAGTATGAACTAGTTTGTACATGCATGTACACAGCTAGCATACACACAGCTAGCATGAACTAGTTAGTACATGCATGTACACAGCTAGCATACACAGAGCTAGTATGAACTAGTTAGTACATGCATGTACACAACTAGCATACACAGAGCTAGCATGAACTAGTTAGTACATGCATGTACACAGCTAGCATACACAGAGCTAGCATGAACTAGTTAGTACATGCATGTACACAGCTAGCATACACAGAGCTAGCATGAACTAGTTAGTACATGCATGTACACAGCTAGCATACACAGAGCTAGTATGAACTAGTTAGTACATGCATGTACACAGCTAGCATACACAGAGCTAGCATGAACTAGTTAGTACATGCTTGTACACAGCTAGCACACACATAGCTAGCATATACACAGCTAGCATAAACAGAGCTAGCATGAACTAGTTAGTACATATGCGTGTACACAGCTAGCATACACAGAGCTAGCATGAACTAGTTAGTACATGCGTGTACACAGCTAGCATACACAGAGCTAGCATATACACAGCTAGCATACACACAGCTAGCATAAACAGAGCTAGCATGAACTAGTTAGTACATGCATGCACACAGCTAGCATACACACAGCTAGCATATACAGAGCTAGCATATACACAGCTAACATACACAGAGCTAGCATACACAGAGCTAGCATACACACAGCTAGCATACACACAGCCAGCATATACACAGCTAGCATACACACAGCTAGCATATACACAGCTAGTATACACACAGCTAGCATACAAACAGCTAGCATACAAACAGCTAGCATATACACAGCTAGCATACACACAGCTAGCATACACACAGCTAGCATATACACACAGCTAGCATATACACACAGCTAGCATATACACAGCTAGCATATACACAGCTAGCATACACACAGCTATTATACACACAGCTATTATACACACAGCCAGCATACACACAGCTAGCATATACACAGCTAGCATACACACAGCTATTATACACACAGCTAGCATACACACACAGCCAGCACACACACAGCCAGCATACACACAGCCAGCATACACACAGCTAGCATACACACAGCTATTATACACACAACTAGCATACACACAGCTATTATACACACAGCTAGCATACACACAGCTATTATACACACAGCCAGCATACACACAGCTATTATACACACAGCCAGCATACACACAGCTATTATACACACAGCTAGCATACACACACAGCCAGCATACACACAGCCAGCACACACACATCCAGCATACACACAGCTATTATACACACAGCTAGCATACACACAGCCAGCACACACACAGCTATTATACACACAGCTAGCATAACACAGCTATTATACACACAGCTAGCATACACACAGCTAGCATACACACACAGCCAGCATACACACAGCTAGCACACACACAGCCAGCATACACACAGCTAGCATACACACAACTATCATACCCACAGCCAGCACACACACATAGCTAGCATACACACAGCTAGCATACACACAGCTAGCATATACACAACCAGCATACACACAGCTAGCATACACACAGCCAGCATACACACAGCCAGCACACACACAGCCAGCATACACACAGCTAGCATACACACAGCCAGCATACACACAGCTAGCATACACACAGCCAGCATACACACAGCCAGCCACACACACACAGCTAGCATACACACAGCCAGCATACACACAGCTAGCACGCACACAGCTAGCACACACACACATCCAGCATACACACAGCCAGCACACACACAGCCAGCATACACACAGCCAGCATACACATAGCTAGCACACACACAGCCAGCACACACACAGCTAGCATACACACAGCTAGCACACACACAGCTAGCACACACACAACTAGCATACACACAGCTAGCATACACACAGCCAGCATACACACAGCTAGCATACACACAGCCAGCACACACACACAGCCAGCACACACACAGCCAGCATACACACAGCTAGCACACACACAGCCAGCACACACACAGCCAGCACACACACAGCCAGCATACACACAGCTAGCATACACACAGCCAGCATACACACAGCTAGCACACACACAGCTAGCACACACACAGCCAGCATACACACAGCTAGCATACACACAGCCAGCATACACACAGCTAGCACACACACAGCTAGCACACACACAGCCAGCATACACACAGCTATCATACACACAGCTAGCATACACACAGCCAGTACACACACAGCTAGCACACACACACACAGCTATTATACACACAGCTAGCACACACACAGCTAGCATACACACAGCTAGCACACACACAGCTAACATACACACAGCCAGCATATACACAGCCAGCATACACACAGCTAGCATATACACAGCCAGCATATACACAGCCGGCATACACACAGCTAGCATATACACAGCTAGCATACACACAGCCAGCATACACACAGCCACCATATACACAGCCAGCATACACACAGCTAGCACACACACAGCCAGCACACACACAGCTAGCACACACACAGCTAGCACACACAGCTAACATACACACAGCTAACATACACACAGCTAGCATACACACACAGCTAGCATACACACAGCCAGCATACACACAGCCAGCATACACACAGCTA
Source organism: Archivesica marissinica (assembly GCA_014843695.1). NCBI lineage: Eukaryota > Metazoa > Mollusca > Bivalvia > Venerida > Vesicomyidae > Archivesica > Archivesica marissinica. The sequence continues at coordinate 4,519,214 of CM026395.1, forward strand.
GCATATACACAGCTATTATACACACAGCTAGCATATACACAGCCAGCATACACACAGCCAGCATATACACAGCCAGCATACACACAGCTAGCATATACACAGCTATTATACACACAGCCAGCATACACACAGCTAGCACACACACAGCTAGCATACACACAACTAGCACACACACAGCCAGCATACACACAGCTAGCACACACACAGCCAGCATACACACAGCCAGCATACACACAGCTAGCATATACACACAGCCAGCATACACACAGCCAGCACACACACAGCCAGCATACACACAGCCAGCATACACACAGCCAGCATATACACAGCCAGCACACACACAGCCAGCACACACACAGCCAGCATACACACAGCTAGCATACACACAGCTAGCATACACACAGCTAGCATACACACAGCTAGCACATACACAGCCAGCATACACACAGCTAGCACACACACAGCTAGCATACACACAGCCATCACACACACAGCCATCACACACACAGCCAGCATACACACAGCTAGCACACACACACAGCTAGCATACACACACAGCTAGCATACACACACTCAGCTATTATACACACAGCTAGCATACACACAGCTAGCACACACACAGCTAGCACACACACAGCCATCATATACACAGCTAGCACACACACAGCTAGCATACACACAGCCATCACACACACAGCTAGCATACACACAGCTAGCATACACACAACTAGCACACACACACAGCTAGCATACACACAGCCAGCATACACACAGCTAGCATATACACAGCTATTATACACACAGCCAGCATACACACAGCTAGCATATACACAGGTATTATACACACAACCAGCATACACACAGCTAGCATACACACAGCCAGCATACACACAGCTAGCATATACACAGCTATTATACACACAGCCAGCACACACACAGCTAGCATACACACAGCCAGCATACACACAGCTAGCACACACACAGCCAGCATATACACACAGCTAGCATATACACACAGCCAGCATTCACACAGCCAGCATACACACAGCCAGCACACACACAGCCAGCATACACACAGCTATCATACACACAGCCAGCATACACACAGCCAGCATATACACAGCCAGCACACACACAGCTAGCATACACACAGCCAGCATACACACAGCCAGCACACACACACAGCCATCATATACACAGCCAGCACACACACAGCCAGCATACACACAGCCAGCACACACACAGCCAGCATACACACAGCCAGCATACACACAGCTAGCATACACACAGCTAGCACATACACAGCCAGCATACACACAGCTAGCACACACACAGCTAGCATACACACAGCCATCACACACACAGCCAGCATTCACACAGCCAGCATACACACAGCTAGCACACACACAGCTAGCATACACACACAGCTAGCATACACACACTCAGCTATTATACACACAGCTAGCACACACACAGCTAGCACACACACAGCCATCATATACACAGCCAGCATACACACAGCCAGCATACACATAGCTAGCACACACAGCCAGCATACACACAGCCAGCATATACACAGCCAGCATACACACATCTAGCATACACACAGCCAGCACACACACAGCTAGCATACACACAGCTAGCACACACACAGCCAGCATATACACAGAGCTAGCACACACACACAGCCAGCATACACACAGCTAGGCGCTAGCACACACACACAGCTAGCATACACACAGCTAGCACACACAGCCAGCATACCCAGAGCTAGCACACACACACACAGCTAGCACACACACAGCTAGCATACACACATCTAACATACACAGAGCTAATTGAGTTCACCACTGTGTTAACAAACTTTGTTTTACAATATCAATGGTTGAATCAATATCTGACTTCATTCCTGTATTTAAATCTCCGAGTCTTGTTACATTGTTCTACATATCTGCCCTGATCCAGAGAGCTTGACAAAATACCATATTTCATCAATGAATAGAGCTATAAATACGGATAGATTACAGAATGAATGAGGCTAGTTAGTAGTAACATCTTGGGTGTGTTTTTGTACATTAGTTCAAGATATATTGTCAGAGACTGATGTTGTCATTAACCCACATGGCACGACCGTAACGGGTAATCTTACAATTTACTATTTTCCCACTTGTATACTGTGTGTAAATCACTCAATATTCACAAGAACATTTTTCGTGATTTTCAAGTGTCATTTTTTTTTTGGGCGAAATTCTAAATTCGTGAGTGTGAATTCGCACAATGTTCAATCAATTTTTTGTGTTTTACGTTTATTGATCGTCGCTACCGGTTGCCCGTTTGAGCAACGCCTCCAGAAGAGATTAGTCATTTTAGAGTTTTGGAGGATAGTGCAATGATACAGATAGAGACCCATTCCAGAGTCTCCTCTGGTTCTTTTATGTGCATGGAGTAAAGCACCAACACAAGACCTCGGCTTAACTTCCCATCTGAAAGACTGTTAATTTTAGTATGGTCAGACGGGGGATCGAACCTGCGATCCCTCGATTACCAGTCCAGTGTGTTACCACTGGACTTCGACTACAGATCCGTCTGTGCCATGTGCAATGTAGACCACAATCAATTATATATCTTAGTGTAATGTTGAACTTGTGAGGGGGGGGTTCTTTCATGAATCTTTGTGAATATAAAACGCATGCGAATAAATAATGATTCAGACAGTAACTGCAAACATGTTACAACAAATATTTTCTTCAGTGGGCAAATGTTCAAAATTGCACCAGCATCATAATAACCAATAAATTAGGTAGGATCTGTGGACTTTTCCAAGAATGTGTGCTTGGAAAAAATTAGACACAAGAACAGTTTGCTACAATTCCCCTGATTAGATTTATATTGATTGCAGCTGATTCTGGTGTACAATATTCCCCTGATTAGATTTACAGTGACTACAGCTGATTCCGGTGTACAATATTCCCCTCATTAGATTTACAGTGACTACAGCTGATTCCGGTGTACAATATTCCCCTGATTAGATTTACAGTGACTACAGCTGATTCCGGTGTACAATATTCCCCTCATTAGATTTACAGTGACTACAGCTGATTCTGGTGTACAATATTCCCCTGATTAGATTTACAGTGACTACAGCTGATTCCGGTGTACAATATTCCCCTCATTAGATTTACAGTGACTACAGCTGATTCCGGTGTACAATATTCCCCTGATTAGATTTACAGTGACTACAGCTGATTCCGGTGTACAATATTCCCCTCATTAGATTTACAGTGACTACAGCTGATTCTGGTGTACAATATTCCCCTGATTAGATTTACAGTGACTACAGCTGATTCCGGTGTACAATATTCCCCTCATTAGATTTACAGTGACTACAGCTGATTCCGGTGTACAATATTCCCCTCATTAGATGTACAGTGACTACAGCTGATTCTGGTGTACAATATTCCCCTCATTAGATGTACAGTGACTACAGCTGATTCTGGTGTACAATATACCCCACATTAGATTTACAGTGACTACAGCTGATTCTGGTGTACAATATTCCAGTCATTAGATTTATATTGATTGCAGCTGATTCTGGTGTACAATATTCCCCTCATTAGATTTACAGTGACTACAGCTGATTCTGGTGTACAATATTCCCCTCATTAGATTTACAGTGACTACAGCTGATTCTGGTGTACAATATTGAATATTCCCCTCATTAGATGTACAGTGACTACAGCTGATTCTGGTGTACAATATTCCCCTCATTAGAAATACAGTGACTACAGCTGATTCCGGTGTACAATATTCCCCTCATTAGAAATACAGTGACTACAGCTGATTCTGGTGTACAATATTCCCCTCATTAGATTTGTATTGATTGCAGCTGATTTATTTGTACAGGTCCCAGCATAAAGTGTTGTCAGTGGATCATGATTGGGACAGGTCCCAGCGTGAAGTGTTATCGATGGATCATGATTGGGACAGGTCCCAGCATGAAGTGTTGTCGGTGGATCATGATTGGGACAGGTCCCAGCTTGAAGTGTTGTCGGTGGATCATGATTGGGACAGGTCCCAGCGTGAAGTGTTGTCGGTGGATCATGATTGGGACAGGTCCCAGCGTGAAGTGTTGTCGGTGTGTCAGTAGTTTCATTTCAAACATCCATTCACAATGAATGTATCAGGACCTACATTGTAGCTTGAGTGGAAACACATACTTTGTGAAGCTATTATTACAGGAATAACACAATGACAACAAGTGAGTATCATCTAATTATATCAGCAACCACTTTACGACATCATCAACAAGACAGTGACAACCAGAGTTTAGTTTATTCAAGGACTACCTTTGGAGCCAGAGAAGAACAGCTGCCTCAATCCATCAACAACCTTATTGTACTCAATGATTTGATGTCTTGCACAGTCTATCACCAGCAAAGACCTGCGGGTGACGGATCTCTCCACGGAAGGTAGCCATCATATAAATATGTCTGTCGTTGCCGTGAACACAAATCTGTACAACTACAAAGATCCTACTCAGCAAAGACATGCCACTCTCTCGTGCTATTTAACAATCTGGTGAACAAACAACAGATGATGACTCTAGCGCGACAGATGTTATGTATCCAGGAAAAAATGGCTATTTTATACACTATGACCAAAGCATACAGAAACCAACCTCCTGGTAGATCTCAAATTGACAACGCCAGATACACAACTCTTACGATCTAATATATTGGACAAATTTATAATGGGGCAGCAGTCACCTAACATCACCAAAGACATTCCTGAAAAGTTTATACGAGGACAGCAGTCACCTAACATCACCAAAGACATTCCTGAAAAGTTTATATGAGGACAGCAGTCACCTAACATCACCAAAGACATTCCTGAAAAGTTTATAAGGAGACAAGAGCTACCAAATAATACAAATGACGTGTCCACAACTGAGTATATAACTATACATGTAATGGGCCAAAAACCACTTCATAGACTCATAGTACATGTACAACAATGCTTGAAACACAGAAAACAGAGGAAGATAATTGTATTACAATGGAGGCATGTGACGATTGTGATTTCGTCTTTAACCCATTTCATTCGGGATACCGTTCAAACAATATTTGCAAAGGACATAGAGCCAGATCAACCACCATGGAATGTGCCGTCTGATCAGACTCTATGCTGTTTGATATTCAGATGATCTTGCTAAGACACTTGGCTATGTCGCAAACAACATAGATCCTGATCAGCATGCAGTGTCACGCTGCGGCTGATCTGGATCTATGTTGTTTGCAAAAGCCTTTAAATATATCCAGAATTAAATGGGTTGATGGCATACATGATCTACAGAGACAAGAAATGGTGCCCAGAACGAGAAACCACGAAGAGACTTCTAGAGGACGACGAGGCACACCAAGACACCCAAGATATGGACAAGGAGGAGTTCATGAAAATATATACAGAATGTTTGGTTCAGGCACAGCCTCTATATGACAGCACAGTACACCAACTGAATCTAGATGCCCTGGAGTATATCTTCGACATTGGGAGAAGCTTAAAACATAACATTAAAACAGTGCTGAAAAAGTACAACCATTGGTTCGATGCCGTATTTGAGCACGATGGAAATGATGATGATAGTGATGACTCGGATAAGAGCGATGAAAGTTTTAAGAGCAAGTGAGAACTGTTCAACTTCACAACTATGGATGAGTATCTGAACTCTGAAGACTATTTATTACGATACGTCAAAACCAGCTGGTTTCTCGGGACCTGATGAGCTGTACCGCTGTGTGAAACAAGGGAAATATGACACAAGTCAGCACAAAACTAGAAATCGGATAGACTGGCATTGATGACCAACGGCTAGCTGAACTCCTGAATATGGTGAAGTTCTCAACATTCAACGATAGCATTCTCTATGTAGTCATGACCATCGATGTGCTGTACAAACTTGTGTACCAGCCAAACGTGGAAAAACAGTCAACGCTACCATGAAAGACATTCTCGAGGGCGAACCAGACAATTACAAACGGATCTGGGACAAGGGTTTAGAAGCGAACCAGACGATTACAAACGGATCTGGGACAAGGGTTTAGAAGCGAACCAGACGATTACAAACGGATCTGGGACAAGGGTTTAGAAGCGAACCAGACGATTACAAACGGATCTGGGACAAGGGTTTAGAAGCGAACCAGACGATTACAAACGGATCTGGGACAAGGGTTTAGAAGCGAACCAGACGATTACAAACGGATCTGGGACAAGGGTTTAGAGCCAAAGATGTTCAAACCTTACTGAAGATTGAGAACATTTAATACACGTCTATATAGATATTTTATGCACACATAAACCTACAACTACATGTACATTGACAAGCGTCAGTCCTTTGCCAAGAGATACAACAACACAACCCATACTAATGGCATAGGTCGAAAATAAACATTAAATACGTTGCTACCATAAATCCTACCTGGCATCCAATAACTACATAGATGATAGACCGCTATACATTCCCATAGTTCGATATTAACATCTTACCGGAACTTACTAATACACACAGTCTATCCTTCCCATGAGCCGCATTGTTATCCACCAATACATTTGACATGCGTTTGTGTAAATATATTTGAAATGTATTTACAGACATGTATGTTCAATGTTACATTACTTTGTGTTATTGTTTGTATAAAGTTGTACAAGATTCATTAGCTGTTATAGAATTAAGTGATTATGTGTTATAATTAGCTAATTTATGAGTTGTTTTGTAAGATTGTTACCCCCCATTGGTTTTACATCAATGCATTTGACAATGACATGCGACTTGGCGTAATATGACTTAACCCACACTCAGAGAATTAGAGAGAGAAAGACGCCACAACATTTGGCACCCAACGTGGGGCAGGGATGGCTTCAGCGTGCGCTACAAGGACACATCAATCCGGTGAGAAATGCATTGGCAAGAAGTCAACGACGAAACATCAACAAACATTCAACGATGAAACAACAAACATTCAACGATGAAACATCAAACATTCAACGATGAAACATCAACATACCCAAAAGCCGTTTCGATTTAAAGTAAGTGACTCACACCCGGATTCAGTTCTTTCTTTCTACTCCAGGTTTAACAACATAATTTACCATATAATCAAACCCTTCCAGTCTGTGACTAACTTGATTGTTTGTCTTGGATTTTGAGATGAACCAAGTCATGGGCCATAATAGAAAACTTTCCAGATCAGAGTTGGTGGAGCAGGACCCTAGGTACCCACCTCTGGGCACTGTTTCAGGCACGGGCAGGCATTCATGTAGAATCAACGACAGATTTTGATTTTAGCACAGTTTTTATGCAATTATTAATATTATTGTATAATATAATGTATATGTATACCTGTATCACATATTCTATGGCATTCTTCTCTGTGTCCCTATGCCTGGAACTTTTCACTTCTATGTCACACACATGCACTGAAAATATAATGAAAGACAGGTACAAAAAATAGTAAGCAATACACTAGACGCCACAAGAACATGTACCCCAAATACTCGAACGTACCCCAAATACTCGAAATGACATGTACCCCATATACTCGAAATGACATGTAGCAGAAATAGCATGCATTACTTAGATACCGAAAGAACATGTGCAGTACATGTACAGTGTACATAGCTTGATATACATATATATAATGTACATGTACAGTCAACAGGGATCATTCTAGATGGCGATGTGGGCGAAATTGTCGCCCTAGGGACCCTGACTTCGCCCTCTGGGTTCCCACTTCATCCTAAAAAAATGTATAATATTTTTTGGTTTTTATGATTTTCAAACAAAATACACTGGCCCATTATAAAGCACTCCTTCTATTCATATGTTGTATTTAATTGTTGTACTGTGCATTTTAACCCTATTTTGCAGAAGTATATTAAAGAACACCATTTAAGGAAGCAATCACGTGCTTTCTCACTTCTCCCAAAAATTCTGACCTAGAATGAACCCTGAGTCAAACAGGCTTAAGCAGCCAGCCAAGGGAATCACCGAAAGTGGCTGCTTAGCACAGGTGGCTGCTTAATAGATGTCAAATAATCTCAGTAAGTTACATTGTATATAAGCTTTCGATTTAATCCATTGTCGTTTTGTATAGACTATACATGTATGTACATTATGAACGAATATGTTTAAACCTGAAAGCTTTCTTGAGCCAATTAATCGCTGTATTGCACCACAGATTCACTCAAATCCGGCTGGCGATTTGTGAGAGGAAGATTTTTAAAGAAGTTGTGCTATTTTTAGACAGCAGCCATCTTGGATTACATAATGATGCGATTTAACAATTATGTAATCCCACACCTACACATGAATCATGACCATAAATGGTGCTAGAGACAAAATGGTTACCGAGGAGAAGACGTTTGAAAATGTTCACAGATGATGACGGATAGACACATTGCGGTTACATAACCTCGCATGAACTGTGCTAGGTGAGCTAACAATCATCTAGCTGCTAGATTTTTCTTTTCGTAATTTACGCGTTTTCCAAACACACATCTCCCATCCTACTTTCTGATGATAAGTTTCATTCATTGTCAATTAGCAGTTCCAGAGATCTAAATGTGCTAATGAAACTGCCTACAACAACATAGGGTGAGGCCATCCTAAAAAAATTGTTTATTTGGCACACCCTATTTTTTACCTACAATGCACCCACCCAGCTTAAATTTCACGTTATGCCAAACAAACAAGTTTGAAAGGACAGCCTGAGGGTAAATAACTTGAACATGAACGGCATCGCATGTGGCAAGGGTAAATAACTCAAACATGAACAGCATCGCATGTGGCGAGGGTAAATAACTCAAACATTAACGGCATCGCATGTGACGAGGGTAAATAACTCCAACATGAACGGCATCGCATGTGGCAAGGGTAAATAACTCCAACATGAACGGCATCGCATGTGGCAAGGGTAAATAACTCCAACATGAACGGCATCGCATCATCGCATGTGACGAGGGTAAATAACTCCAACATGAACGGCATCGCATGTGACGAGGGTAAATAACTCCAACATGAACGGCATCGCATGTGGCAAGGGTAAATAACTCCAACATGAACGGCATCGCATGTGGCAAGGGTAAATAACTCCAACATGAACGGCATCGCATGTGGCAAGGGTAAATAACTCCAACATTTAACATCATCGCATGTGACGAGGGTAAATAACTCCAACATGAACGGCATCGCATGTGACAAGGGTAATTAGCTCAAACATTAACAGCATCGCATGTGGAGAGGGTAAATATCCAAACATCAGCGGCATCGCGTGGGTTGAGGGTAAATAACTTGATCATCATCAACATCCACCGAGTGAGAGAACACACTAGTTAGCTCTACACTTCTTCTGTTATTGTCAGACTCTATAAAACAACGTACCTTTGTTATGTGCAGTTGAACTATGCAAATGTTGAGATGCTATGGCAACCACTGGACTTGGAATCAGATGCATTGGTGATATACGCGGTGAACACATCGGCGATATTCTCTGGTCACATGATCTCATCTCGCATGACTCCGTCAATATTAGCAGCTCGGGTTCCGGCTAAAATAAACAGAAATATAGGATGGTACACAGTCGCTGTACACTCGGCTAATGTAAGTTACAATTTACAAATGTACCAATAACTAAAAGTTGAAATGATTCTTTAACTTGTTGCATGCTAGGTAAAATAAAGGTTATAACTAGTTCAAATAATTGTAGCAGACGACAATTCATTGAATGTGTTTTTCTTATTTATAAATAATTGTAGCAGACGACAATTCATTGAATGTGTTTTTCTTATTTAGAGCTTCTCACCAATGTAACCCAGGTTCGATCCTCGGACATGGAAGTATGTGAGATAGTATGGTGGTCGCCAGATCGGACAGGTGGGTTTTCTCCGGGTACTCCGGTTTCCTCTCACACGAATGACCACATTTACGCTGTCATCCGCGCTAACGAGAGTGATTAATATAAGTTGTTACAGCTTGTTTCGCAATCGTAGTTTCAGTAGTACCTGTGTGTGTCAAATTAACAGATGTGTGTAGTGTCGTGGTAATATTTCAATCGTTTTCGTGTATCTAATTCATATCAAAGTAATAAAGGGTTTAGTATTTATTATTAAATGTTCAAATTCATATCAAAATCGTTATTACGTGGCTAGCTTCATGTTAGCCTAGGTATGCCTCTGCAAGCAATAGCCACTCGCCATGGCAAGCAGACGAGTGCAATTTTCCAGCCCAGCCCTGGTCATGTAACCCAGCAAACTTACAAAACCACTATACCTTCTTTAAGATCCTGTCTGCTACTTGATTTGCCGAGATATAATGATCGTACATTCTCGATTTTTGATGATAGCTGAATGCTGGATGATTCATTGCCATTGATAATACTAGAAGGATGCTGTGTACTGTCAGTTCAACCATATTGTCGATCACTGTTAAGGCCTCTTGGATTTGACTTTCCAACATTTGAAAAATGATGTTGGAACTAGTTCTGTTCGAAGAATGCAACAACGCAAGATACACCGCCATTTTAGTTCTGAACACCTTGGCATCTGATTCACTAAATTTTGATAACTCATGCCGACTATTTGCTTTACCCTCTGACTCTCTAAGTTGATGAAAATCTTTTTTAGCAAGATCTTCCACATAAGACCCCATGAACCTCAGTTCCATTGGGAGACACATTTGCAGCATTCCACACATGTAATCTATCCGTTTGTGTGGACTCAGATTTCTAAACCACATACACAGCTCCTCCTTACACACCATTTTAAAAATCAAACGTGATAAAAACACTGACAAAACGGCTAAGACAGGTTAAAATTCATATTTTGACGTCGAAATAAATTTCCATTCAGAATTTGACAAGAAGCTTATTGAACATCCGGGATGTTTGCGATGAACCAATGAAACCTTTCCACGGATATCGCTATTCCCCGGTACAACCCGAAACACTTGTCTCGTTTTTTTAACCTTCTACATGTATATTGCCTACGCAATATTTATTCTTTAGTATAGCATAGATAGATAGATTAGGTGCTGGCGTCGTAATAAAAAGTGTTAGTTAAGTGCTTGATCAGAAAGTGCCATCAGAAAGGATACAGTGAATAGACATAATTTTAGATATATTTTTAAGTGTTTTTTATAAAACTATGTACATAATTGTGACAATTTATGCAAACTATATTGGGGAAAGGACAGACACAGGGATCAGGCGTCCACTGTGTCTGCGGCATATATGGTGGGCGGTAGCATGTTCCACTGAGTGACGGCTCTAGGATAGAAAGAGTATTTGTACGAGTCTTTAGCTGCGTGAATGTGTTTGTAGGTATAGGTGTTACTGTGTCTGGTTCTGGGGTCTGAAGGAATAATTAGATTACAGGGTGGTTGAATGGCAACTACATGGTGGATGATCTTATAAAACATGATGAGTCTGGTACGGATTCTTCGAATTTCCCAGGTGGGCCAGTTAAGGGTAGTGAGCATATCAGTTACAGAATTTGTATTGTAGTAGCGGTTGGATGTACATGTATAGCGGTATCTGTACCATAAATCATGTTATTCAGGATACACTAGTTGTATTACGCATTGCTGTTTACATATACGACGTTTGTTTAGTTGTTGAAATACTCAGTTTTAGAGGTAAATATTGGGGGAGGGGGTTTATACCATATAATGGGAAAATACATTCTGTAGAAATTTGTTTTTCATTGATGTAATGTCGCTTTAAAAGGAACGTGAAGACCAATAGAAAGACGGTTACAAAAGAACAAGTTTATAACACCTATGTTCGTCCTCAACTCGTGTATTGCTCAACTATAATTATGGCGCCACTGGCAAAAGTATTTTACATATAAAGCAGAAAAAGTACAAAGATCAGCTGTACGCTATATTTGCAAAACCTACAACCATACAGGCAGTGTAACAAAAAAGGAGTAACTCCCTGAACTGTCAAAGATTTTATACAAAACAATAAATAACTTGGTATACGTCGACCACAACTATCTAACACCTACACATAACTTCTTCTTAATTCCATAGTCCCGTACCCAGTACCATATAACCCCCTCCCCTCCGAACAATACGTCTTTGGAATGTCATTATGGTCTCCCCTATAATTTACAGTCCAGCCCCCCCCCCCCCTCCAACGTAACCATATGTGTAGAGCGGCTGGTCACTGTACCACTCATAAGCAACACAAATGACTGTTTCTAACCTTAGTATGTAGTTCTGTTTAATACTTTATCTATCTATCTATCTATCTATCTTCCTTTAATGTCGAACCCCTCGCGGGGACGTAGATATGTTGCGCGTCAAAAACCGCAAAGAAGTTAAAAGTATGAGTAGTTAAAAGCATAATTTAAGAAAGTAATGAAAATAAGTTGTGGTAAAAGTTTAAAAGCAGCTGCGCAGAACAACTCGGGACTGGCATGATCAATATGGCAAACTGCCGTATTGAATTTCTCTATGGTTGGGAGATGGAAAATGTCAGGAGGGAGATGGTTCCAATGGTAGATTGTTCTTGGAAAAAAGGAAAACGTGTAGTAGTCTGTAGTTGCTGTAATTAACCTATAGCTTAAGGAATGGCAATGGCGAGCAGGACGGGAGAGGGGAACTAGGTAACTTTCAATGGGAATAGCAACAATATCATATGAATTTTATACATAAGGGATAACCTATTGTCAATACGCCATTGATCTAGTCTGCCTAGATTTAGGGAATGTAGCATGTCTGTAACACTAGAGGTACGATAGAAATCACCTTTATCCAATGGGCTGCTCTTCGCTGGACACCTTCAATTTGGTCTATCAATGTTTGGGTATGGGGCGACCAGATCTCGGAGCCATATTCAAGCTGGGGTCTCACTAGTGTCTGGTAAGCCATGTACTTAAGGGGTTCGGATTTGACCTGGAGGTTTCTACGTAGAAATCCTAATGTTTGGTTTGCTTTCTTAGTTGACCTTTTTATGTGAGTGTCCCACGACAGGTTATTTGAGATATCCACGCCACGGTATTTGGTTGAGGTGACTGACTCAAGTAGGACTCCATGGAGTTTATATTGACTGGGAATAGGATGCTTCCTTCTGGTGACGTGGATAACTTGACACTTGGGGAGGGGGGGGGGGTTAAATTCCATGTCCCACTTCAACTCCCACTCTTCTAATTTCTTAGATGTCAGTGATAGATAGACTGCAGTGTCATCTGCAAAGATACGGACTTTGGAACTGATGTTTTGTGGGAGGTCGTTTATGCTAGGAAAAGCAGGGGTCCAAGTACGGATCCCTGTGGGACTCCAGAGGACACCGAAATGGCCTCTGAACGAATACCATTAAGGACAACTGACTGCAGTCTATTATCTAGAAAACTATTAATCCACCTTAATGTTTGACCTCTGACTCCATAGTCATGCATTTTTAGTAGTACTTTCTCGTGATTGACCTTATCGAAAGCCTTACTGAAGTCTAATAGGTTGAGACCTACCTGATGCGTATTGTAGACAGAGGTAACCAAGTCATTGACTAGCATTACTAGTTGGGTCACGCAAGCCCGTTTTTCTCTAAAGCCATGCTGCAAATGGTACAGAATACTGTGGTTAGTGAACTGTTTTACTATCGAAGAGGAAACTATATGTTCTAGTACCTTGCATAGAACACATGTCAGTGCGATAGGTCTATAGTTGGCGGGGTTTGACTTGTCCCCTTTTTGTAAATGGGAGCAACAGTTGCTGACTTCCACTGGGCCGACAGTGATCCTTTGTTGAGGGATTTTTGGAATAAGACTTCAAGGATAGTGAGAGTTCTTTAGACAGGGTTTTACGTATGATTGGCTCAATTTAGTCAGGACCACTAACCTTATGGGGGCTCAGGTTATTGAGAAGTTTCTCTATGCCATTTGAACTTACTGTGATCTCATTCATGTTTGGCGTTGATTGACCATTCAGGTGTTTGGTCTGTAAGGATGGGAGGCATCAGCACTGTTTAGATTTAGGATGTTTTCCAAATATTGGTGATACGCCTCGTTGACCTTTTTCCGCACTAAATGTTTTAGATCCAGGAACTTCTTGCGATTTGAAGGCGTACTTGACTTCCTAGTATTTTTAAAGGCCCTATTTCGCCTTCTAATCATTCGCTTAACACTCTGATTGACCCAGGGTAGGTGATCTCTTATCGATGACTGTTTGGATGGAATTCATTTATCTGTAAGAGTGGTTAGAGCATGAGAGAAGTATTCCCATAACTATTTAGTGCGATAATATGTACATTCGGTGATCATAACCTGGTGATAGTCACATAATGACTGTCTAATGGCCTGCCAGTTTGTTTTCTTATAGAGTGGAATCCTGCGAGGCTTTGATAACGTATCGTTGCGGATGTGTTGACTTTTATTTCGACTACATTATGATCACTGATGCCGGGTAGAATATTGACCTGATTTACTAAAGTGGGGTTAGTTGTATGGAATAACTACAGGATGTTGTTTTCATGGGTGGGGAGGTTAACGATTTGGGTGAGGTTTGTATCATTAAACGTTTCAATGACCTGCCTATAAAAGGATGGGTGTTTGCAGTCGGTGGATGAGCTAGTAGTGTCCCAATCCATCTTTGGTAGGTTTAGGTCCCCAGCCACCCAGATGTTGGAGAAACGTTTATTTACCTTTTCAATAGACTTACAGAATTGATTGAAACTGTCTATATCAAACTCATGGGGTTTGTAATAAGCTCCAATCACAAGCGACTTATTTCCTACAAGGTCTAATTTTACCCATATGTCCTCACATTCAGACTGTATGTCAGGCATTTTCTGGGCTGTTATGCAGTCCCTTATAGCAATAAATATACCTCCACCTGCCTGGTTGATACGGTCACGACGGAAAATGGAGTAACCTAGATCTGGGTCAAACACTAGTATAATGCTTAGGTGTTTTGTCTACTATTGTAGTTGATGATTTAGACTTTTAGTGACCTCTTTATGTTATTCTTTTGACATATTCTCTGTCTCCCTTAATTATCCTGGTGCAAAGAAATTTGGTCATGGAGAAATAGGAGGTTTAGTTGTATTGCACCCTGATTGCTACGCATGTACAGTATGTTAACACTATTGCTAGTGTACTATTCTAGAGGTCTGCAATTACTGATGATACATATAACTATGCATATAGAACACAATTGCCTCTTACACACATTGTAACAGACTCCTGTGGCGTCCGTGGTCCAGTGGTAGAGCATCGGATTTGGAATCGAACGGTCCCGGGTTCGATACTCGGCCAGGCCACGTATGTAGTGTCATTAAGCAAGGCACCTCACACACAGTGCTTAGTACTGGTTAATCGCTTAGGTCGGCTAAGCCTGCCCAAGAAAACATGTCTAAGTCCCTGCGAGGGGTTTGATATTAAAGGAACATACATACATACATACACACACTTGTAGAGCGTCGGATTTGGAATCGAAAGCCCCCGGGTTCGATACTCGGTCTGGGCACATATGTTGTGTCTTTAAGCATGGCACTTCACACACATTGATTAGTAATGGTTATTTATCCACGTAGGTCGGCTAAGCCTGTCCAGACAAACAAATCTTGGTCTCCGCATACTTGTAAGTGTTTTGACATTAATGTCACATTTCGAAACATACTTTTACAGGTTGGTACCGACATGTGTAGTTTTTTTTTACAAATATCCACTCTCCTTCGGATTACTTCTCAATTTATCCCAAAAAATTAAAAACACGTTGATTTTCTTAGGTTTATGCTACACATGCCATCGTTCTAAATTTCAAAATTTTCTAAGTACTTTAGGTAACTTTTTCTATCATATAAGTTATATGCTTTGTTCGTTATAAAGTAATTCCGTCAAAGAGTGTTTTATATTGATATTTCGCTAGTTTTCGTGGTTGTCGGACGACTCGACCCCAAGACATTTCGACCCCTAATTAAAGTTTGAGACAGCTCAACCCCACTCCATCTCGACCCCTGATTGGCCAACATCCTATTGGACATTTCACACCTTGATCTGAAATCAATTGTATATGGAATATTCAATGGGATTTGATTGATATATGTTCATAATAATTATAAAGTCAACAGATGCGCAACATGTCTACGTCCCCGCGAGGCGTTCGACATTAAAGGAAGATAGATAGATAGAAAGCACCGTGTATAACATGGCGTTCCATAAGGCAGTCTTAGAGCTGCTGCTGTTCCTACTTTATATATAAATTACCTCCCCAATTATATCTCCTCACAATCACGTTTATTTGCGGACGACTGTGTGCTCTACTGATCTATCAAGCCAGAGAATGACACTCTTGCTCTACAAAAAGAACTGGACAAATTACAACAATGGTAGAAGAACTGGCTGATGGAATTTCATCCCCAGAAATATCAAATCATACACATTGATCACTAAGAAGAAACAACAAGGCATCACATTAGAAGAAGTAGATTCAGCAAAGTATTTAGACGTCACCATCCATAAGTTGAGCAGAACCCTCACATTAACAAAATCAGCAAGAAAGTGAACAACACTTGATCATTCCTACAACACAACATCCATCAGTGTCCCAGGAAGACAAAACAGTTCTGCTATACAACACAACATCCATCAGTGTCCCAGGAAGACAAAACAGTTCTGCTATACAACACAACATCAATCAGTGTCCCAGGAAGACAAAACAGTTCTGCTACACAACACAACATCCACCCGTGTCCCAGGAAGACAAAACAGTTCTGCTACACAACATTCATCAGTGTCCCAGGAAGACAAAACAGTTCTGCTACACAACACAACATCCATCAGTGTCCCAGGAAGACAAAACAGTTCTGCTACACAACACAACATCCATCAGTGTCCCAGGAAGACAAAACAGTTCTGCTACACAACACAACATCCATTCGTGTCCCAGGAAGACAAAACAGTTCTGCTACACAACACAACATCCATCAGTGTCCCAGGAAGACACAACAGATCTGCTACACAACATCCATCCGTGTCCCAGGAAGACACAACAGTTCTGCTACACAACATCCATCCGTGTCCCAGGAAGACAAAACAGTTCTGCTACACAACGCAACATCCATCCGTGTCCCAGGAAGACAAAACAGTTCTGCTACACAACGCAACATCCATCCGTGTCCCAGGAAGACACAATAGTTCAACTATACAACACAACATCCATCAGTGTCCCAGGAAGACAAAACAGTTCTGCTACACAACATCCATCAGTGTCCCAGGAAGACACAACAGTTCTGCTACACAACATCCATCCGTGTCCCAGGAAGACACAACAGTTCTGCTACACAACACAACATCCATCAGTGTCCCAGGAAGACACAACAGTTCTGCTACACAACACAACATTCATCAGTGTCCCAGGAAGACACAACAGTTCTGCTACACAACACAACATACATCAGTGTCCCAGGAAGACACAACAGTTCTGCTACACAACACAACATCCATCAGTGTCCCATGAAGACACAACAGTTCTGCTACACAACACAACATCCATCAGTGTCCCAGGAAGACACAACAGTTCTGCTACACAACCTTGCTGAGACCTCTGATGGAATACACCACTGTCACCTGGGATCCTTTTACCGAAACCAATATCAGGAAGCTGGAGATGGTGCAGCATATATGTAGATCAGCACGATGGTGTTCTCCAACTACCAGAGGACTAGCAGTGCGACGACCATGCTACACCAAACTCATGTGGCCGACATAAACTACTAATGATTTATACTTGTAAAGATGCACATGATAATTGACTGATAAGATTGTAATAATGTAAAGATTATCGTTGATAGTTGTTATTCACTTGTAACTTAGTGCTTTTAATTTATTGTAAATAATTGCAAATTACATATAAATCGGTATATAAAACAGTGTCATTATATTTCCTCCAAAACAGCTTAGCAAGACTGTATTTTTAAACAGACTCACCTTTGAGTCACAAGAAAATGACACCTACCTTTTTTCTGTTTATACAGTTTAGAATTGATACAAATGTATTTTAGCCTCATGGAGAAGCAAGTTTTTACAATGTTAGATCAATCGCTCTCGAGACCTGATTCCTGTTGGAATCCATCGGCATGAGGAAGAGAGAGAGAAGACAATGTGGCTCTGAAGGGGCTGGTTCTGATGGGACTGAAACTCACAACCTCTTGGTTAGAAATCCATATCACAGGGTTCATATTCTAGGTCAGAATTTTTGGGAGAAGTGAGAAAGCGCGTGATCGCTTCCTTAAATGGTGTTCTTTAATATACTTCTGCAAAATAGTGTTAAAATGCACAGTACAACCATTAAATACAACATTTGAATAGAAGGAGTGCTTTATAATGTATCTTAAAGTCAGGGTCCCTAGGGCGACAATTTCGCCCACATCGCCCTCTAGAATAATAATAATAATATATTTATTGTTCCTCCAATATTGAAGATTTTAACATATATACATGCATGACAAATTAATGAACATACATAATTACATAAATGAAGATGTACAAGAATGTCATTTACAACATACATTTTTAACACATAATCGTATCCGACAACACTCGAGTGCAGTTTTATGCACTGACGATAATGAAACTATTTAGTGAGATATTAATTTACACTATCTAAAACTACTGTCAAAAATAAACTCAAGAAAATGAAAGATTGCTTTTAATATGTAAATTTTAGTAAGTAATATTTATGAAATTTAAATTGCACAAAGCCATTATACTTATGACTTGTTTGTATCAGAGATGAGGAGGAAATAATACCTATTTTAACCAAATCTAGGAAGCCAAAATTAGCCTCGACTTAACGCGAAAACGAAAGTTAAATCTAAAGTATTGGCATTGATTTAATTATTAAATATTCATTTAGTACCATAACTCTTACCGAAATCTTGACCCGAGACGAAATAGCAAGAATATGCGGCACAGACGACTATGTACTAATAGAATGTTTGGTTAGTTGGTGTCAATAACTTACATCGCATAACCAAAACAAAAAGAAACAACTTTAAATTCTTATACGACATTGGCAATATACAACCATTTCGAAGCAATGACATGTTAAGTAATACACATATATTCACTATATACTAATATTATTTAAAATAGAAAATTTACAACTTGTATAAGGCATACACAAAGCACAAACACATCGGATATATGAATTGCCGCAGTTGTGATAGTGACTGTGTATGATGACATTAGAAGTACGTCACATACATCATGTAACTATTGATAATGAGTCATAAATAGTGACCTACTATTCACTATAATTGTTTAATGCATGATGCGCCACAGAAGTTTACCAACGCTATAATTAGACAAGCAGTATCCGTCGGTATCTGCAGCTATTGTAACATAAAACCAACACTGTTCCTTTGGGCTCATGGAGAACGTCTGCGCAAACGTTTCAACGCCGTGATGCTTGATGGTAATATCCCACAATTCAAGTTGAGCGGAACTATTTGCCGTGCAGAAACAAACCAAGTGAACAGTTAGGTCTTCAGTTAGGTAACCACACTTGTGACACTTTTGAACAAAAGTTCTTGACATTACTTTAGCAATGCAATCCATTACAAAAGTACACATAAATAATAGTTTTGGGTTTGATTTCGCAGTTGCCCATAATATACACGGACGGTTAACTGTGATCACATTGGATATCTTTGGCATTATCCCTTGGACGCGTGTCACCCTTTCAACTGATTCTGATAAGCCTACCGCTTTTCTCAAAGTAGATTTCCACACGTATTTTGTGGGGAAATATGCCGTCTGTAAGTAGTCTGTGACGAAAGTCTCCAATCCATACTTTTGAAAGAGTCTATGCAAGTCTGGCATGAAACCGCATGCCTGTTTGTCATAATTTGCAAATCTTGTCAGTCTATGTAGGAATATCTGCTTGGCTAAATACTTATCCGGGAGCTTGCACAACTGACCGAAAAATTGGAGCTTTTTATAATCAATAATTGTCTCAATAGAATTTATATCAATAGCACTTAAACAAAAATCAGTGTTAGTGTGTACTTTAAACTGTTGCATGGATTTTAAGCAATATCTGTGAGCTCTTTCCAAAGATAACATATCAGTATCAGAGTACATATTCCACAGTTCACAGCCATAAAGAGCTCTAGGTAAAACAACGCACTTATATATCGTTTTTGAAGTCAAAGGGTTTAACGACTGTGTATCAATTCCATTCTTCAAAACACAAAGAAACGTCCCTCTGATTTTTACACAGGCTTGATGGATCAATTTTGTTGTCGAGAGGAATTTGTCATATATAATACCAAGATGCGTATAGTCTTCAGCTTCTTTTATCAGTTCATTTCCAAGATTAAATGTTCGATCAATTGGCGGTTTACAACGTTCATTAAAGACTATAACTGCACATTTGCTACCATTATAACAAAAACGCCATCGTTTTGAATAACTATCACATATGTTTAACATATTGTTCATACCATTTTTTGACAGTGATACCAATACCATGTCGTCAGCCACCGTCGGACTGCAAACATTCATACCGTATAAACACATACCATAGCCACTTTGTTCCAGTTGCTGTATGAGACCGTTTATAAAAATTAAATACAGTAACGGTGAGCTCTTCCCTCCTTGACGCGTGCCTTGCAACACCGGGAATTCATGTGACAGTAGACCGTTATATCTCACACTGCTGGTTACATTTTTGTACAGCTCTTTAAATCCAATTAATGTCGTCTCATCCACGTTTAATTCGATCAATTTGTAGAATAGGCCGTCGTGCCACACATTGTCAAAGGCTTGTTTGCCGTCCAAATAACAAACATAAAGAGGTGAAGAAGTTTCCCTTGAGAAGTGTATGCATTCCCGCAGGGCAAACGAAGTCATAACACAGCCTAACTTTTCTTGAAATCCGCCTTGCTGTATGTTTAATTGACTAATTAAAGTTTCTTTACATCTGTACAAAAGCACCATTTCAAATACTTTCAGTATAACGGAGGATAATGTAATAGCACGATAATTGTTCGGGTCATCTTTCCTCTTTTTACCACCTTTATGTAAAGTAATAATAATCCCCCTTTTCAAACTGTCTGGAATATAACCGTGTCGCAACATATACGTAACAATATTGGCTAAAATACCCGACACTATATCATTTGCATGTATCAAATACTCGTATGTAATATTGTCTTCTCCGGCTGCTTTTCCGGTAGGTAAAGTTTTAATCACGTCAGTAACAACTTCCGGGAGAACCCTCACATGTCGATCTGTAGACAGACGACTAAACGTTTCATTCACAGTATTTGTCACCGTCTGTTTCCACGCCTCATCAAATGATTCTGACTCAGAGGGAGAATACAGATTTCTAAAATAAATACCCCACTGTTTCGTTAACTCATTCCGGTCTCGAATAACATCATTTTGAAACTTTATGCCAGAGCTCATTTTTGACTGGGATTTCCTTTTTCTCGAATTTATTAGTTTCCAAAATTGTACAGAGTCTACTTCAGCAGTTCTATCAAGCTCCTGATCTTGTAAAGCCAAATAATTATACACACTGTTTCTATGCATCCTTCTGAAAATACACTTAGCATTTTTATAGTTAACATAACTAGGGTTCGTTTTGTCACGTGGTCTTCCTTCACGACACCATACGTTGCGTAAAGAAGTCATTTTGTTGTGATATCTCGAAAGTTCTTCGGACCAATACGGCTTCAAGAATGGTTTATACTGTTTCATCGGGAGAGCATGTTTTGCGCTATCCAGAAGTTTCTCACTGAGTGTGGAAATTGCATTGTCAATTTCATTCTTCTCATAACATTGCCATTCCATGTTTTGAAAATCTGCATCACCCACAAGCATAGTCCGATACTGCTCTAAATCATTACAAGTGGCCCTTTTCCAGTTTATGTTAACACCAAGGCTTGAAATATCGCACAAAGTATGTTCAGTGTACAACTGTATAGACATTAAAAATACCTATGTCTTGAAACAGTTCAGCAGTTCTCATCTCAATTTTCACAATGTTATCAAAGTCTAGTATTTCTACTAGGTAACACACATATAATCAATCACGTGAACTTTAACGCTTGTCATATTAAACAATGAAATTTTGGGCACCGACGCATGAGGACAATGTATTGACAGCTGTCAAATTACAATCTGTTAAGAATTTCACAAAGTGCATATCACGATTATTTAAGCAGAAATGTGTACACTTTGAATTAAAATCACCCATAAATATCGGCACACCATACTCTGAATACACATTATATAGGTCAAAAAGTTTGTTTATGTATTCTACAAATACTGCACTACTATGATTTGTACAGGGCAAGTACACTTGAAAGATAAAAACATATTGATGTGGTGCGATTTCAAGCTGAATGCCTACTATATGGTCATCTTCTATGTTTAACGGGAGAACATAATTGTCATATTTCCTATGCCACATAATAGCAACACCGCCTTTACCCACTTTTCTGCTATTCTGATTGTACAAGTCTGAATTACAAACAGCGTGAAAATTGTAATCACTTATTATACTATCAAAGAAATGTAAAGTATATGGAAATAACCAATGTTCAGATACCCCACATATGTCTATTTGTCTGTTCTTAAGTATGTCCGCAAGGTATGATGCACTTGACATTATCCCTGTCACATTCCATGTCATTATATTTAAATCCATTGTACCTGTATTTAACGTTAGGATTTCTATTACTATATACAAAATGCACATTTTAGTCTACTTGCTCGATTAAATTATTGAACGGGTTGTCACGAAAGAATGGATTATTTTGAATCGCATGATCAGCACAATCAGTCTGACCTATATTTGATCGTTGACGTCTCGCACCTTGTAGTGTCTGCTGTGATCGCCGATTGCGGGCATCACGTGACACCCACGATTTCGATCTCCACTGTTTACACGTGACATGACTAGGCCAAAACCTGTCATTTAGCAACAAATCGGCGCTATAATCTGCAGCA
>CM026395.1:4543229-4578036 GCA_014843695.1 Archivesica marissinica
CTATAGATCCTCAGTATCACTATGTAATATATCTATAGATCCCCAGTATCACTATATAATATATACATAGATCCTCAGTATCACTATATAATATATCTATAGATCCTCAGTATCACTATATAATATATCTATAGATCCCCAGTATCACTATATAATATATACATAGATCCTCAGTATCACTATATAATATATACATAGATCCTCAGTATCACTATATAATATATCTATAGATCCTCAGTATCACTATATAATATATCTATAGATCCCCAGTATCACTATATAATATATCTATATATCCTCAGTATCACTATATAATATATCTATATATCCTCAGTATCACTATATAATATATCTATAGATCCCCAGTATCACTATATAATATATCAATAGATCCTCAGTATCACTATATAATATATCTATAGATCATCAGTATCACTATATAATATATCTATATATCCTCAGTATCACTATATAATATATCTATATATCCTCAGTATCACTATATAATATATCTATAGATCCTCAGTATCACTATATAATATATCAATAGATCCTCAGTATCACTATATATTATATCTATAGATCCTCAGTATCACTATATAATATATCTATATATCCTCAGTATCACTATATAATATATCTATAGATCCTCAGTATCACTATATAATATATCTATATATCCTCAGTATCACTATATAATATATCTATAGATCCTCAATATCACTATATAATATATCTATATATCCTCAGTATCACTATATAATATATCTATAGATCCTCAGTATCACTATATAATATATCCATATATCCTCAGTATCACTATATAATATATATATAGATCCCCAGTATCACTATATAATATATCTATAGATCCTCAGTATCACTATATAATATATCTATAGATCCTCAGTATCACTATATAATATATCTATAGATCCCCAGTATCACTATATAATATATATATAGATCCCCAGTATCACTATATAATATATCTATAGATCCTCAGTATCACTATATAATATATCAATAGATCCTCAGTATCACTATATAATATATCTATAGATCCTCAGTATCACTATATAATATATCCATATATCCTCAGTATCACTATATAATATATATATAGATCCTCAGTATCACTATATAATATATCTATAGATCCTCAGTATCACTATATAATATATACATAGATCCCCAGTATCACTATATAATATATCAATAGATCCTCAGTATCACTATATAATATATACATAGATCCCCAGTATCACTATATAATATATCTATAGATCCTCAGTATCACTATATAATATATCCATATATCCTCAGTATCACTATATAATATATCTATAGATCCTCAGTATCACTATATAATATATCTATAGATCCTCAGTATCACTATATAATATATCTATATATCCTCAGTATCACTATATAATATATATATAGATCCTCAGTATCACTATATAATATATATATATATATACATCCTCAGAACACACTTTGTATAGAATTGCAATCTGTTTTGCATACATGTATTTTTGTAAGTTTATTTATCGTCGCTACCGATTGCTCATTTGAACTTACCTAACAACACCTTTCATGGACAGGCTCTAGCGTTTAACCAGTCCATAATAAATTGCTAATGTTTTCATATAAAGAGACACGGTTTTAGCAGGGTTCGAACCCGTAACCACAAGTGCTGATGGGTTACAGTTGTGTACAAGTCAGCGGCCTAACGCACTAGACCAATGAGGCTGACTTTATACATGTATATGATAATGATTGAGCTTATTAACCCTCGCCGCCGTCGAACCATGTGGGCGAGCGATATATATCGTAAAATTCACTATCAACGTTTGTACTGACCACTTTCCAATCAGAGTTGAGCATGTCCATAACACGGTACTCAAAGAACGTTGCCACGCCTTCTTTTATCCACAGGTCATCCCACCAACTCGGCGATACTAGATTGCCAAACCACTGTGAATTAAAGGAAACTCATCAACAAACCTGCTCTTAATCTTGACAATAAAGCTCAAAAAAACACATATCTAATGTGGTGAATCAACTTTAGAATCGTAATTAAATATGTTATGACAGGCTGATTATCTCATATAGAAACTTATTGAACCGGCCATTTTGGATTAATCAAGTTATATGACTTTTCCAATTAAATGGTGCTTAAATAGGCGAACAGTATGTGTTACTCGAGATCACTTACATTGTTTCTGTTTTCCTATAACCTACACTGTGAGCTAGTTCATGGGCGATGTATCTGAAGATGGGGTATTTGTTTCTCTATAACCTACATTGTGAGCTAGTTCATGGGCGATGTATCTGAAGATGGGGTATTTGTTTCCCTATAACCTACATTGTGAGCTAGTTCATGGGCGATGTATCTGAAGATGGGGTATTTGTTTCCCTATAACCTACACTGTGAGCTAGTTCATGGGTGATGTATCTGAATATGGGGTATTTGTTTCCCTATAACCTACACTGTGAGCTAGTTCATGGGTGATGTATCTGAATATGGGGTATTTGTTTCCCTATAACCTACACTGTGAGCTAGTTCATGGGTGATGTATCTGAATATGGGGTATTTGTTTCCCTATAACCTACACTGTGAGCTAGTTCATGGGTGATGTATCTGAATATGGGGTATTTGTTTCCCTATAACCTACACTGTGAGCTAGTTCATGGGTGATGTATCTGAATATGGGGTATTTGTTTCCCTATAACCTACACTGTGAGCTAGTTCATGGGTGATGTATCTGAATATGGGGTATTTGTTTCCCTATAACCTACACTGTGAGCTAGTTCATGGGTGATGTATCTGAATATGGGGTATTTGTTTCCCTATAACCTACACTGTGAGCTAGTTCATGGGTGATGTATCTGAATATGGGGTATTTGTTTCCCTATAACCTACATTGTGAGCTAGTTCATGGGCGATGTATCTGAAGATGGGGTATTTGTTTCTGTATTACCTACATTGTGAGCTAGTTCATGGGCGATGTATCTGAAGATGGGGTATTTGTTTCCCTATAACCTACATTATCAACTAGTTCATGGGCGATGTATCTGAAGATGGGGTATTTATTTCCCTATAACCTACATTGTGAGCTAGTTCATGGGTGATGTATATGAAGATGGGTTATTTGTTTTCCTATAACATACACTGTGAGCTAGTTCATGGGCGATGTATCTGAAGATGGGGTATTTGTTTCCCTATAACCTACATTATGAGCTAGTTCATGGGCGATTTCTCTGAAGATGGGTTATTTGTTTCTGTATAACCTACATTATGAGCTAGTTCATGGGTGATGTATCTGAAGATGGGGTATTTGTTTATGTATAACCTACATTATGAGCTAGTTCATGGGCGATGTATCTGAAGATGGGTTATTTGTTTCTGTATAACCTACACTGTGAGCTAGCTCATGGGTGATGTATCTGAAGATGGGGTGTTTGTTTCCCTCTAACCTACATTCTGAGCTAGTTCATGGGCGATGTATCTGAAGATGGGGTATTTATTTCCCTATAACCTACATTGTGAGCTAGTTCATGGGCGATGTATCTGAAGATGGGGTGTTTGTTTCCCTATAACCTACATTGTGAGCAAGTTTATGGGAGATATATCTGAATATGGGGTATTTGTTTCTGTATAACCTACACTGTGAGCTAGTTCATGGGTGATGTATCTGAATATGGGGTATTTGTTTCCATATAACCTACATTGTGAGCTAGTTCATGGGCGACGTATCTGAAGATGGGGTATTTGTTTCTGTATAACCTACACTGTGAGCTAGTTCATGGGTGATGTATCTGAAGATGGGGTATTTGTTTCTGTATAACCTACACTGTGAGCTAGTTCATGGGAGATGTATCTGAAGATGGTGTATTTATTTCTGTATAACCTACATTGTAAGCTAGTTCATGGGCGATGTATCTGAAGATGGGGTATTTGTTTCCCTATAACCTACATTGTGAGCTAGTTCATGGGCGATGTATCTGAATATGGGGTATCTATTTCTGTATAACCTACATTGTGAGCTAGTTCATGGGTGATGTATCTGAAGATGGGGTCTTTGTTTCCCTATAACCTATATTATGAGCTAGTTCATGGGTGATGTATCTGAAGATGGGGTATTTGTTTCTGTATAACCTACATTGTAAGCTAGTTCATGGGCGATGTATCTGAAGATGGGGTATTTGTTTCCCTATAACCTACATTGTGAGCTAGTTCATGGGCGATGTATCTGAAGATGGGGTATCTGTTTCTGTATAACTTACATTGTGAGCTAGTTCATGGGCGGTGTATCTGAAGATGGGTTCTTTGTTTCCCTATAACCTATATTATGAGCTAGTTCATGGGTGATGTATCTGAAGATGGGGTATTTGTTTCCCTATAACCTACATTATGAGCTAGTTCATGGGCGATGTATCTGAAGATGGAGTCTTTGTTTCCCTATAACCTACATTATGAGCTAGTTCATGGGTGATGTATCTGAAGATGGGGTCTTTGTTTCCCTATAACCTACATTATGAGCTAGTTCATGGGTGATGTATCTGAAGATGGGGTATTTGTTTCTGTATAACCTACATTGTAAGCTAGTGCATGGGCGATGTATCTGAAGATGGGGTATTTGTTTCCCTATAACCTACATTGTGAGCTAGTTCATGGGCGATGTATCTGAAGATGGGGTATCTATTTCTGTATAACTTACATTGTGAGCTAGTTCATGGGCGGTGTATCTGTATATGGGGTCTTTG
The DNA here is from genome assembly GCA_014843695.1 of Archivesica marissinica. Taxonomy (NCBI): domain Eukaryota; kingdom Metazoa; phylum Mollusca; class Bivalvia; order Venerida; family Vesicomyidae; genus Archivesica; species Archivesica marissinica. The sequence continues at coordinate 4,548,003 of CM026395.1, forward strand.
TTTCCCTATAACCTATATTATGAGCTAGTTCATGGGTGATGTATCTGAAGATGGGGTATTTGTTTCCCTATAACCTACATTATGAGCTAGTTCATGGGCGATGTATCTGAAGATGGAGTATTTGTTTCTGTATAACCTACATTGTGAGCTAGTTCATGGGCGATGTATCTGAAGATGGGGTGTTTGTTTCCCTATAACCTACATTGTGAGCTAGTTCATGGGCGATGTATATGAAGATGGGTTATTTGTTTTCCTATAACCTACATTGTGAGCTAGTTCATGGGCGATGTATCTGAAGATGGGGTATTTGTTTCTGTATAACCTACACTGTGAGCTAGTTCATGGGTGATGTATCTGAAGATGGGGTGTTTGTTTCCCTATAACCTACATTGTGAGCTAGTTCATGGGCGATGTATCTGAAGATGGGGTATTTGTTTTCCGATAACCTACCTTGTGAGCTAGTTCATGGGCGATGTATCTTAAGATGGGGTATTTGTTTCCCTATAACCTACATTGTGAGCTAGTTCCTGGGCGATGTATCTGAAGATGGGTTATTTGTTTTCCTATAACCTACACTGTGAGCTAGTTCATGGGCGATGTATCTGAAGATGGGGTATTTGTTTCTGTATAACCTACACTGTGAGCTAGCTCATGGGCGATGTATCTGAAGATGGAGTGTTTGTTTCCCCATAACCTACATTGTGAGCTAGTTCATGGGTGATGTATCTGAAGATGGAGTATTTGTTTCTGTATAACCTACATTGTGAACTAGTACATGGGCGATGTATCTGAAGATGGGGTATTTGTTTCCCTATAACCTACACTGTGAGCTAGTTCATGGGCGATGTATCTGAAGATGGGGTATTTGTTTCCCTATAACCTACATTGTGAGCTAGTTCATGGGAGATGTATCTGAAGATGGGGTTTTTGTTTCCCTATAACCTACATTGTGAGCAAGTTTATGGGAGATGTATCTGAAGATGGGGTATTTGTTTCCCTATAACCTACATTGTGAGCTAGTTTATGGGTGATGTATCTGAATATGGGGTATTTGTTTCCCTATAACCTACATTGTGAGCTAGTTCATGGGTGATGTATCTGAATATGGGGTATTTGTTTCCCTATAACCTACATTGTGAGCTAGTTCATGGGCGATGTATCTGAATATGGGGTATTTGTTTCTGTATAACCTACATTGTGAGCAGGTTAATGGGCGATGTATCTGAAGATGGGGTATTTGTTTCTATATAACCTACACTGTGAGCTAGTTCATGGGTGATGTATATGAAGATGGGGTGTTTGTTTCCCTATAACCTACATTGTGAGCTAGTTCATGGGAGATGTATCTGAAGATGGGGTATTTGTTTCCCTATAACCTACACTGTGAGCTAGTTCATGGGCGATGTATCTGAAGATGGGGTATTTGTTTCTGTATAACCTACATTGTGAGCTAGTTCATGGGCGATGTATCTGAAGATGGGGTATTTGTTTCTATATAACCTACACTGTGAGCTAGTTCATGGGTGATGTATCTGAAGATGGGGTGTTTGTTTCCCTATAACCTACATTGTGAGCTAGTTCATGGGCGATGTATCTGAAGATGGGGTATTTGTTTCCCTATAACCTACATTGTGAGCTAGTTCATGGGCGATGTATCTGAAGATGGGGTGTTTGTTTCCCTATAACCTACATTGTGAGCTAGTTCATGGGCGATGTATCTGAAGATGGGGTATTTGTTTTCCGATAACCTACCTTGTGAGCTAGTTCATGGGCGATGTATCTTAAGATGGGGTATTTGTTTCCCTATAACCTACATTGTGAGCAAGTTCCTGGGCGATGTATCTGAAGATGGGTTATTTGTTTTCCTATAACCTACACTGTGAGCTAGTTCATGGGCGATGTATCTGAAGATGGAGTATTTGTTTCTGTATAACCTACATTGTGAGCTAGTTCATGGGCGATGTATCTGAAGATGGGGTATTTGTTTCCCTATAACCTACATTGTGAGCTAGTTCATGGGCGATGTATCTGAAGATGGGGTATTTGTTTCCCTATAACCTACATTGTGAGCAAGTTTATGGGAGATGTATCTGAATATGGGGTATTTGTTTCCCTATAACCTACATTATGAGCTAATTCATGGGAGATATATCTGAAGATGGGGTATTTGTTTCCCTATAACCTACACTGTGAGCTAGTTCATGGGCGATGTATCTGAATATGGGGTATTTGTTTCTGTATAACCTACATTGTGAGCAGGTTCATGGGCGATGTATCTGAAGATGGGGTATTTGTTTCTATATAACCTACACTGTGAGCTAGTTCATGGGTGATGTATATGAAGATGGGGTGTTTGTTTCCCTATAACCTACATTGTGAGCTAGTTCATGGGTGATGTATCTGAAGAGATGGGGTATTTGTTTCCCTATATCCTACATTGTGAGCTAGTTCATGGGTGATGTATCTGAAGATGGGTATTTGTTTCTGTATAACCTACATTGTGAGCTAGTACATGGGCGATGTATCTGAAGATGGGGTATTTGTTTCCCTATAACCTACACTGTGAGCTAGTTCATGGGCGATGTATCTGAAGATGGAGTATTTGTTTCTGTATAACCTACATTGTGAGCTAGTTCATGGGCGATGTATCTGAAGATGGGGTGTTTGTTTCCCTATAACCTACATTGTGAGCTAGTTCATGGGCGATGTATATGAAGATGGGTTATTTGTTTTCCTATAACCTACATTGTGAGCTAGTTCATGGGCGATGTATCTGAAGATGGGGTATTTGTTTCTGTATAACCTACACTGTGAGCTAGTTCATGGGTGATGTATCTGAAGATGGGGTGTTTGTTTCCCTATAACCTACATTGTGAGCTAGTTCATGGGCGATGTATCTGAAGATGGGGTATTTGTTTTCCGATAACCTACATTGTGAGCTAGTTCATGGGCGATGTATCTGAAGATGGGTTATTTGTTTTCCTATAACCTACACTGTGAGCTAGTTCATGGGCGATGTATCTGAAGATGGGGTATTTGTTTCTGTATAACCTACACTGTGAGCTAGCTCATGGGCGATGTATCTGAAGATGGAGTGTTTGTTTCCCCATAACCTACATTGTGAGCTAGTTCATGGGTGATGTATCTGAAGATGGAGTATTTGTTTCTGTATAACCTACATTGTGACTAGTCATGGGCGATGTATCTGAAGATGGGGTATTTGTTTCCCTATAACCTACATTGTGAGCTAGTTCATGGGAGATGTATCTGAAGATGGGGTTTTTGTTTCCCTATAACCTACATTGTGAGCAAGTTTATGGGAGATGTATCTGAATATGGGGTATTTGTTTCCCTATAACCTACATTATGAGCTAATTCATGGGAGATATATCTGAAGATGGGGTATTTGTTTCCCTATAACCTACACTGTGAGCTAGTTCATGGGCGATGTATCTGAATATGGGGTATTTGTTTCTGTATAACCTACATTGTGAGCAGGTTCATGGGCGATGTATCTGAAGATGGGGTATTTGTTTCTATATAACCTACACTGTGAGCTAGTTCATGGGTGATGTATATGAAGATGGGGTGTTTGTTTCCCTATAACCTACATTGTGAGCTAGTTCATGGGTGATGTATCTGAAGATGGGGTATTTGTTTCCCTATAACCTACATTGTGAGCTAGTTCATGGGTGATGTATCTGAAGATGGGTATTTGTTTCTGTATAACCTACATTGTGAGCTAGTACATGGGCGATGTATCTGAAGATGGGGTATTTGTTTCCCTATAACCTACATTGTGAGCTAGTTCATGGGCGATGTATCTGAATATGGGGTATTTGTTTCCCTATAACCTACATTGTGAGCTAGTTCATGGGCGATGTATCTGAAGATGGGGTATTTGTTTCTGTATAACCTACACTGTGAGCTAGTTCATGGGTGATGTATCTGAAGATGGGGTGTTTGTTTCCCTATAACCTACATTGTGAGCTAGTTCATGGGCGATGTATCTGAAGATGGGGTTTTGTTTCCCTATAACCTACATTGTGAGCTAGTTCATGGGCGATGTATCTGAAGATGGGGTATTTGTTTCTGTATAACCTACACTGTGAGCTAGTTCATGGGTGATGTATCTGAAGAGGGGTATTTGTTTCCCTATAACCTACATTGTGAGCTAGTTCATGGGCGATGTATCTGAAGATGGGGTGTTTGTTTCCCTATAACCTACATTGTGAGCTAGTTCATGGGCGATGTATCTGAAGATGGGGTATTTGTTTCCCTATAACCTACATTGTGAGCTAGTTCATGGGCGATGTATCTGAAGATGGGGTATTTGTTTCCCTATAACCTACATTGTGAGCTAGTTCATGGGCGATGTATCTGAAGATGGGGTATTTGTTTCCCTATAACCTACATTGTGAGCTAGTTCATGGGCGATGTATCTGAAGATGGGGTATTTGTTTCCCTATAACCTACACTGTGAGCTAGTTCATGGGCGATGTATCTGAATATGGGGTATTTGTTTCTGTATAACCTACATTGTGAGCTAGTTCATGGGCGATGTATCTGAAGATGGGGTATTTGTTTCTCTATAACCTACACTGTGAGCTAGTTCATGGGCGATGTATCTGAAGATGGGGTATTTGTTTCCCTATAACCTACATTGTGAGCTAGTTCATGGGCGATGTATCTGAAGATGGGGTATTTGTTTCCCTATAACCTACATTGTGAGCTAGTTCATGGGCGATGTATCTGAAGATGGGGTATTTGTTTCCCTATAACCTACATTGTGAGCTAGTTCATGGGCGATGTATCTGAAGATGGGGTATTTGTTTCCCTATAACCTACATTGTGAGCTAGTTCATGGGCGATGTATCTGAAGATGGGGTATTTGTTTCCCTATAACCTACATTGTGAGCTAGTTCATGGGCGATGTATCTGAAATGGGGTATTTTTTTCCTATAACCTACATTGTGAGCTAGTTCATGGGCGATGTATCTGAAGATGGGGTATTTGTTTCCCTATAACCTACACTGTGAGCTAGTTCATGGGCGATGTATCTGAAGATGGGGTATTTGTTTCCCTATAACCTACATTGTGAGCGGTTCATGGGCGATGTATCTGAAGATGGGGTATTTGTTTCTATATAACCTACACTGTGAGCTAGTTCATGGGTGATGTATCTGAAGATGGGGTGTTTGTTTCCCTATAACCTACATTGTGAGCTAGTTCATGGGCGATGTATCTGAAGATGGGGTGTTTGTTTCCCTATAACCTACATTGTGAGCTAGTTCATGGGCGATGTATCTGAAGATGGGGTGTTTGTTTCCCTATAACCTACATTGTGAGCTAGTTCATGGGCGATGTATCTGAAGATGGGGTATTTGTTTTCCGATAACCTACCTTGTGAGCTAGTTCATGGGCGATGTATCTTAAGATGGGGTATTTGTTTCCCTATAACCTACATTGTGAGCTAGTTCCTGGGCGATGTATCTGAAGATGGGGTATTTGTTTCCCTATAACCTACACTGTGAGCTAGTTCATGGGCGATGTATCTGAAGATGGCGTATTTGTTTCTGTATAACCTACACTGTGAGCTAGCTCATGGGCGATGTATCTGAAGATGGAGTGTTTGTTTCCCCATAACCTACATTGTGAGCTAGTTCATGGGTGATGTATCTGAAGATGGAGTATTTGTTTCTGTATAACCTACATTGTGAACTAGTACATGGGCGATGTATCTGAAGATGGGGTATTTGTTTCCCTATAACCTACACTGTGAGCTAGTTCATGGGCGATGTATCTGAAGATGGGGTATTTGTTTCCCTATAACCTACATTGTGAGCTAGTTCATGGGAGATGTATCTGAAGATGGGGTTTTTGTTTCCCTATAACCTACATTGTGAGCAAGTTTATGGGAGATGTATCTGAATATGGGGTATTTGTTTCCCTATAACCTACATTATGAGCTAGTTCATGGGAGATGTATCTGAAGATGGGGTATTTGTTTCCCTATAACCTACACTGTGAGCTAGTTCATGGGCGATGTATCTGAAGATGGGGTATTTGTTTCTGTATAACCTACATTGTGAGCAAGTTCATGGGCGATGTATCTGAAGATGGGGTATTTGTTTCTATATAACCTACACTGTGAGCTAGTTCATGGGTGATGTATCTGAATATGGGGTATTTGTTTCCCTATAACCTACATTGTGAGCTAGTTCATGGGCGATGTATCTGAAGATGGGGTATTTGTTTCTGTATAACCTACACTGTGAGCTAGTTCATGGGTGATGTATCTGAAGATGGGGTGTTTGTTTCCCTATAACCTACATTGTGAGCTAGTTCATGGGCGATGTATCTGAAGATGGGGTATTTGTTTCCCTATAACCTACATTGTGAGCTAGTTCATGGGCGATGTATCTGAAGATGGGGTATTTGTTTCCCTATAACCTACACTGTGAGCTAGTTCATGGGTGATGTATCTGAAGATGGGGTATTTGTTTCCCTATAACCTACATTGTGAGCTAGTTCATGGGCGATGTATCTGAAGATGGGGTATTTGTTTCCCTATAACCTACATTGTGAGCTAGTTCATGGGCGATGTATCTGAAGATGGGGTATTTGTTTCCCTATAACCTACACTGTGAGCTAGTTCATGGGCGATGTATCTGAAGATGGGGTATTTGTTTCCCTATAACCTACATTGTGAGCTAGTTCATGGGCGATGTATCTGAAGATGGGGTATTTGTTTCCCTATAACCTACATTGTGAGCTAGTTCATGGGCGATGTATCTGAAGATGGGGTATTTGTTTTCCTATAACCTACATTGTGAGCTAGTTCATGGGCGATGTATCTGAAGATGGGGTATTTGTTTCCCTATAACCTACATTGTGAGCTAGTTCATGGGCGATGTATCTGAAGATGGGGTATTTGTTTTCCTATAACCTACATTGTGAGCTAGTTCATGGGCGATGTATCTGAAGATGGGGTATTTGTTTCCCTATAACCTACATTGTGAGCTAGTTCATGGGCGATGTATCTGAAGATGGGGTATTTGTTTCCCTATAACCTACATTGTGAGCTAGTTCATGGGCGATGTATCTGAAGATGGGGTATTTGTTTCCCTATAACCTACACTGTGAGCTAGTTCATGGGCGATGTATCTGAAGATGGGGTATTTGTTTCCCTATAACCTACATTGTGAGCTAGTTCATGGGCGATGTATCTGAAGATGGGGTATTTGTTTCCCTATAACCTACACTGTGAGCTAGTTCATGGGCGATGTATCTGAAGATGGGGTATTTGTTTCCCTATAACCTACATTGTGAGCTAGTTCATGGGCGATGTATCTGAAGATGGGGTATTTGTTTCTGTATAACCTACATTGTGAGCTAGTTCATGGGCGATGTATCTGAAGATGGGGTATTTGTTTTCCGATAACCTACATTGTGAGCTAGTTCATGGGCGATGTATCTTAAGATGGGGTATTTGTTTCCCTATAACCTACATTGTGAGCTAGTTCCTGGGCGATGTATCTGAAGATGGGATATCTGTTTTCCTATAACCTACATTGTGAGCTAGTTCCTGGGCGATGTATCTGAAGATGGGATATCTGTTTTCCTATAACCTACATTGTGATCTAGTTCATGGGCGATGTATCTGAAGATGGGGTATTTGTTTCCCTATAACCTACATTGTGAGCTAGTTCATGGGCGATGTATCTGAAGATGGGGTATTTGTTTCTGTATAACCTACATTGTGAGCTAGTTCATGGGCGATGTATCTGAAGATGGGGTATTTGTTTCCCTATAACCTACATTGTGAGCTAGTTCATGGGCGATGTATCTGAAGATGGGGTATTTGTTTCCCTATAACCTACATTGTGAGCTAGTTCATGGGCGATGTATCTGAAGATGGGGTATTTGTTTCTGTATAACCTACATTGTGAGCTAGTTCATGGGCGATGTATATGAAGATGGGGTATTTGTTTCCCGATAACCTACATTGTGAGCTAGTTCATGGGCGATGTATCTTAAGATGGGGTATTTGTTTCCCTATAACCTACATTGTGAGCTAGTTCCTGGGCGATGTATCTGAAGATGGGATATCTGTTTTCCTATAACCTACATTGTGAGCTAGTTCCTGGGCGATGTATCTGAAGATGGGATATCTGTTTTCCTATAACCTACATTGTGATCTAATTCATGGGCGATGTATCTGAAGATGGGGTATTTGTTTCTGTATAACCTACATTGTGAGCTAGTTCATGGGCGATGTATCTGAAGATGGGGTATTTGTTTCCCTATAACCTACATTGTGAGCTAGTTCATGGGCGATGTATCTGAAGATGGGGTATTTGTTTCTCTCTGATGACACTCCCGGTTCAAACAGAAGCCCATCTTCCCTGAATACGATCAGCCCCCAATTCTCCATTGCTGTCCAAATAAAGTCCTTTATGGCAATCACATCTATTAATAAATAGTAGAAATATTTTAAACAAAACGATGCTTACACTCATCTCAAGAACCACTGTCACTAGGCAATATATGTGATCTCAAGAACAAATGTCACTAGACACATGTATGTGATCTCAAGAACCATTGCCACTAGACACATGCATGTCATCTAAAGAACCATTGCCACTAGACACATGTATGTCATCTCAAGAACCATTGCCACTAGACACATGTATGTCATCTCAAGAACCATTGTCACTAGACACATATATGTGATATCAAGAACCATTGCCACTAGACACATATATGTGATCTCAAGAACCATTGCCACTAGACACATATATGTGATCTCAAGAACCATTGCCACTAGACACATGTACGTGATCTCAAGACCCATGTCCACTAGACACAAGTATGTGATCTCCTAGACACATGTATGTGATCTCAAGAACCATTGCCACTAGACACATATATGTGATCTCAAGAACCATTGCCACTAGACACATATATGTGATCTCAAGAACCATTGCCACTAGACACATATATGTGATCTCAAGAACCATTGTCACTAGACACATATATGTGATCTCAAGAACCATTGCCACTAGACACATGTATGTGATCTCAAGACCCTGGCCACTAATCACATGTATGTGATCTCAAGAACGACTGTCACTAGACACATGTATGTGATCTCAAGAACCATTGCCACTAGACACATATATGTGATCTCAAGAACCATTGTCACTAGACACAAGTATGTGGTCGCAAGAACCATTGCCACTAGACACATGCATGTGATCTCCTAGACACAAGTATGTGATCGCAAGAACCATTGCCACTAGACACATGTATGTGCTCTCAAGAACCATTGCCACTAGACACATGTATGTGATCTCAAGAACCATTGCCACTAGACACGTGTATGTGATCTCCTATACACATGTATATGATCTCAAGAACCATTGCCACTAGACACATGTATGTGATCTTAAGAACTATTGTCACTAGACACATGGACGTGCTCTCAAGAACCATTGTCACTAGACACAAGTATGTGATCGCAAGACCCATTGCCATTAGACACATGGCTGTGATCTCAAGAACCATTGCCACTAGACACGTGTATGTGATCTCCTATACACATGTATATGATCTCAAGAACCATTGCCACTTGATACATGTATGTGATCTTAAGAACCACTGCCACTAGACACATGGATGTGATCTCAAGAACCATTGCCACTAGACACATGGATGTGATCTCAAGAACCATTGCCACTAGACACAGGTATGTGATCTCGAGAACCACTGTCACTAGACACATGGATGTGATCTCAAGAACCACTAACACTAGACAATGTATGTGATCTCAAGAACCTAAGGTTAGTGTGGTACACTTTCACATGACCCAGAATATATACCACGGTGTGGTACACTTTCACATGACCCAGAATATATACAACGGTGTGGTACACTTTCACATGACCCAGAATATATACAACGGTGTGGTACACTTTCACATGACCCAGAATATATACAACGGTGTGGTACACTTTCACATGACCCAGAATATATACAACGGTGTGGTACACTTTCATCTGACCCAGAATATATACAACGGTGTGGTACACTTTCACATGATCCAGAATATATACCACGGTGTGGTACACTTTCATCTGATCCAGAATATATACCACGGTGTGGTACACTTTCACATGATCCAGAATATATACCACGGTGTGGTACACTTTCACATGACCCAGAATATATACAACGGTGTGGTACACTTTCACATGACCCAGAATATATACAACGGTGTGGTACACTTTCATCTGACCCAGAATATATACAACGGTGTGGTACACTTTCACATGATCCAGAATATATACCACGGTGTGGTACACTTTCATCTGATCCAGAATATATACCACGGTGTGGTACACTTTCACATGATCCAGAATATATACCACGGTGTGGTACACTTTCACATGATTCAGAATATATACCACGGTGTGGTACACTTTCACATGATTCAGAATATATACAACGGTGTGGTACACTTTCACATGATTCAGAATATATACCACGGTGTGGTACACTTTCACATGATCCAGAATATATACCACGGTGTGGTACACTTTCATCTGATCCAGAATATATACAACGGTGTGGTACACTTTCACATGATCCAGAATATATACCACGGTGTGGTACACTTTCATCTGATCTGCTGGAGTTGCTATGATCGTATAGGAGATGTGAAGATGGTTCACCTTGTCTTGGTAGAGTGTAGGGTATGTTTAGATAGTCTTCGAGATATGTAATCGAACGCATAGTTTGCTCCAGACCATATTCTGTTTGGTTTTCTGCTGCTTTTCGCGCCCAGATACGAACCTAAAAATAACAATCTGCTATTTTTATTCCGTGTTAACATACTGCCGTAACATCTTATTGTGATGTATATTTATCAAGTAGCAGCAGTGACAACAGTCTTAGTACGTAACAATGGTATTAGTACGTGACGACATTCTTGGTACGTGACAACGGTATTAGTACGTAACAACGGTATTAGTACGTGGCAACGGTATTAGTACGTGACGACATTCTTGGTACGTGACAACGGTATTAGTACGTAACAACGGTATTAGTACATAACAACGGTATTAGTACGTGACAACGGTATTAGTACGTAACAACGGTATTAGTACATAACAACGGTATTAGTACGTGGCAACGGTATTAGTACATGGCAACGGTCTTATCATACAACGTATCGTAGCGTGTGGAAACAGTCTTTTTTATAGCAACCATTGCATTTATAATTGATTTATTAACATCATAAAATATGCGATTTAACAATTTAGTAATATTTTCTAACAGCTTACCGGCACTCCGTTGGCACTAGTACCCTCACGATACGTGAAGTCTGAGACGATGAAGGCTAGTAGATATGTCGGCATTATAGGCGTGCGTTCGAACACATCGTGCTCCCAACCGTCCGATCTGCAGTAAGTAAATACAAAGATACAGTAAAACCATTGCTGGAAAAAACCAATTTTACTGGATTTGCGAGTTCGAGCCCCACCAAAATCATGGGTGTAGTGTAACCATGGTGTATGGTAACCATGGGTGTAGTGTAACCATGGCCTATGTAACCATGGGTGTAGTGCAACCATAATGTATGGTAACCATGGGTGTAGTGTAATCATAGTGTATGGTAGCCATGGGTGTAGTGTAATCATAGTGTATGGTAGTCATGGGTGTAGTGTAATCATAGTGTATGGTAGCCATGGGTGTAGTGTAATCATGGTGTATGGTAACCATGGGTGTAGTGTAACCGTGGTGTATGGTAACCATGGTGTAGTGTAACCATGGTGCATGATAACCATACTTATGGTAAACATGGTGTAGTGTAAACATGGTGTATGGTAACCATGGTGTATGGTAACAATGGGTGTAGTGTAACCATGGTGTATGGTAACATTGGATGTAGTGTAACCATGGTGTATGGTAAACATGTGTGTAGTGTAACCATGGTGTATGATAACTATGGTTTAGTGTAACAATAGTGTATGGTAACCATGGTGTATGATAACCATGCTGTAGTGTAACCATGGTGTATCATAACCATGGTGTAATGTAACCATATTGTATGGTAATCATGGTGTAGTGTAACCATGGTGTAGTGTAAACATGGTGTAGTGTAACCATGGTGTAGCATAGCCATGGTGTAATGTAACTATAGTGTAGTGTAACCATGGTGTAGTGTAACCATGGTGTAGTGTAACCATGTGTAGTGTAACCATGGTGTAGTATAACCATGATGTAGTATAACCATGATGTAGTGTAACCATGATGTAGTGTAACCATGGTGTAGTGTAATCATGGTGTAGTGTAACCATGTTGTAGTGTAACCATGATGTAGTATAACCATGATGTAGTATAACCATGATGTAGTGTAACCATGATGTAGTATAATCATGATGTAGTATAACCATGATGTAGAGTAACCATGATGTAGTGTAACCATGATGTAGTGAAACCATGATGTAGTGTATCCATGATGTAGTATAACCATGATGTAGTGTAACCATGATGTAGTGTAACCATGATGTAGTGAAACCATGATGTAGTGTAACCATGATGTAGTATAACCATGATGTAGTATAACCATGATGTAGTGTAACATGATGTAGTGTAACCATGATGTAGTGAAACCTTGATGTAGTGTAACCATGGTGTAGTGTAACCATGGTGTAGTGTAACCATGATGTAGTGTAACCATGATGTAGTGTAACCATGGTGTAGTGTAACCATGATGTAGTGTAACCATGATGTAGTGTAACCATGATGTAGTGTAGACATGATGTAGTGTAGACATGGTGTAGTGTAAACATGGTGTAGTGTAACCAGGGTGTAGTGTAACTATGGTGTAGTGTAACCATAGTGTAGTGTAACCATGATGTAGTGTAGACATGGTGTAGTGTAACCATGGTGTAGTGTAGACATGGTGTAGTGTAACCAGGGTGTAGTGTAGACATGGTGTAGTGTAGACATGGTGTAGTGTAGACATGGTGTAGTGTAGACATGGTGTAGTGTAACCATGGTGTAGTGTAGACATGGTGTAGTGTAACCATGGTGTAGTGTAACCATGGTGTAGTGTAGACATGGGGTAGTGTAACCATGGTGTAGTGTAGACATGGTGTAATGTAACCATGGTGTAGTGTAAATATGGTGTAGTGTAACCATGGTGTAGTGTAACCATGATGTAGTGTAACCATGATGTAGTGTAGACATGGTGTTATGTAACCATGGTGTAGAGTAGACATGGTGTAATGTAACCATGGTGTAGTGTAAATATGGTGTAGTGTAACCATGGTGTAGTGTAACCATGGTGTAGTGTAAACATGGTGTAGTGTAACCATGGTGTAGTGTATACACGGTGCAGTGTAACCCTGATGTAGTGTAGACATGGTGTAGTGTAACCATGATGTAGTGTAACCATGGTGTAGTGTAAACATGGTGCAGTGTAACCATGTTGCAGTGTAAACATAGTGCAGTGTAGTGTAACCATGGTGTAGTGTAACCATGGTGTAGTGTACACATGGTGTAGTGTAAACATGATGTAGTGTAGACATGGTTCAGTGTAACCATGGTGTAGTGTAGACATGGTGCAGAGTAACCATGTTGCAGTGTAAACATAGTGTAGTGTAACCATGTTGTAGTGTAAACATGGTGTAGTGTAGACATGGTGTAGTGTAACCATGGTGTAGTGTATACATGGTGTAGTGTAGACATGGTGCATTGTAACCCTGATGTAGTGTAAACATAGTGTAGTGTAACCATGGTGTAGTGTAAACACAGTGTAGTGTAGTGTAACCATGGTGTAGTGTAATCATGGTGTAGTTTAGACATGGTGTATTGTAACCATGGTGTAATGTAACCATGGTGTAGTGTAGGCATGGTGCAGTGTAACCATGGTGTAGTGTAGACATGGTGCAGTGTAACCCTGATGTAGTGTAAACATAGTGTAGTGTAGTGTAACCATGGTGTAGTGTAGACATGGTGCAGTTTAACCATGATGTAGTGTACACATGGTGTAGTGTAGTGTAACCATGGTGTAGTGTAGTATAACCATGGTGTAGTGTAACCATTGTGTAGTGTAACCATGGTGTAGTGTAAACATGGTGTAGTGTAAACATGGTGTAGTGTAGACATGGTGTAGTGTAACCATGGTGTAGTGTAGACATGGTGCAGTGTAACCATGATGTAGTGTAAACATGGTGTAGTGTAAACATGGTGTAGTATAGACATGGTGTAGTGTAGACATGGTATAGTGTAATCGTGGTGTAGTGTAAGCATGGTGTAGTGTAGTGTAGTGTAACCATGGTGTAGTGTAGTATAACCATGGTTTAGTGTAACCATGATGTAGTGTAGTATAACCATGATGTAGTGTAACCATGGTGTAGTATAACCATGATGTAGTGTAGTATAACCATGATGTAGTGTAGTATAACCAAGATGTAGTGTAGTATAACCATGATGTAGTGTAACCATGGTGTAGTGTAAACATGGTGTAGTGTAGTATAACCATGATGTAGTGTAGTATAAACATGATGTAGTGTAGTATAATCATGATGTAGTGTAACCATGGTGTAGTATAACCATGATGTAGTGTAGTATAACCATGATGTAGTGTAACCATGATGTAGTGTAGTATAACCATGATGTAGTGTAACCATGGTGTAGTGTAGTATAACCACGATGTAGTGTAGTATAACCATGATGTAGTGTAACCATGATGTAGTGTAGTATAACCATGATGTAGTGTAGTATAACCATGATGTAGTGTAACCATGATGTAGTGTAGTATAACCATGATGTAGTGTAACCATGATGTAGTGTAGTATAACCATGATGTAGTATAACCATGATGTAGTGTAGTATAACCATGATGTAGTGTAGTATAACCATGATGTAGTGTAGTATAACCATGATGTAGTGTAGTATAACCATGATGTAGTGTAGTATAACCATGAAGTAGTGTAGTATAACCATGATGTAGTGTAGTATAACCATGTTGTAGTGTAACCATGATGTAGTATAACCATGGTCTAGTGTAGTATAACCATGATGTAGTGTAGTGTAACCATGATGTAGTGTATAGTGTAGTATAACCATGGTGTAGTATAACCATGATGTAGTGTAACCATGGTGTAGTGTAGTATAACCATGATGTAGTGTAACCATGATGTAGTGTAGTATAACCATGATGTAGTGTAGTATAACCATTGTGTCGTGTAGTATAACCATGGTGTAGTGTAACCATGATGTAGTGTAGTATAACCATGGTGTAGTATAACCATGATGTAGTGTAGTATAACCATGATGTAGTGTAGTATAACCATGATGTAGTGTAACCATGATGTAGTGTAACCATGATGTAGGTAGTATAACCATGGTGTAGTGTAGTATAACCATGATGTAGTGTAGTATAACCATGGTGTAGTGTAGTATAACCATGATGTAGTGTAGTATAACCATGATGTAGTGTAACCATGATGTAGTATAACCATGATGTAGTGTAGTATAAAGATGATGTAGTGTAGTATAACCATGATGTAGTGTAACCATGATGTAGTGTAGTATAACCATGATGTAGTGTAGTATAACCATGATGTAGTGTAACCATGATGTAGTATAACTATGATGTAGTGTAGTATAACCATGATGTAGTGTAGTATAACCATGATGTAGTGTAGTATAACCATGATGTAGTGTAGTGTAACCATGGTGTAGTGAAACCATTGTGTAGTGTAGTATAACTATGATGTAGTGTAGTATAACCATGATGTAGTGTAGTATAAACATGATGTAGTGTAGTATAACCATGGTGTAGTGTAGTATAACCATGATATAGTGTAGTATAACCATGGTGTAGTGTAGTATAACCATGATGTAGTGTAGTATAACCATGATGTAGTGTAGTATAACCATGGTGTAGTGTAGTATAACCATGATGTAGTGTAGTATAACCATGATGTAGTGTAGTATAACCATGGTGTAGTGTAGTATAACCATGATGTAGTGTAGTTACCATGATGTAGTGTAGTTACCATGGTGTAGTGTAGTATAACCATGATGTAGTGTAGTATAACCATGATGTAGTGTAGTATAACCATGGTGTAGTGTAGTATAACCATGATGTAGTGTAGTATAACCATGATGTAGTGTAGTATAACCATGGTGTAGTGTAGTATAACCATGATGTAGTGTAGTATAACCATGGTGTAGTGTAGTATAACCATGGTGTAGTGTAGTATAACCGTGATGTAGTGTAGTATAACCATGATGTAGTGTAGTATAACCATGATGTAGTGTAGTATAACCATGATGTAGTGTAGTATAACCATGGTGTAGTATAACCATGATGTAGTATAACCATGATGTAGTGTAGTATAACCATGATGTAGTGTAGTATAACCATGGTGTAGTGTAGTATAACCATGATGTAGTGTAGTATAACCATGATGTAGTGTAGTACAACCATGGTGTAGTATAACCATGATGTCGTGTAGTATAACCATGATGTAGTGTAACCATGGTGTAGTGTAGTATAACCATGATGTAGTGTAGTATAACCATGGTGTAGTATAACCATGATGTAGTGTAGTATAACCATGATGTAGTGTAACCATGGTGTAGTGTAGTATAACCATGGTGTAGTATAACCATGATGTAGTATAACCATGATGTGGTGTAGTGTAACCATGATGTAGTGTAACCATGGTGTAGTGTAGTATAACCATGATGTAGTGTAGTATAACCATGATGTAGTATAACCATGATGTAGTATAACCATGATGTAGTATAACCATGATGTAGTATAACCATGATGTAGTATAACCATGATGTAGTATAACCATGATGTAGTATAGTATAACCATGATGTAGTGTAACCATGATGTAGTGTAGCATAACCATGATGTAGTGTAGTATAACCATGGTGTAGTATAACCATGGTGTAGTATAACCATGATGTAGTATAACCATGATGTAGTGTAGTATAACCATGATGTAGTGTAGTATAACCATGGTGTAGTGTAGTATAACCATGATGTAGTGTAGTATAACCATGGTGTAGTGTAGTATAACCATGATGTAGTGTAGTGTAACCATGATGTAGTGTAGTATAACCATGATGTAGTATAACCATGATGTAGTGTAGTTTAACCATGTTGTAGTGTAGTATAACCATGATGTAGTGTAGTATAACCATGATGTAGTGTAGTATAACCATGATGTAGTGTAGTATAACCATGAGGTAGTGTAGTATAACCATGATGTAGTGTGGTATAACCATGATGTAGTGTAGTATAACCATGATGTATTGTAGTATAACCATGATGTAATGTAGTATAACCATGATGTAGTATAACCATGATATAGTGTAGTATAACCATGATGTAGTGTAGTATAACCATGATGTAGTGTAACCATGGTGTAGTGTAGTATAACCATGATGTAGTATAACCATGATGTAGTGTAGTATAACCATGATGTAGTGTAGTATAACCATGATGTAGTGTAACCATGGTGTAGTGTAGTATAACCATGATGTAGTGTAACCATGATGTAGTGTAGTATAACCATGATGTAGTATAACCATGATGTAGTATAACCATGATGTAGTGTAGTATAACCATGATGTAGTGTAGTATAACCATGATGTAGTATAACCATGATGTAGTGTAGTGTAACCATGATGTAGTGTAGTATAACCATGATGTAGTATAACCATGTTGTAGTGTAGTATAACCATGATGTAGTGTAGTATAACCATGATGTAGTATAACCATGATGTAGTGTAGTATAACCATGATGTAGTGTAGTATAACCATGGTGTAGTGTAGTATAACCACGATGTAGTGTAGTATAACCATGATGTAGTGTAGTATAACCATGATGTAGTGTAGTATAACCATGATGTAGTGTAGTATAACCATGGTGTAGTGTAGTATAACCATGATGTAGTGTAGTATAACCATGATGTAGTGTAGTATAACCATGATGTAGTGTAACCATGGTGTAGTGTAGTATAACCATGATGTAGTGTAACCATGATGTAGTGTAACCATGATGTAGTGTAGTATAACCATGGTGTAGTGTATTATAACCATGATGTAGTGTAACCATGGTGTAGTGTAACCATGGTGTAGTGTAACCATGATGTAGTGTAACCATGGTGTAGTGTAGTATAACCATGGTGTAGTGTAGTATAACCATGGTGTAGTGTAGTATAACCATGGTGTAGTGTAGTATAACCATGATGTAGTGTAGTATAACCATGATGTAGTGTAGTATAACCATGGTGTAGTGTAGTATAACCATGATGTAGTGTAGTATAACCATGGTGTAGTGTAGTATAACCATGATGTAGTGTAGTATAATCATGATGTAGTGTAGTATAACCATGATGTAGTGTAGTATAACCATGATGTAGTGTAGTATAACCATGTTGTAGTGTAGTATAACCATGGTGTAGTGTAGTATAACCATGATGTAGTGTAGTATGACCATGGTGTAGTATAACCATGATGTAGTGTAGTATAACCATGATGTAGTATAACCATGTTGTAGTGTAGTATAACCATGGTGTAGTGTAGTATAACCATGTTGTAGTGTAGTATAACCATGGTGTAGTGTAGTATAACCATGTTGTAGTGTAGTATAAACATGATGTAGTGTAGTATAACCATGATGTAGTGTAGTATAAACATGATGTAGTGTAGTATAAACATGTTGTAGTGTAGTATAAACATGATGTAATGTAGTATAACCATGATGTAGTGTAGTATAAACATGTTGTAGTGTAGTATAAACATGATGTAGTGTAGTATAACCATGTTGTAGTGTAGTATAAACATGATGTAGTGTAGTATAACCATGGTGTAGTGTAGTGTAACCATGGTGTAGTGTAGTGTAACCATGGTGTAGTGTAGTATAACCATGGTGTAGTGTAGTATAACCATGATGTAGTGTAGTATAACCATGGTGTAGTATAACCATGATGTAGTATAACCATGATGTAGTGTAGTATAACCATGGTGTAGTGTAGTATAACCATGATGTAGTGTAGTATAACCATGATGTAGTGTAGTATAACCATGGTGTAGTATAACCATGATGTAGTGTAGTATAACCATGATGTAGTGTAACCATGGTGTAGTGTAGTATAACCATGATGTAGTGTAACCATGGTGTAGTGTAGTATCACCATGATGTAGTGTAGTATAACCATGATGTAGTATAACCATGATGTAGTATAACCATGATGTAGTGTAGTATAACCATGATGTAGTGTAACCATGGTGTAGTGTAGTATAACCATGGTGTAGTATAACCATGATGTAGTATAACCATGATGTGGTGTAGTGTAACCATGATGTAGTGTAACCATGGTGTAGTGTAGTATAACCATGATGTAGTGTAGTATAACCATGATGTAGTATAACCATGATGTAGTATAACCATGATGTAGTGTAGTATAACCATGATGTAGTATAACCATGATGTAGTGTAGTATAACCATGATGTAGTTTAACCATGATGTAGTATAACCATGATGTAGTATAACCATGATGTAGTGTAGTATAACCATGATGTAGTATAACCATGATATAGTATAACCATGATGTAGTGTAGTATAACCATGATGTAGTATAACCATGATGTAGTATAACCATGATGTAGTGTAGTATAACCATGATGTAGTATAACCATGATGTAGTATAACCATGATGTAGTATAACCATGATGTAGTATAACCATGATGTAGTATAACCATGATGTAGTGTAGTATAACCATGATGTAGTGTAACCATGATGTAGTGTTGTATAACCATGATGTAGTGTAGTATAACCATGGTGTAGTATAACCATGGTGTAGTATAACCATGATGTAGTATAACCATGATGTAGTGTAGTATAACCATGATGTAGTGTAGTATAACCATGGTGTAGTGTAGTATAACCATGATGTAGTGTAGTATAACCATGGTGTAGTGTAGTATAACCATGATGTAGTGTAGTGTAACCATGATGTAGTGTAGTATAACCATGATGTAGTATAACCATGATGTAGTGTAGTTTAACCATGTTGTAGTGTAGTATAACCATGATGTAGTGTAGTATAACCATGATGTAGTGTAGTATAACCATGATATAGTGTAGTATAACCATGATGTAGTGTGGTATAACCATGATGTAGTGTGGCATAACCATGATGTAGTGTAGTATAACCATGATGTAGTGTAGTATAGCCATGATGTAATGTAGTATAACCATGATGTAGTATAACCATGATATAGTGTAGTGTAACCATGATGTAGTGTAGTATAACCATGATGTAGTGTAACCATGGTGTAGTGTAGTATAACCATGATGTAGTATAACCATGATGTAGTGTAGTATAACCATGATGTAGTGTATTATAACCATGATGTAGTGTAACCATGGTGTAGTGTAGTATAACCATGATGTAGTGTAACCATGATGTAGTGTATTATAACCATGATGTAGTATAACCATGATGTAGTATAACCATGATGTAGTGTAGTATAACCATGATGTAGTGTAGTATAACCATGATGTAGTATAACCATGATGTAGTGTAGTGTAACCATGATGTAGTGTAGTATAACCATGATGTAGTATAACCATGTTGTAGTGTAGTATAACCATGATGTAGTGTAGTATAACCATGATGTAGTATAACCATGATGTAGTGTAGTATAACCATGATGTAGTGTAGTATAACCATGGTGTAGTGTAGTATAACCACGATGTAGTGTAGTATAACCATGATGTAGTGTAGTATAACCATGATGTAGTGTAGTATAACCATGATGTAGTGTAGTATAACCATGGTGTAGTGTAGTATAACCATGATGTAGTGTAGTATAACCATGATGTAGTGTAGTATAACCATGATGTAGTGTAACCATGGTGTAGTGTAGTATAACCATGATGTAGTGTAACCATGATGTAGTGTAACCATGATGTAGTGTAGTATAACCATGGTGTAGTGTATTATAACCATGATGTAGTGTAACCATGGTGTAGTGTAACCATGGTGTAGTGTAACCATGATGTAGTGTAACCATGGTGTAGTGTAGTATAACCATGGTGTAGTGTAGTATAACCATGGTGTAGTGTAGTATAACCATGGTGTAGTGTAGTATAACCATGATGTAGTGTAGTATAACCATGATGTAGTGTAGTATAACCATGGTGTAGTGTAGTATAACCATGATATAGTGTAGTATAACCATGGTGTAGTGTAGTATAACCATGATGTAGTGTAGTATAACCATGATGTAGTGTAGTATAACCATGATGTAGTGTAGTATAACCATGATGTAGTGTAGTATAACCATGTTGTAGTGTAGTATAACCATGGTGTAGTGTAGTATAACCATGATGTAGTGTAGTATGACCATGGTGTAGTATAACCATGATGTAGTGTAGTATAACCATGATGTAGTATAACCATGTTGTAGTGTAGTATAACCATGGTGTAGTGTAGTATAACCATGTTGTAGTGTAGTATAACCATGGTGTAGTGTAGTATAACCATGTTGTAGTGTAGTATAAACATGATGTAGTGTAGTATAACCATGATGTAGTGTAGTATAAACATGATGTAGTGTAGTATAAACATGTTGTAGTGTAGTATAAACATGATGTAATGTAGTATAACCATGATGTAGTGTAGTATAAACATGTTGTAGTGTAGTATAAACATGATGTAGTGTAGTATAACCATGTTGTAGTGTAGTATAAACATGATGTAGTGTAGTATAACCATGGTGTAGTGTAGTGTAACCATGGTGTAGTGTAGTATAACCATGGTGTAGTGTAGTATAACCATGATGTAGTGTAGTATAAACATGATGTAGTGTAGTATAACCATGATGTAGTGTAGTATAACCATGATGTAGTGTAGTATGACCATGTTGTAGTGTAGTATAACCATGGTGTAGTGTAGTATAACCATGTTGTAGTGTAGTATAAACATGATGTAGTGTAGTATAACCATGATGTAGTGTAGTATATCCATGATGTAGTGTAGTATAACCATGATGTAGTGTAGTATAACCATGATGTAGTGTAGTATAACCATGATGTAGTGTAGTATAACCATGTTGTAGTGTAGTATAACCATGATGTAGTGTAGTATAACCATGTTGTAGTGTAACCATGATGTAGTGTAGTATAACCATGATGTAGTGTAGTATAACCATGATGTAGTATAACCATGATGTAGTGTAGTATAACCATGATGTAGTGTAGTATAACCATGATGTAGTGTAGTATAACCATGTTGTAGTGTAGTATAACCATGATGTAGTGTAGTATAACCATGTTGTAGTGTAACCATGATGTAGTGTAGTATAACCATGATGTAGTGTAGTATAACCATGATGTAGTATAACCATGATGTAGTGTAGTATAACCATGATGTAGTGTAGTATAACCATGATATAGTATAACCATGATGTAGTATAACCATGATATAGTATAACCATGATGTAGTATAACCATGATGTAGTATAACCATGGTGTAGTATAACCATGGTGTAGTATAACCATGATGTAGTGTAGTATAACCATGATGTAGTGTAGTATAACCATGATGTAGTGTAACCATGATGTAGTGTAGTATAACCATGATGTAGTGTAGTATAACCATGATGTAGTGTAGTATAACCATGATGTAGTGTAGTATAACCATGATGTAGTGTAGTATAACCATGATGTAGTGTAACCATGGTGTAGTGTAGTATAACCATGATGTAGTGTAGTATAGCCATGATATAGTATAACCATGATATAGTGTAGTATAACCATGATGTAGTATAACCATGATGTAGTGTAGTATAACCATGATGTATTGTAGTATAACCATGATATAGTATAACCATGATGTAGTATAACCATGATATAGTATAACCATGATGTAGTATAACCATGATGTAGTATAACCATGATGTAGTGTAACCATGATGTAGTGTAACCATGGTGTAGTGTAGTATAACCATGATGTAGTGTAGTATAACCATGATGTAGTATAACCATGATGTAGTATAACCATGATGTAGTGTAACCATGATGTAGTATAACCATGATGTAGTGTAGTATAACCATGATGTAGTGTAGTATAACCATGATGTAGTGTAGTATAACCATGATATAGTATAACCATGATGTAGTGTAGTATAACCATGATGTAGTGTAGTATAACCATGATATAGTATAACCATGATGTAGTATAACCATGATGTAGTATAACCATGATATAGTGTAACCATGATGTAGTGTAACCATGGTGTAGTGTAACCATGATGTAGTGTAACCATGATGTAGTGTAACCATGATGTAGTGTAGTATAACCATGATGTAGTATAACCATGATGTAGTGTAGTATAACCATGATGTAGTGTAACCATGATGTAGTGTAGTATAACCATGATGTAGTGTAACCATGGTGTAGTGTAGTATAACCATGATGTAGTATAACCATGATGTAGTGTAGTATAACCATGATGTAGTATAACCATGATGTAGTATAACCATGATGTAGTGTAACCATGATGTAGTGTAGTATAACCATGATGTAGTGTAACCATGATGTAGTGTAGTATAACCATGATGTAGTGTAACCATGGTGTAGTGTAGTGTAACCATGATGTAGTGTAGTGTAACCATGATGTAGTGTAGTATAACCATGATGTAGTGTAACCATGGTGTAGTGTAGTGTAACCATGATGTAGTGTAGTGTAACCATGATGTAGTGTAGTATATCCATGATGTAGTGTAGTGTAACCATGGTGTAGTGTAGTGTAGTATATCCATGATGTAGTGTAGTATAACCATGATGTAGTGTTGTATAACCATGATGTAGTGTAGTATAACCATGATGTTGTGTAGTATATCCATGATGTAGTGTAGTATAACCATGATGTAGTGTAGTATAACCATGATGTAGTGTAGTATAACCATGATGTGGTGTAGTGTAACCATGATGTAGTGTAACCATGTTGTAGTGTAACCATGGCGTAGTGTAACCATGATGTAGTGTAGTATAACCATGATGTAGTCTAACCATGGTGTAGTGTAGTATAACCATGATGTAGTGTAACCATGATGTAGTGTAGTATAACCATGATGTAGTGTAACCATGGTGTAGTGTAGTGTAACCATGATGTAGTGTAGTGTAACCATGATGTAGTGTAGTATATCCATGATGTAGTGTAGTATAACCATGATGTGGTGTAGTGTAACCATGATGTAGTGTAACCATGATGTAGTGTAGTATAACCATGGTGTAGTGTAACCATGGTGTAGTGTAGTATAACCATGATGTAGTGTAGTATATCCATGATGTAGTGTAGTATAACCATGATGTGGTGTAGTGTAACCATGATGTAGTGTAACCATGTTGTAGTGTAACCATGGCGTAGTGTAACCATGATGTAGTGTAACCATGATGTAATGCAACAATGGTGTAGTGTAGTGTAAACATGGTATAGTGTCATAACATAAATCCAATGTTGTAATAAATTGTTTCGCAATCCAATTGTTAATGAAATAAACTGGATGTTGACAGGTCCACTCAATAACACACACATAAACATATACCGTGGTTGGGGATATGTCTCTCTACTGTTGTGGGGGCCGCTTTCCATGTTATACTTTATTATGATACCATGGACGGGGATATATTCCTCTACTGTTGTGGGGGCCGCTTTCCATGTTGTACTTTATTATGATACCATGGACGGGGATATGTTCCTCTACTGTTGTGGGGGCCGCTTTCCATGTTGTACTTTATTATGATACCATGGACGGGGATATGTTCCTCTACTGTTGTGGGGGCCGCTTTCCATGTTGTACGTTATTATGATACCATGGACGGGGATGTTCCTCTACTGTTGTGGGGGCCGCTTTCCATGTTGTACTTTATTATGATACCATGGACGGGGATATGTCTCTCTACTGTTGTGGGGGCCGCTTTCCATGTTATACTTTATTATGATACCGTGGTTGGGGATATGTCTCTCTACTGTTGTGGGGGCCGCTTTCCATGTTATACTTTATTATAATACCGTGGTTGGGGATATGTCTCTCTACTGTTGTGGGGCCGCTTTCCATGTTGTACTTTATTATGATACCATGGACGGGGATATGTCTCTCTACTGTTGTGGGGGCCGCTTTCCATGTTATACTTTATTATGATACCGTGGTTGGGGATATGTCTCTCTACTGTTGTGGGGGCCGCTTTCCATGTTATACGTTATTATGATACCATGGACGGGGATATGTCTCTCTACTGTTGTGGGGGCCGCTTTCCATGTTATACTTTATTATGATACCGTGGTTGGGGATATGTCTCTCTACTGTTGTGGGGGCCGCTTTCCATGTTGTACTTTATTATGATACCATGGACGGGGATATGTCTCTCTACTGTTGTGGGGGCCGCTTTCCATGTTGTACTTTATTATGATGATAATTGAACTTTATTTAAGCAAATGGGGTATCAGCGGCTACCTTACCACCCTTGCCCCTTACCACCCTTGCCCCTTACCACCCTTGCCCCTTACCACCCTTGCCCCTTATCACCGTAGATTCGGATCCAACTGGGGGTGTACATTCTTTCATATGAGGAAGCTACGGCTTACGGAAGGTCGTTTGTTCTACCCAGGTACCCGTTCGTGTCTGCAATGCTGCTCAGAGGGGCACATGGGGTTTTCATCAACCAATAATAACTGGATAGTCGCCATATTACCTAAGTTGTTTGTGCGGTGTTATACCCTACAAAACAAACAAAGCAAACCACATTAAATGTATACCCACTTTGTTTCTGTGTTTTCAAGTGGCATGTTCGAAAGAGCCACCATATTCGGTTGCCTGACTAGAGTAATATCAAATCGTGCTTTTAAAGACGGTTCGTCGAAACAAGGGAAGACCTTCCTCGCTTCCGTCACTTCCATTTGGGAGGTCACGTAGTATCTACAAAATAGAACAAAGTAGAACTGATGATATGTCTACATGCACGGTATGGTAGTACATTTATATGCTATTTACGGCCACAATCTGCAATACTAGCATTGTTTATACTAGCATTGTTTATACTATCATTGGTTATACTAGCATTGGTTATACTAGCATTGTTTATACTATCATTGGTTATACTATCATTGGTTATACTATCATTGGTTATACTAGCATTGGTTATACTAGCATTGTTTATACTATCATTGGTTATACTATCATTGGTTATACTATCATTGGTTATACTATCATTGGTTATACTATCATTGGTTATACTAGCATTGGTTATACTAGCATTGGTTATACTAGCATTGGTTATACTAGCATTGGTTATACTATCATTGGTTATACTAGCATTGGTTATACTAGCATTGGTTATACTAGCATTGGTTATACTAGCATTGGTTATACTAGCATTGTTTATACTATCATTGGTTATACTATCATTGGTTATACTAGCATTGGTTATACTATCATTGGTTATACTAGCATTGGTTATACTAGCATTGGTTATACTATCATTGGTTATACTATCATTGGTTATACTAGCATTGGTTATACTATCATTGGTTATACTATCATTGGTTATACTATCATTGGTTATACTATCATTGGTTATACTATCATTGGTTATACTAGCATTGGTTATACTAGCATTGGTTATACTAGCATTGGTTATACTAGCATTGGTTATACTAGCATTGGTTATACTAGCATTGTTTATACTATCATTGGTTATACTAGCATTGGTTATACTAGCATTGGTTATACTAGCATTGTTTATACTATCATTGGTTATACTAGCATTGTTTATACTAGCATTGGTTATACTAGCATTGTTTATACTAGCATTGGTTATACTAGCATTGGTTATACTATCATTGGTTATACTAGCATTGGTTATACTAGCATTGGTTATACTAGCATTGTTTATACTATCATTGGTTATACTATCATTGGTTATACTAGCATTGGTTATACTAGCATTGGTTATACTAGCATTGGTTATACTAGCATTGGTTATACTAGCATTGGTTATACTAGCATTGGTTATACTAGCATTGGTTATACTATCATTGGTTATACTAGCATTGGTTATACTATCATTGGTAATACTATCATTGGTTATACTAGCATTGGTTATACTAGCATTGGTTATACTAGCATTGGTTATACTATCATTGGTTATACTAGCATTGGTTATACTAGCATTGGTTATACTAGCATTGGTTATACTAGCATTGTTTATACTATCATTGGTTATACTAGCATTGGTTATACTAGCATTGGTTATACTATCATTGGTTATACTATCATTGGTTATACTAGCATTGGTTATACTATCATTGGTTATACTATCATTGGTTATACTATCATTGGTTATACTATCATTGGTTATACTATCATTGGTTATACTAGCATTGGTTATACTACATTGGTTATACTATCATTGGTTATACTAGCATTGGTTATACTAGCATTGGTTATACTAGCATTGGTTATACTATCATTGGTTATACTAGCATTGGTTATACTAGCATTGGTTATACTAGCATTGGTTATACTAGCATTGGTTATACTAGCATTGGTTATACTATCATTGGTTATACTAGCATTGGTTATACTAGCATTGGTTATACTATCATTGGTTATACTATCATTGGTTATACTAGCATTGGTTATACTAGCATTGGTTATACTAGCATTGGTTATACTAGCATTGGTTATACTATCATTGGTTATACTATCATTGGTTATACTATCATTGGTTATACTAGCATTGGTTATACTAGCATTGGTTATACTATCATTGGTTATACTATCATTGGTTATACTAGCATTGGTTATACTATCATTGGTTATACTAGCATTGGTTATACTATCATTGGTTATACTATCATTGGTTATACTAGCATTGTTTATACTAGCATTGTTTATACTATCATTGGTTATACTATCATTGGTTATACTATCATTGGTTATACTAGCATTGGTTATACTAGCATTGGTTATACTAGCATTGGTTATACTATCATTGGTTATACTATCATTGGTTATACTATCATTGGTTATACTATCATTGGTTATACTATCATTGGTTATACTAGCATTGGTTATACTAGCATTGGTTATACTAGCATTGGTTATACTAGCATTGGTTATACTAGCATTGTTTATACTATCATTGGTTATACTAGCATTGTTTATACTAGCATTGGTTATACTATCATTGGTTATACTAGCATTGGTTATACTATCATTGGTTATACTAGCATTGGTTATACTAGCATTGGTTATACTAGCATTGGTTATACTAGCATTGGTTATACTAGCATTGTTTATACTAGCATTGTTTATACTAGCATTGGTTATACTAGCATTGTTTATACTAGCATTGGTTATACTATCATTGGTTATACTAGCATTGGTTATACTATCATTGGTTATACTAGCATTGTTTATACTATCATTGGTTATACTATCATTGGTTATACTAGCATTGGTTATACTAGCATTGGTTATACTAGCATTGGTTATACTATCATTGGTTATACTAGCATTGGTTATACTATCATTGGTTATACTATCATTGGTTATACTATCATTGGTTATACTATCATTGGTTATACTAGCATTGGTTATACTATCATTGGTTATACTAGCATTGGTTATACTATCATTGGTTATACTATCATTGGTTATACTAGCATTGGTTATACTATCATTGGTTATACTAGCATTGGTTATACTAGCATTGGTTATACTAGCATTGTTTATACGAGCATTGGTTATACTAGCATTGTTTATACTAGCATTGGTTATACTAGCATTGGTTATACTATCATTGGTTATACTATCATTGGTTATACTATCATTGGTTATACTATCATTGGTTATACTAGCATTGGTTATACTAGCATTGGTTATACTAGCATTGGTTATACTAGCATTGTTTATACTATCATTGGTTATACTATCATTGGTTATACTATCATTGGTTATACTAGCATTGGTTATACTAGCATTGGTTATACTAGCATTGGTTATACTATCATTGGTTATACTATCATTGGTTATACTAGCATTGGTTATACTATCATTGGTTATACTAGCATTGGTTATACTAGCATTGGTTATACTATCATTGGTTATACTATCATTGGTTATACTATCATTGGTTATACTATCATTGGTTATACTAGCATTGGTTATACTATCATTGGTTATACTAGCATTGGTTATACTATCATTGGTTATACTAGCATTGGTTATACTATCATTGGTTATACTATCATTGGTTATACTATCATTGGTTATACTAGCACTAGATGAGGGGCCGCCGTGGCAGAGTTGTTACGGTCGTTATGCAACGTTAAACTCCATAACCAAACAATAGTTCACAATAATCAGTTTACATACAAACTGTATATGCTTACATTGTTGTGTCGTATATATGTACATTGTTGTGTCGTATATACGTACATTGTTGTGTCGTATATATGTACATTGTTGTGTCGTATATACGTACATTGTTGTGTCGTATATACGTACATTGTTGTGTCGTATATACGTACATTGTTGTGTCGTATATACGTACATTGTTGTGTCGTATATACGTACATTGTTGTGTCGTATATATGTACATTGTTGTGTCGTATATACGTATATTGTTGTGTCGTATATATGTACATTGTTGTGTCGTATATATGTACATTGTTGTGTCGTATATACGTACATTGTTGTGTCGTATATATGTATATTGTTGTGTCGTATATATGTATATTGTTGTGTCGTATATATGTATATTGTTGTGTCGTATATATGTACATTGTTGTGTCGTATATATGTACATTGTTGTGTCGTATATACGTACATTGTTGTGTCGTATATATGTACATTGTTGTGTCGTATATACGTACATTGTTGTGTCGTATATACGTACATTGTTGTGTCG
>CM026395.1:4579036-4616811 GCA_014843695.1 Archivesica marissinica
GTGCCGAATCCCTGTGATTAAATATATATACTAGTACCCCCAAACGTGCCGAATCCCTGTGGTTAAATATATATACTAGTACCCCCAAACGTGCCGAATCCCTGTGGTTAAATATATATACTAGTACCCCCAAACGTGCCGAATCCCTGTGGTTAAATATATATACTAGTACCCCCAAACGTGCCGAATCCCTGTGGTTAAATATATATACTAGTACCCCCAAACGTGCCGAATCCCTGTGGTTAAATATATATACTAGTACCCCCAAACGTGCCGAATCCCTGTGGTTAAATATATATACTAGTACCCCCAAACGTGCCGAATCCCTGTGGTTAAATATATATACTAGTACCCCCAAACGTGCCGAATCCCTGTGGTTAAATATATATACTAGTACCCCAAACGTGCCGAATCCCTGTGGTTAAATATATATACTAGTACCCCCAAACGTGCCGAATCCCTGTGTTAAATATATATACTAGTACCCCCAAACGTGCCGAATCCCTGTGTTAAATATATATACTAGTACCCCCAAACGTGCCGAATCCCTGTGTTAAATATATATACTAGTACCCCCAAACGTGCCGAATCCCTGTGTTAAATATATATACTAGTACCCCCAAACGTGCCGAATCCCTGTGTTAAATATATATACTAGTACCCCCAAACGTGCCGACTCCCTGTGTTAAATATATATACTAGTACCCCCAAACGTGCCGAATCCCTGTGTTAAATATATATACTAGTACCCCCAAACGTGCCGACTCCCTGTGTTAAATATATATACTAGTACCCCCAAACGTGCCGACTCCCTGTGTTAAATATATATACTAGTACCCCCAAACGTGCCGACTCCCTGTGTTAAATATATATACTAGTACCCCCAAACGTGCCGAATCCCTGTGGTTAAATATATATACTAGTACCCCCAAACGTGCCGAATCCCTGTGGTTAAATATATATACTAGTACCCCCAAACGTGCCGAATCCCTGTGGTTAAATATATATACTAGTACCCCCAAACGTGCCGAATCCCTGTGGTTAAATATATATACTAGTACCCCCAAACGTGCCGAATCCCTGTGGTTAAATATATATACTAGTACCCCCAAACGTGCCGAATCCCTGTGGTTAAATATATATACTAGTACCCCCAAACGTGCCGAATCCCTGTGGTTAAATATATATACTAGTACCCCCAAACGTGCCGAATCCCTGTGGTTAAATATATATACTAGTACCCCCAAACGTGCCGAATCCCTGTGGTTAAATATATATACTAGTACCCCCAAACGTGCCGAATCCCTGTGGTTAAATATATATACTAGTACCCCAAACGTGCCGAATCCCTGTGGTTAAATATATATACTAGTACCCCCAAACGTGCCGAATCCCTGTGGTTAAATATATATACTAGTACCCCCAAACGTGCCGAATCCCTGTGGTTAAATATATATACTAGTAACCCCAAACGTGCCGAATCCCTGTAGTTAAATATATATACTAGTACCCCCAACGTGCCGAATCCCTGTGGTTAAATATATATACTAGTACCCCCAAACGTGCCGAATCCCTGTGGTTAAATATATATACTAGTACCCCCAAACGTGCCGAATCCCTGTGGTTAAATATATATACTAGTACCCCCAAACGTGCCGAATCCCTGTGGTTAAATATAATACTAGTACCCCCAAACGTGCCGAATCCCTGTGGTTAAATATATATACTAGTACCCCCAAACGTGCCGAATCCCTGTGGTTAAATATATATACTAGTACCCCCAAACGTGCCGAATCCCTGTGGTTAAATATATATACTAGTACCCCCAAACGTGCCGAATCCCTGTGGTTAAATATATATACTAGTACCCCCAAACGTGCCGAATCCCTGTGGTTAAATATATATACTAGTACCCCCAAACATGCCGAATCCCTGTGGTTAAATATATATACTAGTACCCCCAAACGTGCCGAATCCCTGTGGTTAAATATAATACTAGTACCCCCAAACGTGCCGAATCCCTGTGATCTAATATATATACTAGTACCCCCAAACGTGCCGAATCCCTGTGGGTTAATATATATACTAGTACCCCCAAACGTGCCGAATCCCTGTGGGTTAATATATATACTAGTACCCCCAAACGTGCCGAATCCCTGTGGGTTAATATATATACTAGTACCCCCAAACGTGCCGAATCCCTGTGGGTTAATATATATACTAGTACCCCCAAACGTGCCGAATCCCTGTGGGTTAATATATATACTAGTACCCCCAAACGTGCCGAATCCCTGTGATCTAATATATATACTAGTACCCCCAAACGTGCCGAATCCCTGTGATCTATATATACTAGTACCCCCAAACGTGCCGAATCCCTGTGATCTATATATACTAGTACCCCCAAACGTGCCGAATCCCTGTGATCTATATATACTAGTACCCCCAAACATGCCGAATCCCTGTGATCTATATATACTGTGGTCTAGTGCATATTGGGCATTTTATTGATCCAATCTAAGCAGCTGTTTTTCAACAAATAATGCATATGAACACAAACAACATGTATATTTCGAATGTTTATTGCCAGCTGTCAATGACATGCCACAACCAATTACAATGTAGAAAGAATCCTCACAGGTGTTATTAAACGTGTGGACATATACGAATATATGAAATGGCTGTATTGACTGAATACAAGCAAAGTTATGTGATAAATATATACAAAAGGCTTGATTAATAACAAAATTCCAAAACTCGTTTCATAAAAAATGGTATGAAATCCTCACTCATGTAGGATTATATACATATATATTCCTAAAACTATAAATTATTTTTAACTATACTAACTAAGACTACATCTGGTGACTAACATAAATAACAAAATCAATCAACAGATCCTCACCATAGCTGGCATAGCAGGAACCTAGATAGATGCCAATCAAACAGATCCTCGCTATAGCTAGGCCTAGCAGGAACCTAGATAGATATCAATCAAACAGATCCTCGCTATAGCTAGGCCAAGCAGGAACCTAGATATATATCAATCAAACAGATCCTCGCTATAGCTAGGCCAAGCAGGAACCTAGATAGATATCAATCAAACAGATCCTCGCTATAGCTAGGCCTAGCAGGAACCTAGATAGATATCAAACAGATCCTCGCTATAGCTAGGCCTAGCAGGAACCTAGATAGATATCAAACAGATCCTCGCTATAGCTAGGCCAAGCAGGAACCTAGATAGATATCAATCAAACAGATCCTCGCTATAGCTAGGCCTAGCAGGAACCTAGATAGATATCAATCAAACAGATCCTCGCTATAGCTAGGCCTAGCAGGAACCTAGATAGATATCAATCAAACAGATCCTCGCTATAGCTAGGCCAAGCAGGAACCTAGATATATATCAATCAAACAGATCCTCGCTATAGCTAGGCATAGCAGGAACCTAGATAGATATCAATCAAACAGATCCTCGCTATAGCTAGGCCTAGCAGGAACCTAGATAGATATCAATCAAACAGATCCTCGCTATAGCTAGGCATAGCAGGAACCTAGATAGATATCAATCAAACAGATCCTCACCATAGCTGGCCTAGTAGGAACCTAGATATACATCAAACAGATCCTCGCTATAGCTAGGCCTAGTAGGAACCTAGATATACATCAAACAGATCCTCGCTATAGCTAGGCCAAGCAGGAACCTAGATAGATATCAACCAAACAGATCCTCGCTATAGCTAGGCCTAGCAGGAACCTAGATATACATCAAACAGATCCTCGCTATAGCTAGGCCTAGTAGGAACCTAGATAGATATCAAACAGATCCTCACTATATCTAGGCCAAGCAGGAACCTAGATAGATATCAATCAAACAGATCCTCGCTATAGCTAGGCCAAGCAGGAACCTAGATATACATCAAACAGATCCTCACTATAGCTAGGCCAAGCAGGAACCTAGATAGATGTCAATCAAACAGATTCTCACTATAGCTAGGCATAGCAGGAACCTAGATAGATGCCAATCAAACAGATCCTCGCTATAGCTAGGCCAAGCAGGAACCTAGATAGATATCAATCAAACAGATCCTCGCTATAGCTAGGCCTAGTAGGAACCTAGATATACATCAAACAGATCCTCGCTATAGCTAGGCCAAGCAGGAACCTAGATAGATATCAACCAAACAGATCCTCGCTATAGCTAGGCCTAGCAGGAACCTAGATATACATCAAACAGATCCTCGCTATAGCTAGGCCTAGTAGGAACCTAGATATACATCAAACAGATCCTTGCTATAGCTAGGCCAAGCAGGAACCTAGATATATATCAATCAAACAGATCCTCGCTATAGCTAGGCCTAGTAGGAACCTAGATATACATCAAACAGATCCTCGCTATAGCTAGGCCAAGCAGGAACCTAGATAGATATCAATCAAACAGATCCTCGCTATAGCTAGGCCAAGCAGGAACCTAGATAGATATCAATCAAACAGATCCTCGCTATAGCTAGGCCAAGCAGGAACCTAGATAGATATCAATCAAACAGATCCTCGCTATAGCTAGGCATAGCAGGAACCTAGATAGATATCAATCAAACAGATCCTCGCTATAGCTAGGCCTAGCAGGAACCTAGATAGATATCAATCAAACAGATCCTCGCTATAGCTAGGCCTAGCAGGAACCTAGATAGATATCAATCAAACAGATCCTCGCTATAGCTAGGCATAGCAGGAACCTAGATAGATATCAATCAAACAGATCCTCGCTATAGCTAGGCCTAGCAGGAACCTAGATAGATATCAATCAAACAGATCCTCGCTATAGCTAGGCCAAGCAGGAACCTAGATAGATATCAATCAAACAGATCCTCGCTATAGCTAGGCCTAGCAGGAACCTAGATAGATATCAATCAAACAGATCCTCGCTATAGCTAGGCCTAGCAGGAACCTAGATAGATATCAATCAAACAGATCCTCGCTATAGCTAGGCCTAGCAGGAACCTAGATAGATATCAATCAAACAGATCCTCGCTATAGCTAGGCATAGCAGGAACCTAGATAGATATCAATCAAACAGATCCTCGCTATAGCTAGGCCTAGTAGGAACCTAGATATACATCAAACAGATCCTCGCTATAGCTAGGCCTAGCAGGAACCTAGATAGATATCAATCAAACAGATCCTCGCTATAGCTAGGCATAGCAGGAACCTAGATAGATATCAATCAAACAGATCCTCGCTATAGCTAGGCCAAGCAGGAGGATGCCAATCAAACAGATCCTCGCTATAGCTAGGCATAGCAGGAACCTAGATAGATATCAACCAAACAGATCCTCGCTATAGCTAGGCCTAGTAGGAACCTAGATAGATATCAATCAAACAGATCCTCGCTATAGCTAGGCCTAGCAGGAACCTAGATAGATATCAATCAAACAGATCCTCGCTATAGCTAGGCCAAGCAGGAACCTAGATAGATATCAATCAAACAGATCCTCGCTATAGCTAGGCCTAGCAGGAACCTAGATAGATATCAATCAAACAGATCCTCGCTATAGCTAGGCCAAGCAGGAACCTAGATAGATATCAATCAAACAGATCCTCGCTATAGCTAGGCCTAGCAGGAACCTAGATAGATATCAATCAAACAGATCCTCGCTATAGCTAGGCCTAGCAGGAACCTAGATAGATATCAATCAAACAGATCCTCGCTATAGCTAGGCCTAGCAGGAACCTAGATAGATATCAATCAAACAGATCCTCGCTATAGCTAGGCCTAGCAGGAACCTAGATAGATATCAATCAAACAGATCCTCGCTATAGCTAGGCCTAGCAGGAACCTAGATAGATATCAATCAAACAGATCCTCGCTATAGCTAGGCCTAGCAGGAACCTAGATAGATATCAATCAAACAGATCCTCGCTATAGCTAGGCCTAGCAGGAACCTAGATAGATATCAATCAAACAGATCCTCGCTATAGCTAGGCCAAGCAGGAACCTAGATAGATATCAATCAAACAGATCCTCGCTATAGCTAGGCCTAGCAGGAACCTAGATAGATATCAATCAAACAGATCCTCGCTATAGCTAGGCCTAGCAGGAACCTAGATATACATCAAACAGATCCTCGCTATAGCTAGGCCTAGCAGGAACCTAGATAGATATCAATCAAACAGATCCTCGCTATAGCTAGGCATAGCAGGAACCTAGATAGATATCAATCAAACAGATCCTCGCTATAGCTAGGCAAGCAGGAGATATCAAACAGATCCTCCTATAGAGGCATAGCAGGAACCTAGATAGATATCAATCAAACAGATCCTCGCTATAGCTAGGCCTAGCAGGAACCTAGATAGATATCAATCAAACAGATCCTCGCTATAGCTAGGCCTAGCAGGAACCTAGATAGATATCAATCAAACAGATCCTCGCTATAGCTAGGCCTAGCAGGAACCTAGATAGATATCAATCAAACAGATCCTCGCTATAGCTAGGCCAAGCAGGAACCTAGATAGATATCAATCAAACAGATCCTCGCTATAGCTAGGCCAAGCAGGAACCTAGATAGATATCAATCAAACAGATCCTCGCTATAGCTAGGCCAAGCAGGAACCTAGATAGATATCAATCAAACAGATCCTCGCTATAGCTAGGCCTAGCAGGAACCTAGATAGATATCAATCAAACAGATCCTCGCTATAGCTAGGCCTAGCAGGAACCTAGATAGATATCAATCAAACAGATCCTCGCTATAGCTAGGCATAGCAGGAACCTAGATAGATATCAATCAAACAGATCCTCGCTATAGCTAGGCCAAGCAGGAACCTAGATAGATATCAATCAAACAGATCCTCGCTATAGCTAGGCCAAGCAGGAACCTAGATAGATATCAATCAAACAGATCCTCGCTATAGCTAGGCCTAGCAGGAACCTAGATAGATATCAATCAAACAGATCCTCGCTATAGCTAGGCCTAGCAGGAACCTAGATAGATATCAATCAAACAGATCCTCGCTATAGCTAGGCCTAGCAGGAACCTAGATAGATATCAATCAAACAGATCCTCGCTATAGCTAGGCATAGCAGGAACCTAGATAGATATCAATCAAACAGATCCTCGCTATAGCTAGGCATAGCAGGAACCTAGATAGATATCAATCAAACAGATCCTCGCTATAGCTAGGCCTAGCAGGAACCTAGATAGATATCAATCAAACAGATCCTCGCTATAGCTAGGCATAGCAGGAACCTAGATAGATATCAATCAAACAGATCCTCGCTATAGCTAGGCATAGCAGGAACCTAGATAGATATCAATCAAACAGATCCTCACTATAGCTAGGCATAGCAGGAACCTAGATAGATATCAATCAAACAGATCCTCGCTATAGCTAGGCATAGCAGGAACCTAGATAGATATCAATCAAACAGATCCTCACTATAGCTAGGCATAGCAGGAACCTAGATAGATATCAATCAAACAGATCCTCGCTATAGCTAGGCATAGCAGGAACCTAGATAGATATCAATCAAACAGATCCTCGCTATAGCTAGGCCTAGCAGGAACCTAGATATACATCAAACAGATCCTCACTATAGCTAGGCCTAGCAGGAACCTAGATATATATCAATCAAACAGATCCTCGCTATAGCTAGGCCTAGCAGTCAGTTAAAGGTTAGCGCATTGAAATATTATCTGAAATCAGGCCTTGGTAAAATTAGCATTTATTAAATTTAAATTGTTGGGCAAATATATTATATCTATTATCTAAATAAGTTATCATAAATATAT
Source organism: Archivesica marissinica (assembly GCA_014843695.1). Classification (NCBI taxonomy): domain Eukaryota; kingdom Metazoa; phylum Mollusca; class Bivalvia; order Venerida; family Vesicomyidae; genus Archivesica; species Archivesica marissinica. Next base: position 4,586,827 of record CM026395.1, read on the forward strand.
CACAGCTGTTAGAATATTGCAAGCATCTAAGCAGTTGTTACATAGCAGTGTATACTGTATTATACATAGAATTATTCATGTTTTGAAGACATTTTAAAACAGTGACAATATAAAATATATTAGTCATTATAAATACCATGTATAAACTTTCAATCACATTGGCTGTTGACAATTAATTATTTAGAACGAAATAAAACTGGGAACATGGCGATATTAAATGTTAAATAATGTATAACACATGATTAAAGCAATATTACATCGTATAAAGGATGTTTTGGGTAAAATATAAATACTAATGAGTGTGTGTTTACAAACATCGAAATAGTCACTCAGAAACGATAAAATTCCAATAAATATAAACCGTCGTATACGCGAATTTGTTTATCAACACACGAAATGTAAACACGCACAGCGCACATGCATGAAACAACAGAGGATAAACAACAGAGCATGAAAGACGATCTACCTATCTTCCTCTAATGTCGAACCCCTCGCGGGGATGTAGACATGTCCCTAAAAGACTTAGATAATAGAGGTATGAATCAACATATCAAGTAATTTAATTAAAAAAGACAACGTGGGACAAATGGGGACAATGCATTCCGAATGTAAACAAGTGCGGACGATGCGTTCTAGTTGTAAACAAATGCGTGACCGATCGACTCGGAAAGTCCTACTTTCGGTTTCGAGTTTGTTTTATCGCAAAAAAACATTGCTTACCAATTGAACATAAGTATACAAAGTATAATGTTAGAATGTGTAGCAGCATTGCTACCCTATACGTAAAATTTGAATATTTCAAATATCTTTTATTTCATACGATGTAATTCTGCTTTAAGTGTATGTGTATCAACACATATACAGTGAAATATATCTCAACACATATACAGCGAAATATATCTCAACACATATACATAGAAATATACCTAAACACATATACATGTACAAACATTCGGCTCAGATGAGCTAAATGTAATGGGATTGTCCAGTTGACATGAGAACAAAACAACAAATGACAGACATTCCAACATGAATGCATCAAATACTTAGTTGTATTATTTTATCTTATCTGACACAACTAAATAGATACCGGTATAATATTTATTGCTCCGTAAATCTGATAGCCTTGGGGGGGGGGACCCAGTGCAGACAAAAGATATAAACAAATAAAGATGGTATGATCAGATAAGAAGTGTTATCATACCAGGAGACATGTCAACTATACAATCTGTCTGTATATGGACAACAATAGATTTACACTATAATACAGAATACACCTCATATCAACAGACTGGTATACCTTGTAGAAAGGAGTAATATTATAATTAGTCTATACAAATCTATTTTAGCTTGATTGCGAAACAAGGTTTTACAACGTTATATTAATCGCTTTCGAGACCTCATTCCCGATGGAATCAATTGCCACGAGGGAGCGAGAAGAGGCAATGTGGAATTTAAGTGACTTGCCCAAGGATACAATCATAACGGCTAATGCTGGGCTCGAACTCCAGGGCTTTCGCACCTGAAGCGAATGAGCTACAACTGCGCTATCAGGACTTCCTATTCTTTATTAGAATTAAAATATACCCACAATTGATTCATGAGCAAAGATTGTTTAGGTTTTAAACTTATTTATTTTACAACAATTGCGAAACAAGCTTTAACAACTTATATTAATCACTCTCATTGGCGCGGATGAAAGCGTAAATGTGGTCATTTGTGTGGGAGGAAACTGGAGTCCCCGGAGAAAACCCACATGTCCGATCTGGCGACCACCGTACCATCTCACATACTTCCCGGTCCGTGGATCGAACCCGGGTTGCATTGGTGAGAAGCGAGCGTGCTAACAACTGCGCAAATCAGACAGCCTAGGTTTTCCAGCCGTGGCTGTTTTAGCTCCATTATCCGAAGAGCAAACAGTATAGAGCCTAATCAGTTTGTTTGTTCGGGTTTTTACGTCTTCATCAACACCATTTTGGGCGATATCGCTGGCGGGCAGTTTACCTAACAACACCTTTCCAGGGCAGGCTCCAATACTTGGGTGCACCAACCTCCAGGCTCCAGTGGTTAACAAGTACTAAGTGCCTCAACCTCAGTAAGAAACTGCCAACTTTTTCATATAAATAGACACGGCCTGATCGGGGCACGAACCGGTAACCATCAGTGATGATATGTTACAGCGGTATACAAATCGGCGAGCCTGATCAAACGGCGAAAGATCTGGCTCTATGTTGTTTGCCAAGGCGACTTTAGTCGTGATTGGCAGGCTAAGGGTTAATAAATACCGTACAATACAGTAATCCTATATTAGTATCCATACATTTCTTTAATATATATTATTATATAAAATTGGCAGTTATGTGTAAATAGCAGCATAATAAATAAATTATTAAATTTAAATAGATAAATATTATTTTATATTAAAATTTTAAAAATCAAAATAAATAAGACACAAAATTCAATATGTTAGAAACCAAGCAAAATTACATGTACATTAATACTTCAAGTGTTTGCCACCCTCCCCTTATACATATGTGCATTAATACTGACTCCGCTCCACTTAGACATATGTGCATTAATACCGACCCCTCCCTCCCCGTATACATATATACATATATTAATACCCCCCTCCCCTTGTACAGATGTGCATTAATACCCCCCCTCCCCATACACATATGTACATTAATACCGACCACCCTCCCCTTGGACATATGTGCATTAATACCGACCCCCCTCCCCTTATACATATATGCATTAATACTGACCCCCTCTGGACATATGTGCATTAATACTGACCCCCTCCCCTTATACATATGTGCATTAATACCAACCCCCCTCCCTTATAAATGCACATTTATAAATATAAATAAATCTGAGCTCAAACAGTCTCGCCTTGTACTGCAAGTACCTTGTTTTAAGTACAGTTGTCAATGAGATCACAATAGATTTTTATTGTTGATGCAAATATAAAGCTGGACTAAACTGTACTGTACGGGTAATACATAAACTGTCAGTGTGATGCTTCACATATAATACTGTTCCTGCACATACATGGTCTTTCTGTTATATCATACTGTGCAACAAGATACTGTGGTACCATGTAGCAGGACTGTGCAACAAGAGATACACTGTGGTACCATGCAACAAGATACACTGTGGTACCCTGTAGCAGGACTGTGCAACAAGAGATACACTGTGGTACCATGCAACAAGATACAATGTGGTATCATGCAACAAGATATACTGGTATCATACAACAAGATACACTGTGGTACCATGCAACAAGATACACTGTGGTACCCTGTAGCAGGACTGTGCAACAAGAGATACACTGTGGTACCATGCAACAAGATACAATGTGGTATCATGCAACAAGATATACTGGTATCATACAACAAGATACACTGTGGTACCCTGTAGCAGGACTGTGCAACAAGAGATACACTGTGGTACCATGCAACAAGATACAATGTGGTATCATGCAACAAGATATACTGGTATCATACAACAAGATACACTGTGGTATCATGCAACAAGATACACTGTGGTACCCTGTAGCAGGACTGTGCAACAAGAGATACACTGTGGTACCATGCAACAAGGATTGAAGGTAGGCCTATGAGTCAATGGGTGTACCGTGTGTGATACTGTAGCTAGAACTTTTGTCGTAAACATTATATAATTGAGTAAGTACATAATTTCATTATTTGGTTAGTCTATTTGTAAGTCCAAGTATGACTTCAGTTGCGATGGCAAAGGCAACATACTGATGCCTTTTGGAACACTCGTGATATTGGATCGATTGCGTTTCAGCTGCCCCCTTATGGCACATCTACTCAAATGTTTCAAAGACACTGTCGCCTTGAAGAAATTAATGTCAATAGTTTGTACAATTCCAGGGTGTATTCCGTACATTTGCTTGACCAGGAATCGATTGTCAATGTATTGTTCACAGTTGGTGTCACCTTCATCGATTGTGGTAATGATGTGAGTCGTGGATGTTAATGGAATACCTGGTACAGCACGACGGAAATATGACAGGCATTCCCACACTTTGGCTTCCTCCGTCTCCAGCTTGGCACGAGTCTCTTCGCTAAATCCTGTATTCTTGAATAAAAATAACCCATTCAAATCATCTATAAGTTGTTCTGTTGGGTTCTGCATCTTGTCATCGTAGCTGGAGTCCACAGATGACAAGAATGGGTCAGCCCCATACCTGAGCAACACAAGTACCACTGATGGGTCCCTCTTCTGTACAGCTGCTGATAATGGCAATATCCCTGAATACTGGTCAATCTCTTGATTCACAAAGTCAAATAATGTATTCCCCTTTCCACCACTTACATTGCTGATGTGATGAAGGTAGTACTCAAATGCTGTTATGTTATCCTTCATCACCTGATTCGGGTACAAAATATTTACATCTGTATTCATGAGGTGTGACGTCATGTGTCCTCCCAATAAAATGCTAAAAATAGCACACGAATTTCCAGTACATAGAAAAAGTTCTAAAAATAGATCTCCAACTGGATACAGTTTACTGTCGCATATCTTCTGTTCATAGCACAATCGGATTGCTTTCATAAGTGCTTTATGTGTATGTATTCGGCATGTTGTCCCTTGAATGATATTTCGTTCTCTTCGGGCCCTGTGAATCTCAAGAAGATGATGAATTTTAGAAATTAATCCAGGCCGATCAATGACCTTTGACCCCATCGTATTGCGATCTCTCTTTTCTCTGTTATTGAATGCTGGTGAAAATAATTTACCATATGTGTACACGGTTATGTGTCCAATAATTGAGCTATTCTTGGCATCGTTTTGGGCATAGTTCTGCTGCCTTACTCTCCGAGATTCCATGATTGTCTTTGTACCGTAAAAACAAACATCAAATTGATATAAGTTGTAACGAATAGTTTGTGATCGATGCTCAACACTATGTCACTAGTTCACAGAAGTGTAACCATGAGCATCATATCTAATGATATACTCTAACGAATCCAATGAATAAGTAAACACATCCTTGTCACCTTGTAGTTTCCTAAGTTAAACAAATTAACCAGTTTTGTCACATCAATATTCATGTTTCAGCTTGTATCACACCGTCTGTTCAGGTAAAGAATATTTTCCATCCGTGAAATGCCTCGTTTCACCCATTGTTCATTGAGGAAGTAATTAAGTAGAATGCCATTGGGGAGGTACAATTAATGACTAATGTCAAGCTCAGATTGCATGTTTCTATATCAAATAAATTATAATATTAGTTTATACAAATTTATTTTAGCTCGATTGCGAAACAAGTTCTTTCAACTTATGTTAATCACTCTCAAGACCTCATTCCTGATGGAATCCACCGCCACGAGGGAAAGAAGAGGCAACGTGGAATTTAAATGCCTTGCCTAAGGACACAATCGTAACGGCTCCAGCGGGGCTCGAACTCCGGACCTTTCGCACCTGAAGCGAACGCGCATCCACTGCGCTATCACGACTTCCACGAATTATAATATTGATTTAATAAATTATTATGGTTGCTTGCAGAAAGGTCTAGAAATGATATAGTTCTCATTCTTTTTGTGTGGAAACGAAACACAATATAATTTTAGTACAATTTATATTTGATTAAAACACTGCAACATACATATAGATACATGTGATATACTAACTATATAGGTTATTTAAAGTCGCCACCGCATAAATGCATTTGGGCGACTAAATAAGCTAAGATGATTCAAAGAACCGCGAGGGGTTCGACATTAGCGGAAGACAAATAGATAGTTAATAAACTAATACAATTACAATGCTATGGTGTTTAGAGGGCTATGTGGGTTGCAATAATCTCAGAGTGTGTTCGGTTTTCATATCTCCCACCCCCGCTCGCACACGATTGTGTACCAACGGTGGTCGGAGGTAGACCGGGTGAAGAAATTACCCGGTGCAATTACTAATTCTAAGCAGATTTAGACATAAGTTGGTTAGTAAATTGTTTGTTAGTCCGTTCTATAGCCGATTTATACCGTATGTCCCTGGTGAGATAAATACTGTGCAAATATTTTATTCTAAGTAGCATTCAAACTAGTGTAGAAGATAACAAGGACACACCCTAGATTTATGGAATGTGTGTCCTATACAAAATGAACAAGAAATTAGGAGTGGACCAATGAGATATATTCATGGAACTTTGATTGATCCAAAAAATAAACTAATTTGACTATAACAGCAGATATACATACATGTGATATATTCGTTATATACGTTATTTATAGTCGAATAAAACATGCAGAGCTGGAATCCACTTAGACCTACATCCTGCGTGGTTAATTCATACGCGTCAGAACTCTAGATCATGTTTTATTCGCCAATAAACAACAGAAAGACAAATCTCAATTCGTAATCAAATGTGAACAATTCATATTTAATGTTGATTAATAAACTAATGGAAGTCGTGATAGCGCAGTGGTAGCGCGTTCGCTTCAGGTGCGAAATGTCCGGAGTTCGAGCCCCGCTGGAGCCGTTACGATTGTGCCCTTAGGCAAGGCATTTAAATTCCACGTTGCCTCTTCTCTCTCCCTCGTGGCGATGGATTCCATCAGGAATGAGGTCTCGAGAGTGATTAATATAAGTTGAAAGACTTGTTTCGCAATCGAGCTAAAATAAAAAATAAATTTGTATAAACTATTAATAAACCGTGTAAAAACCTATTCCAACTAACATAGCTCATGTTGATACATCACACAAACAGTTTCGTATAATGATCTATAATGCTCATAGTAATTTGCAATAGGTGCGGTGCGTGCGTGTGTATGTTTTACGTTTATTTATCGGCGCTACCAGTTGCCCATATGAGCGACGCCTCCTGAAGAGATTAGTCATTTTAGATTTTTGGAGGATAGTGCAATGATGCAGACAGATACACATTCCAGTCTCATCTGGTTCTTTTAAGTGTACTGTGTAAAGCACCGACACGAGACCTCGGTTTAACGTCCCATCTGAAGGACTGTTCATTTTATTAGGGTCAGACGGAGATGGAACCTGCGATCCCTGGATTACCAGTCCAACGTGTTACCACTGGACTACAGATCCGTCTGTGCAATGATAGGATTGGACAGATTTCGGAATATATATTCAGATTTCTGTCCAATCCTGTCTAACACAATTAATGGAAGTAAAATAAGCTTCGCTGCCATCACACATCCACCCTGCTCTCGATCATCACACATCCACCCTGCTCTCGATCATTCCACATCCACCCTGCTCTCTGCCCATCCCACATCCATCCTGCTCTCGATCACCCCACATCCACCCTGCTCTCGATCATCCCACATCCACCCTGCTCTCTGCCCATCCCACATCCACCCTGCTCTCGATCACCCCACATCCACCCTGCTCTCGATCATCCCACATCCACCCTGCTCTCGATCATCCCATATCCACCCTGCTCTCGATCACCCCACATCCACCCTGCTCTCGACCATCCCACATCCACCCTGCTCTCGACCACCCCACATCCTCCCTGCTCTCGATCATCCCACATCCACCCTGCTCTCGATCATCCCACATCCACCCTGCTCTCGATCACCCCACATCCACTCTGCTCTCGATCACCCCCATCCACCCTGCTCTCGATCACCCCACATCCACCCTGCACTCGATCACCCCACATCCACCCTGCTCTCGATCACCCCACATCCACCCTGCTCTCGATCACCCCACATCCACCCTGCTCTCGATCATCCCACATCCACCCTGCTCTCGATCACCCCACATCCACCCTGCTCTCGATCACCCCACATCCACCCTGCTCTCGATCACCCCACATTCACCTGCTCTCGATCACCCCACATCCACACTGCTCTCGATCATCCCACATCCACCCTGCTCTCGATCACCCCACATCCATCCTGCTCTCGATCACCCCACATCCACCCTGCTCTCGATCACCCCACATCCACCCTGCTCTCGATCACCCCACATCCACCCTGCTCTCAATCATCCCACAGCCACCCTGCTCTCGATCATCCCACATCCACCCTGCTCTCGATCACCCCACATCACCCTGCTCTCGATCACCCCACATCCACCCTGCTATCGATCATCCCACATCCACCCTGCTCTCGATCACCCCACATCCACCCTGCTCTCGATCACCCCACATCCACCATGCTCTCGATCACCCCACATCCACCCTGCTCTCGATCACCCCACATCCACCCTGCTCTCGATCATCCCACATCCACCCTACTCTCAATCATCACGACAGGTGCACACACAAGACATAGCACCGCAGATAGCCCACGGCAGGTGCACACACAAGACATAGCACCACAGATAGCCCACGGCAGGTGCACACACATGACATAGCACCGCAGATAGCCCACGGCAGGTGCACACACAAGACACAGCACCGCAGATAGCCCACGGCAGGTGCACACACAAGACATAGCACCGCAGATAGCCCACGGCAGTGCACACACAAGACATAGCACCGCAGATAGCACACGGCAGGTGCACACACAAGACATAGCACCGCAGATAGCCCACGGCAGGTGCACACACAAGACATAGCACCGCAGATAGCCCACGGCAGGTGCACACACAAGACATAGCACCGCAGATAGCCCACGGCAGTGCACACACAAACATAGCACCGCAGATAGCCCACGGCAGGTGCACACACGAGACATAGCACCGCATATAGCCCACGGCAGGTGCACACACAAGACCAGCACCGCAGATAGCCCACAGCAGGTGCACACACAAGACACATCACCGCAGATAGCCCACGGCAGGTGCACACACAAGACATAGCACCGCAGATAGCCCACGACAGGTGCACACACAAGACATAGCACCGCAGATAGCCCACGGCAGGTGCACACACGAGACATAGCACCGCAATAGCCCACGGCAGGTGCACACACAAGACACAGCACCGCAGATAGCCCACAGCAGGTGCACACACAAGACACATCACCGCAGATAGCCCACGGCAGGTGCACACACAAGACATAGCACCGCAGATAGCCCACGCAGGTGCACACACAAGACATAGCACCGCAGATAGCCCACGGCAGGTTCACACACAAGACATAGCATGGTTATTAAAACTTCCTCAACTGCTTGAACTGAGATGGTATACATAAAATTAAGTTCCTGAAATTTAAAAACGCTATTTCTTACAACTATGTATTCATATCTTCTTTCTGTTTTTCTTCTTTATAGTAAACAGTTTGTACACGTCCGTCTCGTAAACGATCACCAATGGAAGTCACAGGGATTCGGCACGTTTGGAGGTACTAGTATATATATTTAAGTAAATATATGGAAGTAAGGTAAGACCACCCAGAGAAACCGTTAGGAATGTGTGTTAGTCTATAGAGTACTCAAATAGTAACCCAACTACGATAATTGTATTTAATGTTAACCAATGCAGTTAAACCTTACATATAATCCCGCTTCGAGATACATGAAACAGACAAAACGATTGGACACAAATGTATAATGCAATATATTCACTCAGTTGCTGCATGACAAATATTCACTATGTTCAATGACGTTCCGTCACAGACGAACATTGTCGATTATCACCGATTCTAAGAACGAGTTTATATGGCCGGGGTGCGCAAGAACAGGACTAGATAAAGTGTCCGATAAAAAGGTACAGATAGGCGTGACATTCAAGATCACTGGGGATTGTATTGTTGTATAGGGAACAAAAAAGTATATATATTTGACCCCCCCCCCCCCATACACACACGCTGGACTGGTAATCCAGGGATCGCAGATTCGATCCCCTGTCTGACCCTAATACAATTAACAGTATTTCAAATGGGACTTTAAACCGAGGTCTCGTGTCGGTGATTTACACGGTTTATGCGAGGAAGTAATTCGGGTGGCTTGCGGGGGTATGTGGATTTACACGGGTTCCCGTCCGTGACTGAAATGCTACTTGAAGGGCACCCAGTGTCTTCCTCCGTCAATATTATTTGGCATAAACAAAAATATTAGAGTACAATTAATTAGTTTTATTAGACAAAATAAGCATGGTATATATTATGTTCCATATTTGAAAGATTAAAGCGACATTACATCGCAAAAAGCCAATACAATGCATGTTTTCACGTATAAATGCATTGCTATTACACATTCTTCTATATACATTCGAACACTAACATTGATTCAATAAACAGTGTTTTGTTGCCTACACACTTTCAAAAGTGAAAGTAGGATTTCATATAGCGGTCATCCACGCTCCTGAAATGACGTTTGTCATTGGAGTCAATACTAAACGCGCGATATCTCGCTTAGAGATAATTTAACTAAGATAAGGCTACAAATAAATATGCATATGCACAAATGTTAGATATAACGCTAAATATGTACGATAAATCATGTTATTCAGGACAGGAATGAATGAGGTGTTCTGGAATTGGAAGCGTCTTCTGTATCTAGCATTACAGTTTGTCAATATTTCGTTTAGAAACGGCAACATCATTGCCATATTTGTCTTTTATGAACCCAATGTTACTTATTGAGTACATATATTGGATGCTCTGCCTACGAGTTGCAGACATAATGCGCATGTGGATAGTGTTTCTACGTTTATTTATCGTCGCTACCGGTTGCCCATATGAGCGACACCTCCTGAAGATATTAGTCATTTTAGATTGTTGGAGGATATTGCAATGATACAGACAGAGACCCATTCCAGAGTCTCCTCTGGGTTTTTACGCGCACGGTGTACAGCACCGACACGAGACCGCGGTTTAATTCCCATCTGAACGACTGCTAATTTTATTATGGTCAGACAGGGGATAGTACCTGCGATGCCTGAATTACCAGTCCAGCGTGTTGCCACTGGACTACAGATCCGTCTGTATGTGGATAGTGGAGCTCAATGCACTATGTATTTAGATATGTGCGCCGACCACAGGCAATATGTCAAATTAGGAGGAGTGCGAGTACATTTACTCACTGCGCATGTACCAGCATGACTGTTGTCACGCGGCGAGCCTCGATATCAAAGTAATGATGTAAGTGTGGGAGGTGCAAGGTTCTTATTGGTCACATATAAGGTTATTGACAAAATAACTGCTCTGTGGTTACGGTCGCTGACTTGTATACCACTGTAACCTATCATAACTGATGTTCACGGGTTCGAACCCCGTTCAGGGCGTGTCTCTTTATATGAAAACCATGGCTGTTTCCTTCTGAGGTTGGTGCACCAAGTACTGGATAACCACTGGAGCATGTCCAGAACATGTTTATTCGGTATATACCAGGGGCGTAGCTCCTATAAGGCACTGAATGCTCGGGCCTGCAGATTGTCACAGAAAAGGAAAACATCTAAATAGGCCTAAGAGGGTATTAGTACGACTGTATGGTTAGATTGTAGACAAGCGGTTTCATATCTTATAAACTTGACGCGATCATATAGTGTTGTTGTTAGTTTATACAAATTTATTTTAGCTCGATTGCAAAACAAGTTCTTACAACTTATATTAATCACTCTCGAGACCTCATTCCTGGTGGAATCCATCGCCACGAGGGAGAGAGAAGAGGCAACGTGGAATTTAAATGTCTTCATAAGGGCACAATCGTAACGGCACCACTGTATCATAGCTTCTCGGTGAATTGGTCGAGCCTACACATTCAACACGTGTAGCTACGCCCCTGTATAGATGGTATCAGAAAGTTTGTGAGTAAATCATGTAAAAAGCAAATAAAATAAAATGCATTTTTCACGTATAAATGCATTGCTACTACAAATTCTTTCGAACACTAACATTGAATCAATAAACTGTTTTTGTTGTCTACAAATTTTCAAAATTGAAAGTAGTAATTCATATAACGATAAATCTGTACCATGTATCGTGTTATTCAGGATACACGCGTTGTATTACGCATGGATATCGACCCTATTTACATTATTTTGCTATGTAAACAAACCGCGTATACGACGTTTGTTTACTATTTGAAATACTCAGTTTTTTTAGGGAAATATTTGGGGAAAAATTATACAATATAATACGAAATTATATTCTGCAGAAATCTGCATTTTCATTGATGTAGTGTCGCTTTAACGGGGACATTTCAGCATAATGACTGTGCATTTTCGCTGTCCCACCTTGCCAAAATGGGACCTTAAATTAAATATATTATCTACATGTAGTCTGCCAATACCATCGATAACTTAATCCATGTTAATATCAACCCTAATGGTGTGCGTAATTCTGCAGTTAAATGCGCCTTCTTGCTAGATCAGGGAATATATTTCCTATAACTAGTCGATGCATTCATGTGAACAGTGCCTGGACTATCCAGGGATCGCAGGTTCGATCCCCCGTCTGACCCTAATACAATTAACAGTCTTTCAGATGGGACGTTAAACCAAGGTCTCGTGTCGGTGCTTTACACCGTGCACGTAAAAGAACCAGAGGAGATTCTGGAATGGGTCTCTGTCTGTATCATGCACTACCCTCCAAAATCTAAAATAACTAATCTCTTCAGGAGGCGTCGCTCATATGGGCAACCGATAGCGACGATAAATAAACGTAAAAACACACACAGTGAACAGCACTCAGCCAGAGTGTAGTTTGTGAATACAACGCCTATTTTTTACAACTTTTATTTCATACATTCATAATATGCATTATCATATGTACATACACATCATTATAAATCACACAACACATATAGAATCACAATTATAATATTAGTAATTAGTACAAAACACAAAGAAAAGGAAAACAATATGCAGAGGAATGACTTATGGGGAGGGGCCAAACAACAATGTTAATAAATTCTTGAAACTCTTGAAACTCTTTGTTAATTATGTATTTGTAATTTGTTTGTAATTGTTATAAAATATTATCAAATCAGAGGAGCGACTATCTGGGTGTATTTAAAAAAAAATGTATGCAATTCTATATGTTCTAAGCCGGGTTTGAACGTATGTCAATTCTCTGCAGCAGCACCTCGCGACACCAGTCCAGCTAGAACTGAGCGTGAACGCGATCTGCTAACAGCTATAACTGAGCGTGAACACGATCCGCTAACCCAGAGCGGTTAAAACTTGGTAATTGGTTTTGAAGTTTCTACAATTAAAAAGGGCATTTGTAATTTGTATATTTGTACATCAAAGTACTTGTCAGATAACAAACTGTTTATTTAAAATTTAACATGACATTGCGTAGTGTTGTATTACTACACATACTTCTAATATAGATATTTAACGCGCGCGTGTATTTTACATTTATTTATCGCCGCTACCGGTTGCCCATATGAGTGACGCCTCATGAAGACATTATTATACAAAGTGTGAGTATGGAATTGTGGGATACATACACCATGCACGCCGTGCCGATGGTATACTATATATGCATCACACCACCTTTAACTCATATCTGACAAGTTTCACATTTGTACATAGTAACAATAGTCATATAACCCAAACATGTCCACTGAACATAAAATGTCTGTTCGAATAACACCCGTACACTTGTCACCATAACGTAACGAAAATTTAGGGTAACTTGGATGTTGTTGTTGTTGTTGTTGGAAATTATATTATGTTGAATGTTTGTCTTCACCGCTCCATTACTTGTTTAGGTAATTCAAATAAAGGATCTAATTAACCCATTCAACACCAAGTAACTGACATGGACTGGTCCATGGTATTTTTAGACCAATAAATTAATAACAAAATTACATTTGGATCAGTTCATTTATCAAAATGGGTAATTTTTTTTCTAAAAATATTTATATTACTTGAAAAAAGTGCAGATCATGATGAGACGGCTCGTCACGAGCCGGCTCATCTGGATCTACACTTTTTTGTAAGCCAATTTAGAGGTCTGTGGTGTTGAAAGGGTTTAAAAACAACAATCCATACATCTATGCTTCACACCAATGCAACCCAGGTTTGATCCTCGGACTGGGAAGTATGTGAGAAGGTACGGTGGTCGTCAGACAGGTGCATTTTCTCCGGGTACTCCGGTTTCCTTCCACACAAATGACCACAAATAAGCTGCCATCCACACCAAAGAGAGTGATTAATATAAGGTTGTTACAACGTTTCTTTTTTTAAAACAATTTACCAAGACAACTTAATAATGATATTGGTCTATAATTATCGGGGAATTTAGTGTGTGCGTATGTGTGTGTGTGTGCGCGCGCGTGTATTTTACGTTTATTTATCGTCGCTACCGATTGCCCATATGAATGACACCTCCTGAATAGATTAGTCATTTTAGATTGTTGGGGGATAGTGCACTGATACAGACAGACCCATTCCAGAGTCTCATCTGGTTCTTTGACGTGCACGGTGTAAAGCACCGACACGAGACCTCGGTTTAAAGTCCCATCTGAAAGCCTGTTAATTTTATTAGGGTCAGATGGGGGACCAAATCTGTGATCTCTGGATTACCAGTTACCACTGGACTACAGATCTGTCTGATATTTTAGAGTGCTTGCTCTGGGCGTTATATATAAGGAATGTTAATGACGTAATAATAACGTTCATTAGAGTGCTTGCTCTGGGCGTTATATATAAGGAATGTTAATGACGTAATACTAACGTTCACGTGTTGGACTACCCCACAGGCAGCCATTGGGTAATCTCTGTTTGACCTATCCATCTCAAAACATGGGTACACTTTCATAATTATTTGTATATATTATACATTGTATATTGAGATGATTCTCGCATAATTCTCCCATACAATGTACACAGTTCGTATATATAACACGATGTAGTCCCACAGACAACCATTGGGTAATCTCTGTACGACCCATCCATCTCAAAACATGGGTAAGCTGTCGCCATTCTTGGAATACATTATAAATTGTAAGACATGTACAATAGTCAACCGTTCATCCACCCAATACTATTCTCTGTGTTCCCATACAAATGACGTAAATTATGTTCATGTTCCAATGAAACTTCGAATATCTTTTATAATGATACCCCTAGCTCAGGGCGATGAATATTATATATTTTTAAAAATTGATGTTCCTGTAATTTAAGATGTTTGTTTAATCATTATATATTTATATTAATTTTACCAATTAAGTCATTGATTTACTAGGTTAATATTCTTTATGGCTAACAAGCACATTTGTCTTATCTACATAACTTAGTTATTTAAAAAAAATCAGCATTTATCTTAGAAACAAATTAAAATAAATATGCATACTATTATTATTAGTGATTCTAATTGTATAGCTGTTGTACAAGTGTTACCATTATTTTATGTTATATAGTCGGTTGAAAAGCTCACTCAGAGCTTGTGTTGTACTGTTGTTACCATTATTTTATGTTATATAGTCGGTTGAAAAGCTCACTCAGAGCTTGTGTTGTACTGTTGTTACCATTATTTTATGTTATATAGTCGGTTGAAAAGCTTACTCAGAGCTTGTGTTGTACTGTTGTTACCATTATTTTATGTTATATAGTCGGTTGAAAAGCTCACTCAGAGCTTGTGTTGTACTGTTGTTACCATTATTTTATGTTATATAGTCGGTTCAAAAGCTCACTCAGAGCTTGTGTTGTACTGTTGTTACCATTATTTTATGTTATATAGTCGGTTCAAAAGCTCACTCAGAGCTTGTGTTGTACTGTTGTTACCATTATTTTATGTTATATAGTCTGTTGAAAAGCTCACTCAGAGCTTGTGTTGTACTGTTGATATCTTGCCGACTCAAAATAAAATGTATCTTATCTTATCTCGATCATAGCTGATCGTCACGTCGGGTTATTCTCACAATGGGGATACATAACAAGATGTAGCCCCACGGACAACCATCGGGTAAACCCTGTTTGACCCATCTAAATGACGTAAATCCCATACCTGTGTAAACTTAGTTAGCTTAAACCGTAGTATGGATTAAACAGGGTAAACCCTGTTTGACCCATCTAAACGACGTAAATCCCATACCTGTGTAAACTTAGTTAGCTTAAACCTTAGTATGGATTAAACTACAAAAACCATCGGGTAAACCCTGTTTGACCCATCCATCCAATTCCTGGGTAATCTTCACTCATCTACGTGTATCATATATACAGGTAAATAGTGAAGCTTATCACACCATCATGTATATCATATAATAATATGTACCACAATAACAACATACACCAACTAGGCGATTAAACACAATTGACATATTCCTTAATTTCATATCAAGACGAACTCCGGAATAACAATTTATGGTTATGTATAATCAAAAACCCTTGGATGCATGCTGTGTAAGGAAAGGATGTACCTTGAATAGACAAAGGGAAACAATACTGCAAATTACATAAAAAAATTTGCATTTTCACTGATGTAGTGTCGCTTTAATGTTGATGCAAACTCCATCAAATTGTAACCGTGAAACAACCAAACACATCAAATTGTAACCGTGTAATTTACGGTAATTTCTTCTTTGAAACTACATCAAATTGTAACCGTGTAATTTACGGTAATTTCTTCTTTGAAACTACATCAAATTGTAACCGTGTTAGTTACGGTCATTTCTTCTTTGAAAAATGAATACATTTGTCCTGATGTTTTGGTAGGTGAGACAAATCCTCAGGTGGGGCGAGGGGTGGGGGGTTGTGGGGGATTGTGAGGGGTTGTGGGGGGTTGTGGGGGATTGTGGGGGGTTGTGGGGGATTGTGAGGGGTTGTGGGGGGTTGTGGGGGATTGTGAGGGGTTGTGGGGGATTATTGACTTTTAATAGGTGGGGCGAGGGTACTGATGAGCCGTTGTAATATTTCTAGTCCTATTTATTCATATACTCTGCAAGTACCATGGTACAGGTGCGAAAGGTCCGGAGTTCGAGCCTCGCTGGAGCCATTACGATTGTGCCCTTAGGCAAGGCATTTAATTTCCACGTTGCCTCTTCTCTCTCCCTCGTGGCGATGGATTCCATCAGTAATGAGGTCTCGAGAGTGATTAATATAAGGTGTTAGATACTTGTTTCGCAATCGAGCTAAAATTAATTTGTATAATCTAAGTACCATGGTATATACCTTGCTGCTGGTGTGCAGGATAATGGAATCTGATGATGACTCTGTACATGGTGGATTAAGAGAAACTAGAACTACATTGATCCATTGAACCTGACCATATAGGTTCTTGATATACCGCCGAGGCCAGAAGATGGAACTATTACGGCGGTACACCAGTTCTGCACATGCTAATGGACAACCCCTACCCCACCCGGACCATATTAGATGCATTATATCCCTTTGCATGCTGAGTAAATGAAATCACATTTGCAGACAACATAGATCAAGATCAGCCGCATCGTAATGCCGCGTCTGATCTGGCTCTATGCTGTTTGGAAAAGTGATTTTATCTGCCGCTAGCGTGCAAAGGGTTACGATGAGTGTCATGATACTGTCGGAAATATGACTTGCTTCAACAAGATTTTGTTTTTGACGTATAATGGAACTCAGATTACCTACCTATACCAATAGCTTGACCGTAATTTAACAGATTAATATATATATATATGGTAGAAGCGTGTACTGGTTGTTCATTTACAACGTTGAGCTTGTTGCAGTCCCTGTCCAGTTTCTATCACCGTGTACATCCACAAGGGGTGATTGTGCATCGAAGGTGTGACCATCTGCAAATGTAGAGATGCGTACTAACAATAACAATAACAACTATTACATATAAATATGTAATAGAAGGACGATTGAAAACTCACTCTGCATAAATACACACTCAGATAGTGTATTGAGTGAATGTATATAAATATGTAATAGAAGGACGATTGAAAACTCACTCTGCATAAAGACACACTCGGATAGTGTATTGAGTGAATGTATATAAATATGTAACAGAAGGACGATTGAAAACTCACTCTGCATAATACACACTCGGATAGTGTATTGAGTGAATGTATATAAATATGTAATTGAAGGACGATTGAAAACTCACTCTGCATAAATACACACTTGGATAGTGTATTGAGTGAACGTATATAAATTATAAAGCGCATACGTTAGTAATTAAATGAAAACATGTTGACAATCACATGAAATCCTGTCCAACTTAATATTATATACCACATCCCTGCTGGAACATCCGCGAACAATATGGGCACAAATTATTGTAATTTACTACGTAAATAGATTGACTGGCCATTTCTGGATTCCAGCTCAAGCCTGTATTTCTATGCGCACACCAGTGAAAGCTTGGAACTAGTTGCCTAATAACAATTGGACAATTTTAATACCTATAATACGAATATATAGCAGTAATTCTTATCACATAAATTACCATTCGTCCAGAAAATGACTACATTTGTCGAGAAAGATAATGACAAACATTGGTCAGTTTCTGCCCCGGAATGTGTTTTTACGTTTATTTATCGTCGCTGCCGGTTGCCCATATGAGTAACGCATCCTGAAGAGATTAGTCATTTTAGAGGATAGTGCATGATACAGACAGAGACCCATTTCAGAGTCTCCTGGTTCTTTTACGTGTACAGTGTAAAGCACCGAAACGAGACCTCGGTTTAACGTCCCATCTAAAATACTGTTAATTGTATTAGGGTCAGACGGGGGATCGAACCTGCGATCCCTGGATTACCAGTCCAGCGTGTTAACACTGGACTACAGATCCGTCTGCTCCAGAATACTCTAAGCGTATAGATATGTTCTCTTAAGTGGTATCCTCTGTTTTTATCGTTGTTTCCTTTCTTCCACTTTCTCATCTTATAATTATTAAACTACTATATCTCCACGGATACCCTACTGTATATCCAATGGGTATTTTATCTGTAAATATTTTTTATCAATTAATTAAGACAATTTTGATGAAATGACATCTATCATACCGCAACATCTGGTTAGGGAACAACAGTAAACACACCGCAACATCTGGTTAGGGAACAACAGTAAACATACCGCAACATCTGGTTAGGGAACAACAGTAAACACACCACAACATCTGGTTAGGGAACAACAGTAAACATACCGCAACATCTGGTTAGGGAACAACAGTAAACACACCGCAACATCTGGTTAGGGAACAACAGTAAACACACCGCAACATCTGGTTAGGGAACAACAGTAAACACACCGCAACATCTGGTTAGGGAACAACAGTAACATCCGAACATCTGGTGGGAACAACAGAAACATACCGCAACATCTGGTTAGGGAAAACAGTAAACATACCGCAACATCTGGTTAGGGAACAACAGTAAACATACCGCAACATCTGGTTAGGGAACAACAGTAAACAACCGCACATCTGGTTAGGGAACACAGTAAACATACCGCAACATCTGGTTAGGGAACAACAGTAAACATACCGCAACATCTGGTTAGGGAACAACAGTAAACATACCGCAACATCTGGTTAGGGAACAACAGTAAACATACCGCAACATCTGGTTAGGGAACAACAGTAAACATACCGCAACATCTGGTTAGGGAACAACAGTAAACATACCGCAACATCTGGTTAGGGAACAACAGTAAACATACCGCAACATCTGGTTAGGGAACAACAGTAAACATACCGCAACATCTGGTTAGGGAACAACAGTAAACATACCGCAACATCTGGTTAGGGAACAACAGTAAACATACCGCAACATCTGGTTAGGGAACAACAGTAAACATACCGCAACATCTGGTTAGGGAACAACAGTAAACATACCGCAACATCTGGTTAGGGAACAACAGTAAACATACCGCAACATCTGGTTAGGGAACAACAGTAAACATACCGCAACATCTGGTTAGGGAACAACAGTAAACATACCGCAACATTGGTTAGGGAACAACAGTAAACAACCGCAACATCTGGTTAGGGAACAACAGTAAACATACCGCAACATCTGGTTAGGGAACAACAGTAAACATACCGCAACATCTGGTTAGGGAACAACAGTAAACATACCGCAACATCTGGTTAGGGAACAACAGTAAACATACCGCAACATCTGGTTAGGGAACAACAGTAAACATACCGCAACATCTGGTTAGGGAACAACAGTAAACATACCGCAACATCTGGTTAGGGAACAACAGTAAACATACCGCAACATCTGGTTAGGGAACAACAGTAAACATACCGCAACATCTGGTTAGGGAACAACAGTAAACATACCGCAACATCTGGTTAGGGAACAACAGTAAACATACCGCAACATCTGGTTAGGGAACAACAGTAAACACACTGCAACATCTGGTTAGGGAACAACAGTAAACATACCGCAACATCTGGTTAGGGAACAACAGTAAACATACCGCAACATCTGGTTAGGGAACAACAGTAAACATACCGCAACATCTGGTTAGGGAACAACAGTAAACATACCGCAACATCTGGTTAGGGAACAACAGTAAACACACCGCAACATCTGGTTAGGGAACAACAGTAAACACACCACAACATCTGGTTAGGGAACAACAGTAAACACACCGCAACATCTGGTTAGGGAACAACAGTAAACACACCGCAACATCTGGTTAGGGAACAACAGTAAACACACCGCAACATCTGGTTAGGGAACAACAGTAAACACACCGCAACATCTGGTTAGGGAACAACAGTAAACACACCGCAACATCTGGTTAGGGAACAACAGTAAACACACTGCAACATCTGGTTAGGGAACAACAGTAAACATACCGCAACATCTGGTTAGGGAACAACAGTAAACATACCGCAACATCTGGTTAGGGAACAACAGTAAACATACCGCAACATCTGGTTAGGGAACAACAGTAAACACAAAGGATTCCAACTAACAGTACTGATATATATTTCGGGATATATTGGACTTTATCAGCCAAGGGAGATAATAGAATATCCAACGATGTCACTAATTAGGGAACAACATTTACTACAAATGTAATGCATTTTCATCGATCATTATATATGTTATGCAGACGTTGTCCTTTATAAAAGCAAAGCAGTGTGTGCGAATTAATATATTTAAATTATTTATTTATAAATAAAATCTCTAAATTCGTCCTAATCCATCACGTGGGCGTTAGTATCAAGTTCGTAACATTCATGTCAGGAGGTAACTAGAGCCACGCACTGGGGCTGAGTCTGCCCATAGAGTGCCCATATTTGGATTTCTGATCTCTGAACAATCTGTTTCCACACCACCATTCTCTACTGTTAAGCCATTCAACACCAAGTAACTCACATGGACTGGTCCATGATATTCATAAACCAATAAATGAATCAGAAAATCACATTTGGACAAGTTCATTTATCAAAATGGGTAATTATGTCTAAAAATAGTCATATCACTGGCAAAAAGTGTAGATCCAGATGAGCCGGCTCGTGACGACTTTTTGTAAGCCTATTTAGAGGTCTGTGGTGTTGAAAGGGTTAAGCATGCTGACGTAATGTAGATAGAAATATTGAAGCTTGGTCAACTTCAAATCGGAAGTCGAGAAAAATAGACATGCATACATACTGGCATCTAATTCCTTGGCATTGCTAAAGTGAAGTACAATTGGTATGTCATTCAAACCAGCGGCTGCCATGACATCATCCGAACTCTCGTCGGCTGCTCCATTTTGTGATATACCCTAAACAAACAAACAAACAAACAAACAGTCTGGTTTTACTGGGTAATAAGGACTCTATTATTTAGTGTTTTTCTGGCTGGTTACGGTATGTTAGTCTGGGTTTCAGTCTGTCGATTTTTCACTAATTTACTTCTGGCAAAATGACATTGATATTATCAGAAACTCAATATGGCCCAATTAATGGTCTTGATGTTAAAACATATATTTATATGACTGACCAGGCAAAATATATCAACGCCTGTTCCCAGGCTATGGTATTGTATGCATTACATATATGTGTGGAATGCATGGTAGTATTTAGCCTGGGTTCCAGTCTGTCGATTTTTAACTTTTTAACTTCTAGCCAAATGACAGCCTGGGGAAACTGGATTTCCGATCGTTTCAGTTCCATGTCTCATATTCTATTCTAGCCTGGGTACCAGTCTGTCGATTTTTCACTTTTTAACTTCTTGATATGCTCAGAAACTCAATTAATAGTATCGGTGTTAAAATATATTTATTTGACTGACCAGGCAAAATATATCGACGCCTGTTCCCAGGTTAGGTAGAATTAGCTTCCCCCCCCCCCATTTCTACTGCAATGATTGCGTTATTTCTACTGCATTATCCGTTTCTTAGAAAGCGCTGCACACAGAGATATTCAAAAGAGAGAATTACTAACGGTCGTGTTATATTTACAGTTTCCAGTTTAATGAAATTATTATTAGAAAATAACCTATCGAGAGTTATAATAATTGTGTAAATGACGGTACACATATTCAATAATTAACACTAGGAAAAATAGGGCATCTGAATTTTAGTTCGATTTCTCCATTATTTTTCATGAATTATTTATTTATACATCGTCTGAAAACAACGAATACAGATTAAATAAATTACTACTAGCACATGTATGCAGCTGTACATACATGCATCTTCTCCGATTCATTATCAGTTTGATCTCCCTGTTCTTGCTGCGGGATGGTATCGTAGTGGGGGACTGCTGCTGTATTGTGCTGCGTCTGTTCCTCTGTGTCTCCTGTCTTCACCTTGTAGTGATACATCACAAACACGGCCACTATCATCCCCATCGTGACCAAGGCACACACGCATATAAATGAGATGACAAACGGTTTCTGGTCCCATAGCAACACACCAGGAGCATTCTGATCAGGCGGTTCAGACGCCGGGTCATGTCGCTGCTTAGAGCGGTTCAAATCTTGAAAACAAGAGTGTAATTTTAACTGAGATTATATAAGCTAGTATTATTTTTAACGTCGCTACCAGTTGCCCATTTGAGCGACGGGTAGTTTTACCTAACAACACCTTTTATGGCAAGCTCCAGCGGTTAATCAGTACTTGATGCACCAACCTCCGTAAGAAACTGCCAACGTTTTCATATAAAGAGACACAAGGTCTGAGCCGGGCTCGACTCCGTGACCATCAGTGATGATAGGCTACAGTGGTATACAAGTCAGTGACCGTATAACCACTCGACAACGGAGACTCCATTTCCATTTAACCCATTCCATATTTTTAGACCATAGAAGATAGTGCAATGATACAGACAGAGACCATTCCAGAATCTCCTCTTGTTCTTTGACGTGCACAGCGTGAAAGACTGTTAATTGTATTACAGTTAGACGGGGTATCGAACCTGCACTTCCTGGATTACCAGTCCAACGGGTTAACCACTGGACTACAGATCCGCATGTACTACATGCTACATTAACCTTTTCCCTCATAGAAGCACCTCATGACGCCATTGCCAATACGACATACATTGACCATGTAGTAGCCAAACCTGACTGCTCATAATAAAGGCCAACATCTCATGTAGTTCCAGTAATATCTATGGCGGTGGGATAGATATGGCGACTACTTATCCACTGCATGATAGGTAAATGGCTGTCGTTTGTATGGAGATATAATAGTATATTGACCTAAATCTCTATGAAGGAAAGGGTTAATGAGGATTCTTTTATGACAAATTCCCTCTGGAGATTCTCGATTTACTTACACTCGCCCCTCGACAAATTTCATAGATACATAACCGGTATTTGTGGGAATAATATGTTGTTTAAAACAGACTTACACGGACATTGCGATCGACAGGCACTGGATAGAGCTTTGGTGATCATAGAGCATATATACGTACACTCCTCACACCTGCTCCCAGTCCAGTACTGGTTCGTGTTGCAGTATAGTCTGGAATCTGTGAAATAGAAGGGTGGTGATCACAAGAGAACAGTGGTAAATTGATCTAAATTAAGATAATAACTAGAAATATAACATTAACCCATTCAACACCACGTGTCTCTCAATAGGCTTAGAAAAAGTGTAGATCCAGATGAGCCGGCTCGTGACGAGCCGTCTCATCAGGATCTGCACTTTTTGACAGTAATATTACTATTTATAGACAAAAATTACCCATTTTGATAAATGAACTGGTCTAAATGTAATTTTCTTATTAATTAATTGGTCTGAAAATATCATGCACCAGTCCATGTCAGTTACTTGGGGTTGAATGGGTTAAGTGATGAATCCCCCCCCCCACGTTATGATAGCTGTAAGGATGTGTATGTTTGGATGCAGATGTACTGACAAAGACATACGCTATGGCAACAATCTAAATGTGGAGAACAGTATCTGATCCACCATCCAGGAAACAAGCCAACCCATTTTGATGGAATGTTACGGACAATTTTCGGAATATTATTGATGTTTGCTAAACCTAGCAAAAATATTGAAATGGGAAAAAATAAATGTTATCTTTTTTATATATTATTATAATAGAGCAGAAGAAGGCCGGACATATTGTATCTATATTTCACCTTTAACTTCCAAGTGTGACGTTAAGCTTGAAGCTATGGGCCTGTGTCTTGTATATATACGATATATCACCTACATGTATATACGGCGAACATGTATAGGTATGAAGTTATGAACTCCTTCCATAGCCAAAGAGGTTACAGCCAGGACCAGGAATAGTGTACCTATATTTCACATTAAAACTCAAAAGTGTGACATCGACATTGAAGCTATGGACCTGGGCCATGTGTATGATATATCATCTCTATATGGCGAACATGTGTGGTACACTAGTTTTGAAATCCCTTCATAGCCGAAGAAGTTACAGCCCGGACAGGAAATAGTGACTAAGACGGACGGACGGACACACAGACGTACCCACAATTGCATATCAAGTGGCTATTCCTTTGTTCTCTATGGCCACATAAACGGAATTCGTAATCACATGAAAGTTTTTATAGCCACGTAGCCGCTAACCCTAGACCACAGTAATTTACTAAATATATAGTTCTCTTAGTAACGTAAGTACTATTCTATGGGTACGGGAAACACTAATGGAAGAAGCTACAGCCCTGACTGGACATATTAACTCGGACGGACGGACACACGGACAGTGCGAAGACTATATGAAGAAGTTGCAGACCGGACTGGAACTATTGACTCGGACGGACGGATGGACATGCGGACAGTGCGAAAACTATATGAAGAAGCTACATTTCAGACTGGAAATATTGACTCGGACGGACGGATGGACACTCATACACATGGACAGTGCGAAAACAATATGCCCCCGAAGAATAAATTATTGTGCCACAAGAAGAAATTCTTCTGGGGGCATAAAAATAACATATAATGTATATTTATGTATATCTTGTATTTCCTGATTCAGTGGTCCTTAGACCTACTGGTCATTGTTTATTGCACTCAATTCAGACCATCTCAAATACTAGCAATATTATTGACATGCTGACAATCATACACATATCGGTCATCTAAAATAGATACGCTACATTTCCATCTGCTATACTCGTATATCACAGTATGCTACATTTCCATCTGCTATACTCGTATATCACAGTACACTACATTTCCATCTGCTATACTCGTATATCACAGTATGCTACATTTCCATCTGCTATACTCGTATATCACAGTACACTACATTTCCATCTGTTATACTCGTATATCACAGTACACTACATTTCCATCTGTTATACTCGTATATCACAGTACACTACATTTCCATCTGCTATACTCGTATATCACAGTACACTACATGTCCATCTGCTATACTCGTATATCACAGTACGCTACATGTCCATCTGCTATACTCGTATATCACAGTATGCTACATTTCCATCTGTTATACTCGTATATCACAGTACGCTACATGTCCATCTGCTATACTCGTATATCACAGTATGCTACATTTCCATCTGTTATACTCGTATATCACAGTACGCTACATTTCCATCTGCTATACTCGTATATCACAGTACACTACATTTCCATCTGCTATACTCGTATATCACAGTATGCTACATTTCCATCTGCTATACTCGTATATCACAGTACGCTACATGTCCATCTGCTATACTCGTATATCACAGTACACTACATGTCCATCTGCTATACTCGTATATCACAGTACGCTACATGTCCATCTGCTATACTCGTATATCACAGTACGCTACATGTCCATCTGCTATACTCGTATATCACAGTAAACATTTCGGATCAGATAACCCAACTGTTCTGGAAGAAGTCGAAAGTGGATGTTGAAGAGATGGCCATTGTGCATACATCTTAGGTATCTAATCTGCACTAGAATAGCCAGTGTTCGTCTACTAATGAACATGTTGTCGTAGCAACAATATCAAGATCACAGTGCCGTGTAGAACATGTCAGGTTATATAATCCCATGATTTGGTAAGAACATTCACACTTAAATTTTGGATGACTTTCCATGGAGTTGATATACTAGTACCCCCAAACGTGCCGAATCCCTGTGGTTGAGATGGGAACGAGTTTGCTATTTATCAACTGTTAGTTTCCAAGATGCTCCATATCACAGTTCAGTGAATTTGACTCATGGTGAGAATTCGAAAATAGATTTTTAAGACGGTGGTGGCCATCTCAGATTTCGGAACGAAAATATCCGATTCTCAATACAAAACTTCATTAAAACTGGCAGAGCGGTTTGGGAGGACACTCGATTTCAGAGACAGAACACGCATGTAACAAACGCCGCCAGACACTCGATCTCTGAGACAGAACACGCATGTAACAAACGCCCCCAGACAATCGGTCTCTGAAACACGACATAAATGTAACAAACGCTCCCAGACAATCGATCTCTGAAACACGACAGAAATGTAACAAACGCCCCCAGACAGTCGGTCTCTGAGACAGGAAAGACATGTGACAAATGCCCCCAGACAGTCGGTCTCTGAGACAGGAAAGACATGTAACAAACGCCCCCAGACAATCGGTCTTTGATACAGGCCATACATGTAACAAACGCCCCCAGACAGTCGGTCTCTGAGACAGGCCATACATGTAACAAACGCCCCCAGACAATCGGTCTCTGAGACAGGCCATACATGTAACAAACGCCCCCAGACAGTCGGTCTCTGAGACAGGCCATACATGTAACAAACGCCCCCAGACAGTCGGTCTCTGAGACAGGAAAGACATGTGACAAACGCCCCCAGACAGTCGGTCTCTGAGACAGGAAAGACATGTGACAAACGCCCCCAGACAGTCGGTCTCTGAGACAGGAAAGACATGTGACAAACGCCCCCAGACAATCGGTCTTTGATACAGGAAAGACATGTGATAGATAAATGTCACACCCCTAGAACATTGGTATCTGAAACAGGAAAATCGTGTAGCAAACACCCACAGACAAGCGGTCCCTGAGACGAACTGAGATGTAACAAACGTTCCCAGACAATCGGTCTCTGGGACAGAACAGGCAGGAGACAGGAAAGCTCCCCACAGAATCTGAATCTGAGACAGGGCAGACAAGGGATAGATAAATGCCCGCAGAACCGGACTCTGAGAGTTGTAAAGTCGTCTCTGGATGTAAACAAACGGGCGCCATTTTGAATTCTATTTATAGTAACTCATTTGCATATAAGGTAATATAAAGTAGGTCACGCGCGTGCGCATTTATTTTTAGTATACGCGTCAATATAGAGCCACCTGATGACGTATCGCGCAACTACAGAGCTCGGTGTACGAAGGCGTATGTTCGGTGTCCATCTCGGACGATCTAGTAACAGCGTATAAGTCTCTACGCGGCGTCCATTTTGGATGGCCTTATATGACCATGACGTAAAATAATCGAGTACAAATCTTTAAATACGTTCGTTCCGTCTCGAGACACGAACCGCTCTATAAATAGCGAGCGCGTACGTTTCTATAAATATCGACTACGAACCGATCCATAAATAGCGATTACGTACGCTTCTATAAATATCGACCGATTAGAAGGGACTTAAATCTATAAAAGACGGCGTAACTTTAGTTAGTGTCATTAGAGTTTCTACGCTCGAACAACCAACATGACTAGATGCAAACTAAGCCTTGGCAACGGTCGTTACGTGCGGGTGAACGAATGGAAAGGGGAGCTTAGAGTCGACTTACGAGAATGGCAAGACGACAAACCGAAGAAAAAGGGCATTAGTTTAACCTTGATGCGATGGAAGAACTTGGTTGATCAGCTAGAGTTTGTGGACAAGGTCTTAGAGAACAGAGAAGCGTTTGAACTGCATTTGGGCGGAAACGTAAACCTTACCGTGAAGGAGGGGAACGTGTGCGTGGATATCAGACAGTACTGGAAGCCCGAGACGGAGGTGGTGCCTACAAAAAAGGGGCTATGTTTAAGGCCCATTGAATATAAACGATTGAAGGAACTGATACCCGAGATTGGAAAAGCGTTACCCGAATTGGATGCTGTGGTACCGTGCGCCCTAAGGAGCGATCACATGAACCAATTAGGAGCGGCGCAGTGCCCGGAATGTAACCCGAATGACTTTGTAAACTGGTAAATAACGCTATAAAATGGTATGAACTTGTAAAAATAGCAACCAATGGGCTACAAGTTCTAAAAATAATCACCAATCACAAACGTTGAAGTTGTATATAATTGGGCCGTTTTTCGATAACACCGTACTTCCGAAGTCAGTGGCTAACCATCAACATGAACATTATCGATCAGAGCGATTCAACCAAAGTGTCTCAGTTTTCCATGTCTGAGATGATGTTTTACGAAGATCGACTAGAGAGTTTTGAACACTGGTCGAAACAGATCGAACCGAATAAAATGTCTTTGGCTAAAGCGGGCTTCTATTATACCGGAAGCGCGGATACAGTTACCTGTTTCTCTTGCGGTGTGAAGGTGATGTCGTGGGAGCCCTCGGATTAGCCGTGGGAAGAACACGAAAAATGGTCTCCGGCGTGTATATACCTGAAAATGACTGGCTAC
This sequence comes from Archivesica marissinica, assembly GCA_014843695.1. Taxonomy (NCBI): domain Eukaryota; kingdom Metazoa; phylum Mollusca; class Bivalvia; order Venerida; family Vesicomyidae; genus Archivesica; species Archivesica marissinica. Next base: position 4,615,665 of record CM026395.1, read on the forward strand.
AAAAATGGAGATACCGGCTCGTTCGCTCCCGGATTTATCCCAGCCAGTAAGAACGCACCAGTTACATTTGGGCACAATACTGGATTTAGTTTCGGATTTGGTACACAGGCTCCCTCACGCGACCATGGAGCGTTTGTGTTAGATGGACAGCAAACTAACAAAACTTCATCATTCGGACCAAACAGTGTTACTGGAGCTAATTTGTTTGTTAGACGTTAGACATGTTTGGACTCATGTGCGTGACAATGTCTTTAATTAATGACTTGGAATGGTGGTTTAGATATAGACAGTTGAGGAGAGAAGCCGCGGAGGGCGCGGATAGACTTATCGAAATATTAGAAATATATGTAGAACCATTGTATGCCACTGCGTTATAAAATAATGTACATATCAAACATAATATTTACTTTGTGTGTTACATACATATCTACATACAAACATATCTACACACATACATATCTACACACATACATATCTACACACAAACATATCTACACGCATACACGAGAGAACTAGTGCATAGATGATTCGCCGTACATCGCACAACGGCTACTAAATACCAAACTGGTTTAATCCGGTATGGTACCGTGTAGTCTTATGATTATATATCTATACGTTTAAACCGGTATGATACGTGTAAATAGTCGAGTATCGTCCGCTATAGGGATACTATAAACAATATGACGGGAAAACGTCGTCTGCTACAGTAACCACTCCCCGACCCGTGTGATCCGACGCGCCCAAGCGGCTCTGAAAATTCCCTGTACCGACAGGTTTCTGAGAAGAAGTCATTTGTTTGAAAATCGATTTTAGCTACTTTTTATCTACTAGTCGCCTCGATGCTCCGTACCAAGTTTCATCAACATTGACCGAGCGGTTTCATAGGAGATGTCGTTTGAAGCAATTGTGAACGGACGGACGCACGGACGCCAGATAACCCGGTTATACTAAAAGCTCCCCTTGAGCATAGCTCAGGTGAGCTAATAATACGGCTATATACGCATTACCCGCTAGAGGGTCTAAGCTATAATTCTATATTACGAAGATTTATATACCCTGTCTGTGGTCGGCTATTTATAGTAAATGTCATCGTTTATTAATAGGAAGAGGTGACATAGCTAATGTCTGTACACAATTACCTCCATTT
>CM026395.1:4617811-4649058 GCA_014843695.1 Archivesica marissinica
CTCTCCTGCTGGTACCCAAGAACTGTATGTATATATACATTGATTATTACACTTACAGTCCTCTCCTGCTGGTACCCAGGAACTGTATGTATATTATACATTGATTATTACACTTACAGTCCTCTCCTGCTGGTACCCAAGAACTGTATGCATATATACATTGATTATTACACTTACAGTCCTCTCCTGCTGGTACCCAGGAACTGTATGTATATATACATTGACTCTCCTGCTGGTACCCAGGAACTGCATGTATATATACATTGACTCTCCTGCTGGTACCCAAGAACTGCATGTATATATAAATTGATTATTACACTTACAGTCCTCTCCTGCTGGTACCCAGGAACTGTATGCATATATACATTGACTATTACACTTACAGTCCTCTCCTGCTGGTACCCAGGAACTGTATGTATATATACATTGATTATTACACTTACAGTCCTCTCCTGCTGGTACCCAGGAACTGTATGTATATATACATTGACTCTCCTACTGGTACCCAGGAACTGCATGTATATATACATTGATTGTTACACTTACATTTCTCTCCTGCTGGTACCCAGGAACTGTATGTATATATACATTGATTATTACACTTACAGTCCTCTCCTGCTGGTACCCAAGAACTGTATGTATATATACATTGATTATTACACTTACAGTCCTCTCCTGCTGGTACCCAAGAACTGTATGTATATATACATTGATTATTACACTTACAGTCCTCTCCTGCTGGTACCCAAGAACTGTATGTATATATACATTGACTCTCCTGCAGGTACCCAGGAACTGTATGTATATATACATTGATTATTACACTTACAGTCCTCTCCTGCTGGTACCCAGGAACTGTATGTATATATACATTGATTATTACACTTACAGTCCTCTCCTGCTGGTACCCAAGAACTGTATGCATATATACATTGATTATTACACTTACAGTCCTCTCCTGCTGGTACCCAGGAACTGTATGTATATATACATTGATTATTACACTTACAGTCCTCTCCTGCTGGTACCCAGGAACTGTATGTATATATACATTGATTATTACACTTACAGTCCTCTCCTGCTGGTACCCAAGAACTGTATGCATATATACATTGATTATTACACTTACAGTCCTCTCCTGCTGGTACCCAGGAACTGTATGCATATATACATTGATTATTACACTTACAGTCCTCTCCTGCAGGTACCCAGGAACTGTATGTATATATACATTGACTATTACACTTACAGTCCTCTCCTGCAGGTACCCAGGAACTGTATGTATATATACATTGATTATTACACTTACAGTCCTCTACTGCTGGTACCCAGGAACTGTATGCATATATACATTGACTATTACACTTACAGTCCTCTCCTGCTGGTACCCAAGAACTGTATGTATATATATACATTGATTATTACACTTACAGTCCTCTCCTGCTGGTACCCAGGAACTGCATGTATAATATATACATTGACTATTACACTTACAGTCCTCTCCTGCTGGTACCCAAGTACTGTATGCATATATACATTGATTATTACACTTACAGTCCTCTCCTGCTGGTACCCAAGAACTGTATGTATATATACATTGATTATTACACTTACAGTCCTCTCCTGCAGGTACCCAGGAACTGTATGTATATATACATTGATTATTACACTTACAGTCCTTTCCTGCTGGTACCCAGGAACTGTATGCATATATACATTGATTATTACACCACTTACAGTCCTCTCGTGCTGGTACCCAAGAACTGTATGCATATATACATTGATTATTACACTTACAGTCCTCTCCTGCTGGTACCCAGGAACTGTATGTATATAAACATTGACTCTCCTGCTGGTACCCAGGAACTGCATGTATATATACATTGACTCTCCTACTGGTACCCAAGAACTGCAGGTATATATACATTGACTCTCCTGCTGGTACCCAGGAACTGTATGCATATATACATTGTCTCTCCTGCTGGTACCCAGGAACTGTATGCATATATACATTGACTATCCTGCTGGTACCCAAGAACTGTATGCATATATACATTGACTCTCCTGCTGGTACCCAGGAACTGTATGTATATATACTTTGATTATTACACTTACAGTCCTCTCCTGCTGGTACTCAGGAACTGTATGTTTATATACATTGATTATTACACTTACAGTCCTCTCCTGCTGGTACCCAAGAACTGCATGTATATATACATTGACTCTCCTGCAGGTACCCAGGAACTGTATGTATATATACATTGATTATTACACTTACAGTCCTCTCCTGCAGGTACCCAGGAACTGTATGTATATATACATTGATTATTACACTTACAATCCTCTCCTGCTGGTACCCAAGAACTGCATCCATATATACATTGATTATTACACTTACAGTCCTCTCCTGCTGGTACCCAGGAACTGTATGTTTATATACATTGATTATTACACTTACAGTCCTCTCCTGCTGGTACCCAGGAACTGTATGCATATATACATTGACTCTCCTGCTGGTACCCAGGAACTGTATGCATATATACATTGACTCTCCTGCTGGTACCCAGGAACTGTATGCATATATACATTGACTCCTTCTGGTACCCAGGAACTGTATGCATATATACATTGACTCTCCTGCTGGTACCCAGGAACTGTATGTATATATACATTGATTATTACACCTACAGTCCTCTCCTGCTGGTACTCAGGAACTGTATGTTTATATACATTGATTATTACACTTACAGTCCTCTCCTGCTGGTACCCAAGAACTGCATGTATATATACATTGACTCTCCTGCAGGTACCCAGGAACTGTATGTATATATACATTGATTATTACACTTACAGTCCTCTCCTGCTGGTACCCAGGAACTGTATGTATATATACATTGATTATTACACTTACAGTCCTCTCCTGCAGGTACCCAAGAACTGTATGTATATATACATTGATTATTACACTTACAGTCCTCTCCTGCTTGTACCCAAGAACTGCATCCATATATACATTGATTATTACACTTACAGTCCTCTCCTGCTGGTATCCAGGAACTGTATGCATATATACATTGACTATTACACTTACAGTCCTCTCCTGCTGGTACCCAAGAACTGTATGTATATATACATTGATTATTACACTTACAGTCCTCTCCTGCTGGTACCCAAGAACTGTATGTATATATACATTGATTATTACACTTACAGTCCTCTCCTGCTGGTACCCAAGAACTGCATCCATATATATATTGATAATTACACTTACAGTCCTCTCCTGCAGGTACCCAGGAACTGTATGCATATATACATTGACTATTACACTTACAGTCCTCTCCTGCTGGTACCCAAGAACTGTATGTATATATATACATTGATTATTACACTTACAGTCCTCTCCTGCTGGTACCCAGGAACTGTATGCATATATACATTGATTATTACACCACTTACAGTCCTCTCGTGCTGGTACCCAAGAACTGTATGCATATATACATTGATTATTACACTTACAGTCCTCTCCTGCTGGTACCCAGGAACTGTATGTATATATACATTGACTCTCCTGCTGGTACCCAGGAACTGCATGTATATATACATTGACTCTCCTACTGGTACCCAAGAACTGCATGTATATATAAATTGATTATTACACTTACAGTCCTCTCCTGCTGGTACCCAGGAACTGTATGCATATATACATTGACTATTACACTTACAGTCCTCTCCTGCTGGTACCCAGGAACTGTATTTATATATACATTGATTATTACACTTACAGTCCTCTCCTGCTGGTACCCAGGAACTGTATGTATATATACATTGACTCTCCTACTGGTACCCAGGAACTGCATGTATATATACATTGACTCTCCTGCTGGTAACCAAGAACTGTATGTATATATACATTGATTGTTACACTTACATTTCTCTCCTGCTGGTACCCAGGAACTGTATGTATATATACATTGATTATTACACTTGCAGTCCTCTCCTGCTGGTACCCAAGAACTTTATGTATATATACATTGATTATTACACTTACAGCCCTCTCCTACTGGTACCCAAGAACTGTATGTATATATACATTGACTATTACACTTACAGTCCTCTCCTGCTGGTACCCAAGAACTGTATGTATATATACATTGATTATTACACTTACAGTCCTCTCCTGCTGGTACCCAAGAACTGTATGTTTATATACATTGATTATTACACTTACAGTCCTCTCCTGCTGGTACCCAAGAACTGCATGTATATATACATTGACTCTCCTGCAGGTACGCAGGAACTGTATGTATATATACATTGATTATTACACTTACAGTCCTCTCCTGCTGGTACCCAGGAACTGTTTGTATATATACATTGATTATTACACTTACAGTCCTCTCCTGCTGGTACCCAAGAACTGTATGCATATATACATTGATTATTACACTTACAGTCCTCTCCTGCTGGTACCCAGGAACTGTATGCATATATACATTGATTATTACACTTACAGTCCTCTCCTGCAGGTACCCAGGAACTGTTTGTATATATACATCGATTATTACACTTACAGTCCTCTCCTGCTGGTACCCAAGAACTGTACATTGATTATTACACTTACAGTCCTCTCCTGCTGGTACCCAGGAACTGTATGCATATATACATTGATTATTACACTTACAGTCCTCTCCTGCAGGTACCCAGGAACTGTATGTATATATACATTGACTATTACACTTACAGTCCTCTCCTGCAGGTACCCAGGAACTGTATGTATATATACATTGATTATTACACTTACAGTCCTCTACTGCTGGTACCCAGGAACTGTATGCATATATACATTGACTATTACACTTACAGTCCTCTCCTGCTGGTACCCAAGAACTGTATGTATATATATACATTGATTATTACACTTACAGTCCTCTCCTGCTGGTACCCAGGAACTGCATGTATAATATATACATTGACTATTACACGTACAGTCCTCTCCTGCTGGTACCCAGGTACTGTATGCATATATACATTGATTATTACACTTACAGTCCTCTCCTGCTGGTACCCAAGAACTGTATGTATATATACATTGATTATTACACTTACAGTCCTCTCCTGCAGGTACCCAGGAACTGTATGTATATATACATTGATTATTACACTTACAGTCCTTTCCTGCTGGTACCCAGGAACTGTATGCATATATACATTGATTATTACACCACTTACAGTCCTCTCCTGCTGGTACCCAAGAACTGTATGCATATATACATTGATTATTACACTTACAGTCCTCTCCTGCTGGTACCCAGGAACTGTATGTATATAAACATTGACTCTTCTGCTGGTACCCAGGAACTGCATGTATATATACATTGACTCTCCTACTGGTACCCAAGAACTGCAGGTATATATACATTGACTCTCCTGCTGGTACCCAGGAACTGTATGCATATATACATTGACTCTCCTGCTGGTACCCAGGAACTGTATGCATATATACATTGACTATCCTGCTGGTACCCAAGAACTGTATGCATATATACATTGACTCTCCTGCTGGTACCCAGGAACTGTATGTATATATACTTTGATTATTACACTTACAGTCCTCTCCTGCTGGTACCCAAGAACTGCATGTATATATACATTGACTCTCCTGCAGGTACCCAGGAACTGTATGTATATATACATTGATTATTACACTTACAGTCCTCTCCTGCAGGTACCCAAGAACTGTATGTATATATACATTGATTATTACACTTACAGTCCTCTCCTGCAGGTACCCAGGAACTGTATGTATATATACATTGATTATTACACTTACAATCCTCTCCTGCTGGTACCCAAGAACTGCATCCATATATACATTGATTATTACACTTACAGTCCTCTCCTGCTGGTACCCAGGAACTGTATGTTTATATACATTGATTATTACACTTACAGTCCTCTCCTGCTGGTACCCAGGAACTGTATGCATATATACATTGACTCTCCTGCTGGTACCCAGGAACTGTATGCATATATACATTGACTCTCCTGCTGGTACCCAGGAACTGTATGCATATATACATTGACTCCTGCTGGTACCCAGGAACTGTATGCATATATACATTGACTCTCCTGCTGGTACCCAGGAACTGTATGTATATATACATTGATTATTACACCTACAGTCCTCTCCTGCTGGTACTCAGGAACTGTATGTTTATATACATTGATTATTACACTTACAGTCCTCTCCTGCTGGTACCCAAGAACTGCATGTATATATACATTGACTCTCCTGCAGGTACCCAGGAACTGTATGTATATATACATTGATTATTACACTTACAGTCCTCTCCTGCTGGTACCCAGGAACTGTATGTATATATACATTGATTATTACACTTACAGTCCTCTCCTGCAGGTACCCAAGAACTGTATGTATATATACATTGATTATTACACTTACAGTCCTCTCCTGCTCGTACCCAAGAACTGCATCCATATATACATTGATTATTACACTTACAGTCCTCTCCTGCTGGTACCCAAGAACTGCATCCATATATACATTGATTATTACACTTACAGTCCTCTCCTGCTGGTATCCAGGAACTGTATGCATATATACATTGACTATTACACTTACAGTCCTCTCCTGCTGGTACCCAAGAACTGTATGTATATATACATTGATTATTACACTTACAGTCCTCTCCTGCTGGTACCCAAGAACTGTATGTATATATACATTGATTATTACACTTACAGTCCTCTCCTGCTGGTACCCAAGAACTGCATCCATATATATATTGATAATTACACTTACAGTCCTCTCCTGCAGGTACCCAGGAACTGTATGCATATATACATTGACTATTACACTTACAGTCCTCTCCTGCTGGTACCCAAGAACTGTATGTATATATACATTGATTATTACACTTACTGTCCTCTCCTGCTGGTACTCAAGAACTGTATGTATATACATTGATTATTACACTTACAGTCCTCTCCTGCTGGTACCCAAGAACTGTATGTATATATACATTGATTATTACACTTACAGTCCTCTCCTGCTGGTACCCAGGAACTGCATGTATAATATATACATTGACTATTACAATTACAGTCCTCTCCTGCTGGTACCCAGGAACTGTATGCATATATACATTGATTATTACACCACTTACAGTCCTCTCCTGCTGGTACCCAGGAACTGCATGCATATATACATTGACTATTACACTTACAGTCCTCTCCTGCTGGTACCCAGGAACTGTTTCGATGCATACAAAGGTTCATGTGTAGCATCCACTGCCCAGTACAAGAAGAATGGATGCTGTTGTGAGGATTGTTTATCTATGAAGTTGATAGCTTCCTGCAATTATATTATAATATATCAGAAATGCCTCATGCTTCTTGCTTCTTGTGTGTGTTTTACGTTTATTTATCGTCGCTACCGGTTGCCCATATGAGCGACGCCTCCTGAAGAGATTAGTCATTTTAGATTTTTGGAGGATAGTGCAGTGATACAGATAGAAACGCATTCCAGAGTCTCCCCTGGTTCTTTTACGTGCACGGTGTAAAGCACCGACACGAGACCTTGGTTTAACGTCCCATCTGAAAGACTGTTAATTTTATTAGGGTCAGACGGGGGATCGAACCTGCGATCCCTGGATTACCAGTCCAGTGTGTTACCACTTGACTACAGATCCGTCTTCCTTCTTACCGCCCATACACGCCTATAAGACGACCCCCCTACTCTGGTCCTGAAATGTGTGTATTTTGACATGTTGATCAAATGAACACCGGACACAATGATAAATTGCATGTTTTTTAGTTTATACAAATTTATTTTAGCTCGATTGCGAAACAAGTTATTTCAACTTATATTAATCACTCTCGAGACCTCATTCCTGATGGAATCCAACGCCACGAGGGAGAGAGAAGATGCAGCATGAAATTTAAATGCCTTGCCTAAGGGCACAATCGTAACGGCTCCAGTGGGGCTCGAACTCCGGACCTTTCGCACCTGAAGCGAACGCGCAACCACTGTGCTATCATGACTTCCATTGCATGTTTGGCCAGTGATATGTGAAGAAATTGTCAATGTCAGAGTGAGTTCTTTTGTAAAACATAACTATTGATACCATTTAAACAAAATTAAAAAAACAATGTGTAATATGTTTTTATTATTTTTTTAGCACTGACTTATGAGACGGGAAGCCACTTTTAGTCCATAATCTGTGGGTAAAAATCTTGTCTTATATGGTGGTACAACGCTAAATAGATTATTTAATTTTATGATTAACCATTTCAACACCACAGACCTCTAAATTGGCTTACAAAAAAGTGTAGATCCAGATGAGCCGGCTCGTGACGAGCCGTCTCATCAGGATCTGCACTTTTTTTAAGTAATATAACTATTTTTAGGAAAAAATTACCCATTTTGATAAATGAACTGATCCAAATGTAATTTTGTTATTAATTTATTGGTCTAAAAATATCATGGGCCAGTCCATGTCAGTTACTTGGTGTTAAATGGGTTAATATCAAATATTTCAAGCACTCAACATTTTACTTCAGCCTCCACACACTTTAACCAAATGTAGTTTATACCCCGATGGAAACTATTAACCAGCAATTCATTACTTATATAAAAATGCATGTGCATTTGTTAGAATAATTACGGTATGCTACACAATAAACATGACAACTTTTCTTGCACCTACTTCAATGTAAATCTGTGTTAAATTGGACTCTCCTGAAGATCTATTAATCAAAAAATCTTGATAATACCTGCAAAATAAATCTTCTACTTTAATATGTGTTACAAACAAAGGTATATAAATATTTCATCTCTGTGAGTGTGACAGTGGATATTGTAAACCCGAGGAAAATAATGTCATTTATTGCATACGTTACTATAAATAGTAACAAATTTAATGGTAGAAAAGCAAAATATCTGGTCGACGCGATATCGGATATTGGCACGCGCCGAGAACGAATCACGAGCACGTGTCACAGGTAGCAACAACATAGTAACTACATTGTGTAAACATGGCCACCGAAGCAACACTAAAGTCGTTGTCTGACAGATTGTTGTCTCTTGACGGTAAAATAGCTGAGCGAAATAAGCAAATAACAGCAGAAGAAACATACGGCTATGTATGCAATAAAGAAGTTACTAAACGGCTGCGGTGGGCCATTTGTGGATATTGGCGCACCTATCCGATATTGGCCCTCGGGCCTAACAATATCCACAAATATCCTCGGTGATACCTCCGCGGTTTAATAACCTCTTAATATTATAAATACATATTTAATTTACTTTAGATATGTGTCATTAACACTGTTAGTCGACATTATTTTTCCGAGGGTTGACACTACCCACTGTCACACATGTAATTGTAGTATTTATTTTGTTATACCGTGGAAGCGACACTTCTTGTTTTATGTTGTTTGGCAATCCTGACATTTTTCAACAAAACATTCTTCGAGACTACATGAAAACAAGATGGTGGCATAAGAAGCTTGAGTAGCGTGATTTTGTTCCGAATGAGGCTATTCAGAGGCAGACAAATGTCGCCCTCTCGGGTATGGCAAATTTTGCATGGGGTAGTCATGTGAGAGGTATAACAATGAAAAATGTTGCCTGCTCGGGTATGACAAATTTTGTCTAACAAGTAACATTGCACATTTGGAGAATTCCACCTAGACCTTCAAACAGGGGCCATAGATCTAGATGGAAACCCTTCATAGGTACATGTAGGACATCTTCCATGTTATTGAGTACAAATGATTGGGCTTGATTTGAAACTAGATAGATAGAGAGTTATATAGTCACACAAGTGTTAGTGCTCTATTAAGCTCTGCAGCTAACATATATTAACACATTTGATTCTGGATACCGTTCAAACAGTATTTACAAAGAACATAGAGTCAGATCAGATGCCATGGAACGTGCCATCTGATCAGGCTCTATGCTGTTTGCTATTCAGATGATCTTGCTAAAACACTAGGCTATGTAGCAAACAACATAGATCCTGATCAGAATGCAGCGTCATGCTGCGGCTGATCTCGATCTATGTTGTTTGCAAAAACCTTTAAATGTATCCAGAATGAAATGGGTTAAGCAGCCAGGTTCCAGATTCCCAATACGGTTCTTTATTACCGTATACATTTGCACTCTATTAAGCAGCCACTTTCTGCAATTCCCTTGTCTGGCTACTTAACCCTTTCCTTCATAGAGATTTAGGTTAATATACTATTATATCTCCATACAAACTACAGCCATTTAGCTATCATGCAGTGGGTAAGTAGTCGCCATACCTATCCCACCTCCATAGTTATTACTGGGACTACATAGAGATTTAGGTTAATATACTATTATATCTCCATACAAACTACAGCCATTTATCTATCATGCAGTGGATAAGTAGTCGCCATACCTATCCCACCTCCATAGATATTACTGGGACTTCATAGAGATTTAGGTTAATATACTATTATATCTCCATACAAACTACAGCCATTTATCTATCATGCAGTGGATAAGTAGTCGCCATACCTATCCCACCTCCATAGATATTACTGGGACTTCATAGAGATTTAGGTTAATATACTATTATATCTCCATACAAACTACAGCCATTTATCTATCATGCAGTGGATAAGTAGTCGCCATACCTATCCCACCTCCATAGATATTACTGGGACTTCATAGAGATTTAGGTTAATATACTATTATATCTCCATACAAACTACAGCCATTTATCTATCATGCAGTGGATAAGTAGTCGCCATATCTATCCCACCTCCATAGATATTACTGGGACTACATGAGATTTAGGTTAATATACTATTATATCTCCATACAAACGACAGCCACTTAGCTATCATGCAGTGGATAAGTAGTTTCCATACCTATCCCACCTCCATAGATATTACTGGGACTACATGAGATTCTGGCCTTTATTATGGACATTTGTTTGGCTACTACATTGTGAATGTATGTCATATTGGTAATTGGTAATGGTGTCAAGAGGTGCTTATAAATATGAGGGAAAGGGTTAATACAGAAATTACTGTATATAGTATGGGTACCAACTTATTTTATGAAACAAGTTTTGGTATATTATATTTTATGAAACAAGTTTTAGTATATTCGTCTATTTGAGATGAGGGGGGGGGGTTACCTTCCAATCATCTGTTCATCCCTGTACACGGGGATGTTTGGGGTGTCCTTGTTATTGTAGGGACCAAAGTGACAGTTGGGGGCTCCAAACCACTCGTGAAACCCATGCTTTAATGGATGGTACTGGGGCTGCTGGCCCAGGTGCCTAAAATAATATAAGTACATGCATTTATATGCTACATCGACAACATTGCTATCTCCCTGTTTGAAGATTTAAAAACATTTATCATTTATTTTGTAGAGAAATTGAATTACAGTCTGCATCCGTTATGTCGAATTCCGTCGGACCGAACAAAATACTTCGACATAACCAAAGTTTGACTTAACAAAATTAATAAATTAATAAACGGAGCCAGTTATATGTAAAAGGATTGTATTTGAAATGGGACTTTGATCCGACTTCGAGATAACCGGAGAATTCGACATAAACGACTTTGACATAACTGATGTAGGCTGTATATAGAAAGAGAAAATCTATAATGTAAAGTATGTAGCGTAAACGTGGTGGAATCAGAGTATAACTTTACAAACACAGACACAGTGATTATAATGCAATATTATATTCTCATGTTTCTCCTACAATGCATCTACCTTTTAGAACACTTACATGGGCAGCTCTCCAGGCCATCACCATTAGTTTATAAATTTATTTTAGCTTGATTGCAAAACAATTTCTTAGAAACTTATATTAATCACTCTCGAGACCTCATTCCTGATGGAATCCATCGCCACGAGGGAGATAGAAGAGGCAACGTGGAATTAAATCCTTGCCTGACGGCACAATAGTAACGGCTCTAAGAGATCTGTGCCAAATACATATAATTCCAGCTATGTACTTTCAAGACAGACTTCGTGACAGATGCATGGACATTACCATTTGCACGCTAACCGTGAAAATAACAGTGAAAAATGTCACGCAATTTCATTAGATTTATGTCTTAATGGTTCTATATGCCGTTGCTTCCTATTGAAAGTTGGGAAGATGAGTATTAAAAAAAAACCCAATGAAAATCTGTGTGAAAATTACTGCACTCCGATTTATGTGATTCATAATTGGAATTAATGCTGCACACAAATGTGACCTTTAGATAACACGAAAACGATTGAAATATTACCACGAAATACAAACATCTGTTATCTGTCAAATACACACATCTGTTATCTGTCAAATACAAACATCTGTTATCTGTCAAATACAAACATCTGTTATCTGTCCAATACAAACAGCTGTTATCTGTCAAATACAAACATCTGTTATCTGTCAAATACAAACAGCTGTTATATGTCAAATACAAACATCTGTTATCTGTCAAATACAAACATCTGTTATCTGTCCAATACAAACATCTGTTATCTGTCAAATACAAACATCTGTTATCTGTCAAATACACACATCTGTTATCTGTCAAATACAAACATCAGTTATCTGTCAAATACAAACATCTGTTATCTGTCAAATACACACATCTGTTATCTGTCAAATACAAACATCTGTTATCTGTCAAATACAAACATCTGTTATCTGTCCAATACAAACAGCTGTTATCTGTCAAATACACACATCTGTTATCTGTCAAATACAAACATCTGTTATCTGTCAAATACAAACAGCTGTTATCTGTCAAATACAAACAGCTGTTATCTGTCAAATACAAACAGCTGTTATCTGTCAAATACAAACATCTGTTATCTGTCCATTCTGACATGCTACGGGAAGTAACCAAACTAGCACCGAGTGCGCATGCATTATCTTCTCAGGAACTAGTTATGATACATATTTTTCTGGTTTCATACGGGCACATGACCATATCAAACCAACAAACATAATATCAGACTGGAAAACACAGCGTATCATAGAGAGAGTGGTAGACAGTATGTGGTAGGCAAATAACGGCAAAAAATAGGCTAAAATTCATATCGAAGTAATAAGACAGAACACTAACCATTTGCCAATGATTTTATTCCTGTAACCTGCCTTGTTCAGGATTTCTGGCAGTAGTATTTCATTATCTGGAATGCCTCCCATAATAATCTGCGGTGTATATGCTGCAACAGTGAAATAGAAATATCTACATAGTAGTGAAGCGCATTGAAATACAAAGAGGGCAGTTGGCCCGGTAATGGTCACTTGAGACAACTAAATCCATAACAGAGTAATCGAATGGCTGTGAGTTCGAGCCCCGCCAGATCCACGGTGTCATTAGGCAGGACTTTTAGATCGACATTGCCTCTTCTGTCTCACACATGGCAATGGATTCCATCCGGAATAATGTATCCAGAGGCAATTGAACTAATATTGTAAGAACGACATATATTAACCCTTTCCCTCATAGAAGCACCTCTCGATGCCATTACCAATACGACATACATTAACCCTTTCCCTCATAGAAGCACCTCTCGACGCCATTACCAATACGACATACATTAACCCTTTCCCTCATAGAAGCACCTCTCGACGCCATTACCAATACGACATACATTAACCCTTTCCCTCATAGAAGCACCTCTCGACGCCATTACCAATACGACATACATTAACCCTTTCCCTCATAGAAGCACCTCTCGACGCCATTACCAATATGACATACATTAACCCTTTCCCTCATAGAAGCACCTCTCGACGCCATTACCAATATGACATACATTAACCCTTTCCCTCATAGAAGCACCTCTCGACGCCATTACCAATATGACATACATTAACCCTTTCCCTCATAGAAGCACCTCTCGACACCATTACCAATATGACATACATTAACCCTTTCCTTTATAGAAGCACCTCTCTACGCCATTACCAATACGACATACATTGACAATGTAGTAGCCAAATCAGTGTTCATAATAAAGGCCAGAATCTCATGTAGTCCCAGTAATATCTATGGATGTGGGATAGATATGGCGACTACTTATCCACTACATGATAGCTAAATGGCTGTCATTTGTATGGAGATATAATAGTATATTAACCTATATCTCTATGTAGTCGCAGTAATATCTATGGAGGTGGGATAGATATGGCGACTACTTATCCACTACATGATAGCTAAATGGCTGTCGTTTGTATGGAGATATAATAGTATATTAACCTATATCTCTATGTAGTCCCAGTAATATCTATGGAGGTGGGATAGATATGGCGACTACTTATCCACTACATGATAGCTAAATGGCTGTCGTTTGTATGGAGATATAATAGTATATTAACCTAAATCTTTATGTAGTCCCAGTAATATCTACGGAGGTGGGATAGATATGGCGACTACTTATCCACTGCATGATAGCTAAATGGCGGTCATTTGAATGGAGATATTACAGTATATTAACATAAATCTCTATGTAGTCCCAGTAATATCTATGGAGGTGGGATAGATATGTCGACTACTTATCCACTACATTATAGCTAAATGGCTGTCGTTTGAATGGAGATATTATAGTATATTAACATAAATCTCTATGAAGCAAAGGGTTAAACTAGTGAATTGGTTTTTTCACGTAATGTTTGCTATTAACATTTTGGCATAATTGAACAAAACTAGTCGCTCCAGCGATTAAGCTATGCTTTCTTCTGATCTTGTTTTATGATGAAACGAGTTGATCATCGAAGGTAAGCACCATGCAAGCTTTCAACACATAAGGGAGCAATTTTAATTCAATAGAATTGGTTTTAGTATTTACAAAGCATATTTCTTAAGTGATAGTAGATCTGTTAATGTCAATATATATCGTATATTTAGACAGGAGTTCTATCTCCTGCATAAATATTACGAAAACTCGGGGTATTAATGGCATACAATTTTTAAATCAATTGAACGACTACCTACATGATAATTAGCAAGATCACATCAGTATTAATAAACATATATATATATATAACTATTTATAAGTGTATATCATATAATGTATGTGTGTAAATGTATATGTATGTATATATGTATGATGGGCGTGTATATGGTACATATGTGTGTTTGTATGCATGCATATATGGGCATTTTGTGTATGCATTGATATACATGTATGGGTGTATATACGCATGTTTGTATATATACTTTAAACTATTATGGCAATAACCTACATTTGCAAATGTCAATTGCAATATGTGAAAGAAACCCAATCGCTAGACGTAGTATGTTTCGTTATTATAAAAAAATGTTTATGAAATAAATAAAAAATGAATTAAAAAAAAATAAAATCTATCAAACTGAAGTCATGACAATGTGCACCTGTTCACTTAATCAAGGAATTTATTTGTGGTTGCGCGCTTGCTTACGGTGCGAATGACCACATTTACGCTTTCATCCGCGCCAACGAGAGTTATTAAGATGAGTTGTTAAAACTTGCTTCACAATCGTTGCAAAATAAATAAAGTTTAAACTTTAGTTACCTCAATGCTCCATACACAGTTTCATCATCAACAATGACAGTTTCAAAGATGTTGTTTAAAACAACAGTTGATGGGCGACTAACCTGGGTTCCAGTCTGTCGATTGTTCACTTTTCAACTTCTGGCAAAATGACACGTTGATATGATCAGAAACTCAATACGGCCCAATTAATAGTCTGGGTGTTAAAATATATTTATTTGACTGTCCAGGCTAAATATATCGACGCCTGTTCCCAGGCTAACGGACGACATACGCAGGATACAAACAAAGACAACAGAATAACGTACCATTTCTTGCGTGGGCATTATCACTATAAAATCCATTCCTGATCGGTAATCTGCCAGACATCAACGCTGCCCTTGCTGTAAATTAAAACATTTAACACCAGTCTATAACCAGACATAACCACTGCCCTTCCTGATAAGTGAAATATTAACACCACTTGACAACAAGATGTCAACACTGCCCATGCTGTAAATAAAAACATTAATACCAGCTTACATCCAGATGTCAACACTGCCCTTGCTGTAAATAAAAACATTAATACCAGCTTACATCCAGATGTCAACACTGCCCTTGCTGTAAATAAAATCATTAATACCAGCTTACATCCAGATGTCAACACTGCCCTTGCTGTAAATAAAATCATTAATACTAGTTTAGGTCACAGCAGCCATGTTTTGATATTCGACAAACACCTATCCACATGCCATCCTTAGATGTATCCACATGCCATCCTTAGATGTATCCACATGCCAATTAGTATGGTATCTGTATGTCTTCAAGTAGTGAACATTCAGCCGCTCACCACGAACCCGCGGCGATGGAACCTGTGGGCCACATAGCTACCCGGTACAGGTAAAACATGGTTCGCACAAGGATCTCGGAAAATACATACGAACAGGTGGTTATATAAATTATGTGGCGCCCGTCTATAACTCAGACACTGATGTGGCAAAGAAACTTACATACAGTATTACATCTACACAAGCACACATGTTCCAGATAGTGGACTAATTATACTCGCTAACACAGATTTGACTGTATTTATCCAGGGCTCTTAAAATTCTATATCTGAAAAGATATTTAAGTTTATTTAACGTCGCTACCGGTGCACATTTGAACGACGAGCAGTTTTACCTAACAACACCTTTCCTGGGCAGGCTCTAGCAGTTAACAAGTATTTGGTGCACCAACCTCCGCAAGAAACCGCCAAATATTTATATAAAGAGACAAGGTCCGAGCTGGGCTCAAACCCGTGACCATCAATGATGTTAGGTTACAGTGGTATACAAGTCAGCGACCTTAAGCACTCGACCACGGAGGCGGTCTCTGAAAATATTTTTATAAGATTTATACTATAAGTTTATCGCCAATAAAAAAAAACTGGAGCCAATTTGAAAAATGTGGAGCCAACGATGAGCCATATAGTTCACAGATAAATATTTGAAGCCATGTATTTGATAAAACATGTACCCCAAAAAAATTGCATCAAATATTTTCGCCAATTCACAAAATTTAGCACTACTATTTGTTTTTTGTCGCCATTGGCGAGTGACAGCATGAACCATGCCAGTGGAATCGTGATTGTTAGCATTATTATTATTATATTTCGGGTTTTACGCCTGCATCAGCACCATTTTGGGCTATATCACCAGCGGGCAGTTTACCTAACAACATCTTTCCTGGGCAGGCTCCAACAGTTAAGCAGTACTTGGATGCACCAACCTCTGTAAGAAACTGCCAACTTTTTCATATAAATGAAACACGGTCTGAGTGGGGCTTGAACACGTGACCATCAGTGATGATATGTTACAGTGGTATACAAGTCAGCGACCTTAACCACTCGACCACGGAGGCGGACGTGATTGTTAGCAAGACTGGAAATGTTCAACATAACCTATTTACGAAGAAAGTCCATTTCCTCCAGATTTTCATTGAATTTCAATGAATCTATAATGGCTTATAAAGACTTACAATACTTCAGATGCGAAAGGTCCGGAGTTTGAACCCCGCTGGAGCCGTTAGGTTAAATTCCACATTGCCTCTTCTCTCTCCTTCATGGCGATGGATTTCATCAGGAATGAGGTCTCGAGAGTGATTAATATAAGTTGAAAGAACTTGTTTCGCAATCGAGCTCAAATAAATTTGAATAAACTAAAGACTTACATGGTGAACAAAGAGGATTTGCTGAGTAGAAGTCTGGAAACACCATTCCCTCTTCAGCCATCTTATCTAGGTTGGGGGTTTCTTTGTTTGGTTCCCCAAATACACCCAAATCTCCCCATCCCATCTGAAATATTACAACATGCATAGGCTATCTCAGGTATATCACAAACAGGTCATGACACTACACATGGCCTGACCGAGTATCGAACCCGGGACCGTTTGATTCCAAATCCAACGCTCTACCACTGGACCACGGACGCCATGACCGATTGTTCGGCAGTAACAAGTTGAGTTTTCAGGGCATGAATAGCTATCATTCATTTCCTGATTGTAATACAACTCTTTTTACCCATAGGACACTACATTACACTTTTGAATATTGAACTTCATTTTCCAGTTATGGCTCCCTTCACAATTAAGATCCTCTTGTAGAGACTGTTGACAGCGGCTGTTACTATGTTTACAATGCTTACATACACTTTGCAGTCATCAGCGAACATTTTACATGCAGAATCAATAACATCTGTCATTTTCCATTCGCGAATGTTGAACATATTATTGAATTCGTATTTTTTATAAATAAATGGCAACTTACATCATCCATTAACATGATTATGAAATTTGGATGCGCTGACAAACATAACTGAGCGCAGCAAAGTATTATAAAAATCAGAGATCTCATAACTTTCTTTAGTGCGACCGTCATTTTGTCGATCACGTGATGTGATATAATGTATCACGTGATACAGCGTTATTTATTCCCCGTACAGTTACGCCGTTACAATACCGTACACAACAGCACAGTTTAACTGTACACTACCGTACACACTAAAATACACACGAAATAGCTTCCGTGATCCATACAACATGGATGGAGTCTGATTGGTCGCGGCTTACTTGCTTGCTTTGTGTTTCACGTTAATTTATCGTCGATGCCGGTTGCCCATATGAGCGACGCCTCCTGAAGAGATTAGTCATTTTAGACGTTGGAGGATAGTGCAATGATACAGACAGAGATCCATTCCAGAATCTCCTCTGATTCTTTTACGTGCACAATATAAAGCACCGACACGAGACCTCGGTTTAATGTCCCATCTGAAAGACTGTTAATTTGATTAGGATCAGACGGGGGATCGAACCTGCGATCCATGGATTACCAATCCACCGTGTTACAACTGGACTACAGATCCGTCTGTATTAAACATTTAACATTGCTTGTTTTTGACTCATCGACATATTTAGTTTGTGTCAGTCATGCATTATTGTCGAACGTCAAGTATTTAAATCAATAAAATACTAAATACCCATCACCCTAGTTCATACCTTGTTGGAAAGCTCTCAATGGACATATTTTTGTATCGTTTCACTAATTTCGTATTGTTAACTCATACACAATAATTTGCATTCGATCACAGAGTCTGTGTATGCGTTCAATATTTTCGATGTCTTTTCAAATAGGCGTCCCAAATAATTGAACCATATTCAAGTATAGATCTTACCAAAGCTATGCAGGCTGTCTTTCTGTATGTATGAAGGAATGCTGAAGGATGTTACCTCGGAACTCAACATTGAATTGGCTGTTCGATTAGCGCAGTGGTTAGCGCGCTCGCTTCTCACCAATGCGACCCTGGTTCGATCCTCGGACAGGGAAGTATGTGATATGGTACGATGGTCGCCAGATCGGACAGATGGGTTTTCTCCGGGTACTCCGGTTTCCTCCCACATGAATGACCATATATACGCTTACATCCGAGCCAACGAGAGTGATTAATATAAGTTGTTCAAACGTTTTTTTTTTTTGTTTTTTTTTTTTTTTGTTTTTTTTTGGTGAAGCAGAGCTTCTTTTATTCAAATATATTTATATGTACATATATAGAGCAATGATACACAACAAGCAAATGTAAGTACTACTGTAAATACATTGTATGTAATTATACTAGTAATATAAATGACTGTAAAAGTACTATTAAATATTTTCATGAACCTTTTTGAAAAATGTTATATTAATCTTTTTAAATTGGTAGTAAAGGTGCATGATTTCAAATTCTGATTTAAAAACTTTGTATATATCGTAGTCTTTTGTCCAATTGTCACTTGCAAAATATGATTTGTATATACTAAAACCTACTATGGTTAAAACGATATTGATATAAAAATAATCTGATTCGATAAGTTTGTATCCAAAGATCAAATTTCTTATATTCCTCATGTTTCTTTGAATTCCGCATTTATAAAGAGGATCTTGTATTTTCATCCAAAATAAATTTACCGATGTGCAATTGATCAAAAGATGCTCGTAATCCTCAAACACGTTGCACTTTACACACATTGGCGTTTGAGACATATTCCAAGCATATCGTATATGCCCACTTGTAAATATTTTGTTAATCACTCTAAATTTATATTGTTTATGTCGATTATCAGGAATATTTTTAATGAATAGATACACATAGTCCCATTCTATTTGATGGTTAATTTTATTTGACCAGAAGTTTTGTATAAATTTTGTTAATTAGTGTATGATAAATCGCTCTAGTATCTAATGTTTCTATCGGTTTTCCATCAACTTTTAAAAATTTACTAGTTTTAACTTTTGTTCTATAAGATTCTTCGGATTTCATTGCTTCTTTCCATGACTTCGGTATTGCTTTATATATTTGGTTCAGTTCTGCTAAGCAGTTTCTTTTATCTATAAGTTTGTCTAAAATTATATTCGGATCAATTTCCCCGTTTGTGTTTAAAATGTCATTGACAAAAATAATGTTCGAATCTATCCAGTTATTGAAAACCAGACATTTATTATTTATTTTTATGAACATGTTTCCCCATATCACTTGCCTTCTTGTCCACTCAAAATATTTTATATCTGGAGGCTTTTCCTTAGTTTTAATTCTCAGCCAAAGTTCTATTAAGTTTTTGTAAAAGTCTGAAACTTTAGTTAAATTAATGTTTTTGACACTATCCAAATTACTGTGTCAATCTTTGCCAAAATCTTTTAAAAAATAGTTTGGTATTACTTTCCAGTTTGCCTCCAATTTATCTGTTAAACATTTGATCCACTTAAATTTTATGGAAGTGATATATGAATCAGTATCTATCATATTTATGCCACCATTTATTGTATCACCAATTAATGTACTTCGTTTAATTTTCTCTCCCTTTTTATTCCAAAGGAACATTGTGTTTATATTTTTTATGATTTTTTTGGGTACGATTAGAGAATGGAACAAGTACGTAAATTTTGGAATCAATAGAGTTTTAATGATTTGTACTTTTCCGTAAATTGTCATTTTACGTTTCATCCATTTGTCTATTAGTTTTTGACATTCTGTTAATTTTGAACTCCAATTTAGTGATGAACATTCTTCTGTATTTGTTCCAAAGTATACTCCTAGCGCTTTGATTGGTTTATTTGGCCATGTTATATTCCCTGTTGTGTCTGTTTTTAATTGATTACTCCCTATCCACATAGCTTCTGTTTTGGTCTTATTAAGCTCAAGTCCTGAATGTTTGCCAAATTGCTCAACGAGTTTTAATGCATTATTAATATCATGGTTTGATTTCAAGAATAAAGTTGTGTCGTCCGCTAGTTGTGATATTTTTATATTTTTCCTACTATTTTTTATTTTAATACCTACAATTTCATCTGATTTACGTATTCGTATGGCTAGAACTTCGACTGCTATTATAAATAACAGTGCTGATAATGGGCATCCCTGTTTAATGCCTCGATTTAGATTGAATGTTTGAGACCTGTGTCCATTATTGAAGGTACATGATTTAATATCGAAATAAATAGTTTCAACCCATTGAATAAAATTTGATTTAAAACCAAATTGCTTCAAAACCTGTATTAAAAAATTCCATTCTAAAGTATCGAATGCTTTCCGGAAATCTAAAAATAGAATTGATCCTTCAGTTTGAAGTTTCTCGGAATAGTCGATGACATCTTGTATAAGTCGTATGTTATATCCAATAAATCTATTTTTAATATATCCTTGTTGGTCCAAACTTACAATCTTATGAATAATTTTCTGTAATCTGTTTGCTAAGGCACGAGTAGCTATTTTTAAGTCTACGCAAAGTAACGATATTGGTCTATAATTCTCTAAAGATAAATGATCACCCTTTTTATACACCAAAGACAAGCAACTAATGTTTTGTGAGTGAGATATTTTTTTTTAAGAAAACTATCATTAAAGGAATCTGTGAGAATATTTCCAACACTGTACCAAAACTCTTTGTAAAATTCGGCCGGGAGGCCGTCAATACCTGGGCTTTTATTAGTTTTCATTGCAAAAACGGCTTTCTTAATTTCTATAGTAAATAGACCTTCACACATATCTGCATCTGTTTCAGTGAGTTTTTGTTCGTATTGTGTATTTTCTAGATATGATTCTAATCGTTCTGTGTCATTTTTATTCGATGTATATAATTTTCTGTAAAAATTAACTGTTTCATTCAAAATCGATGTTTCATCTGTAATTATTTCATCATTAATTTTTAGTGAGTGTATTGATTTTCTTGTTTGCCTAGATTTTTCAAGGTTTAGGAAGTATTTTGTGTTTTTTTCTCCGTGTTCAATAAAATTTATTCGGGATCTTATTTGTGCACCTTTAGCTTTAACTTCATATATTTCTTGTATTTCAAATTCTAAATTTTGAATTTCTAGTCTAGTGGAATCAGATTCAGTGTCATTACTCTCTAGTAATGTTCTAAGTGTTTTTTCTAAGTCAATTATTTTATTTCTCCTTTCATTTGCTTTTGTTTTTGAATATTGAATTGATGCATTTTTAATTTCAATTTTACAAAATTCCCAAAAATCAGTTTTAGACACCTTATCTTTATATGTGTTTTCACATTTCGTTATTGTGTTTTCTATTAATGTTTTAAACATATTGTCACTAAGGTACATTGTATTCAGTTTCCAATACCCTGGTCCGCGTTTGGCTGGTTTTGATACTTTTAATGATATAGCTTGATGGTCTGTACATTTGATGCATGCTGGTCTTATATCGGCACTTAAAATGAAAGGCATCGCATTTTCCTCAATCAACCAATAATAAATTCTGTTTTTTTCGGAACCGTTTCGTCTTCTCCAAGTAAATTGTGTTTTACTATCATTAAAAAGTTTCCATATGTCTTTTAGTTTGTTTGATGTAATAAAATGTGCAAGTCCTTTGCCAGGTGTTGATTTAGAGTTATTGTTAATGTTATATCTATCAGAGCGTTGCAATATATCGTTTATATCACCGCCAGTTATCATATATCCTTGTGCATTTTCACTCAGTAGTTTATCTATATTATAAAAAAAATTGTTTCTCAGTATTTTATCATTATTTGCATAAATGTTGAGAATAGTATACGTATTATTGTCGATAGAAATATTGATAAGTATGTAGTGCCCATTTGCGTCTACTAACGAATCTATTAGTTCAAGGTTCACAGATTTATTAATAAAAATAGAACACCCCCTGTTGGAGGTAGTACCGAACGAGTGAAACATTTTCCAGTCATTAAATTCTAATGATATTAGATTGGTTATATCATCTGTAAAATGTGTTTCTTGTAGTAATAATATATGAACTTTTTGTGTGACAATGTATTCAGATAGTCGTCCACGTTTATTCTTACACCGAATTCCTTGAACATTCAAGGATAGAAAATGTATGAACTTACTCATAATTTATCAAATATCATTAAGATTGTAGCATCTGTTTTCAATAATATGACAAAATATTCGATAACTCCTGTGTGGAATACAAGGATTAGTCCCTTACCGAAATAAATATTGAAACGCAAAGAAGCAAAAACTATCGTATTTAACTGATGCAGACCATCTCCGTACATACTGATTTAGGTAGCTTTCCATAAAGCATGCACACACATGTAGAGATGTAAAGCATATAACAATGGAATAATCAAACATAAATGCACATATTGTTGTTCTATATACAAAACTAACCGTATGATCATTCAGATATATACAAGCAAAAGTGGTAATTGTATGCACTGGTAACGAGGTATATATCCTCCGTTTACATACATATTGAGCTGTCTTTATTAAAACAACAGATATACCGTTTAGATAGCCAGAATCAACAAAAAGTTGTATCAAATATACCCAATGCATAATAGCGGAATGACTTATTTCATCCATTGCTATAAAAGCATAGTTCATTTTCGAATATATGAATTGTACTAACAAAATGTATATAGACATTATAATCCAATGCATAATAGCGGAATGAAGTATTTCATTCACTGCTATAAAAGCATAATTCATTTTCCACCATATAAAATGTAACAAAAGCATAAACATTATAAACTGCATACTAACGGAATTAATTATTTCATTCACTGTTATAAAATCATAATTCGCTTTAGAAAAAATAAAGTGTAACAAGAGCAGATACCCGTATATAAATAGTATACACATATTGTATACCCAATGCATAGTAGCTGAATGACGTACTTCATGCAATGCTATGAAAGCATAATTCATTTTCGAAGATATAAAATCTTACAAGAGCTTTATATATAAATCTTATAGACATTCTATATACAATGCACACGTATACGTGCATATTATATACACCTTATTCCTGCAATTCCTGTTGAGGTATTTCAGAAATATTTTACAAGCTATTATTATGCATGCGTTTTCTATGACCGTATTATAAGTATTGTTATTATTAGTTATACCATTATTTGGTCTCAATGAGTTGATGTGTCGGACGTAGATATCGTACCAAGTAGTAAAACCATTGACCATTAAATGTAGGTCATGCATAAACCGTGCAGAGTTAACACGTGTAGTCTGCTCGGTTAAGAATATGTAACAGATCCACATTTTTATCTATTATATAAATAGATAGATATTTCGTATACACATAATATCTTAACAAATCTTTAAACATTATTTTACAAGGTATAGTATTTTTGTAAGTTATATACATTTGTTTTCTATATATTGTATCATACGTAATTTTACTATATGTCTTCTTGTTATCACCAATTTGCATCATGATATTTTTAGACATTTAATTATTTTGTTCATTCAAGTTCGCAAAATTATAATCATAGTCCGTATTCATTCCGTATTTAGTCATCGATAACTGTTCATCACAAAACACTCTCATGTCAGTTAAATTGTAGCTCGCTGCCATGTTTTCTCGGTTTCTTGGATTCATCATGAAGAATTTCAGCGGGCGTCGGTGGTGATCTTACAATTGACCCACTTTTCTGTTTAGTCGGTGTATCACTTAATTTCCCGTGTTCCACGTACTTGTCCAAGTTTTGTTCTGTTATTTGTGTCTGTTTCTGCTTATTTTTGCGTTTAGCAGACTTCGTTCTTTGTGGGGTTTCGGGGGCTATGCGGGGTGGCATACTATTTGGTTTACCCGAGGACGAATCTACGCTTTTAGTGTCTGGTATCCTGGACGCATCGGCGCCTTTTATGTCTGATGTCGGTGTATTTTCGTCCTCAGATGAGCTTTCAGAGGCCTCTGAAGGGTCAACTGAGGATGTGTTATTGACTTCACACTGCCCTCTTTTATGACCAGATGTGAAGCATTGTGTGCATTTCCAATCGTTTGTACATGCATGTAGTGTGTGACCCACTTCTGGGCATTTAGAACATTTGAGGCTTTTGCTTACTTGTCCTCTGTGTATAACTTGTGCATTGAATTGCCCAAAGTTCATAAATCTGTTCAACGGTGTTGACATCGTGGAGGCTTTCACAATAACGAAACGGTCTCCAGTCTCGCAATTAGTCAAGCGGCCGTCGATGCGAAGTTTTTCTCTATATATTTTGATAACTTCAATTCCTTTCAATACAATTTCACGTGCAATAATGCCGTCGTCTGCGGATAGCGGGATATTTTGTACCCTTATTCGTATTGTTTTTCATAGTCCAAACGTTGTGGATTTGTTATTAGCACAGGGAGAGATTTCCCCCTTAGTGTTACCCCCTCTGTCATCAATGCCGCTTTGTCGGCCAGGTTATCTAGGTATATTCTCCACATACCTCGTACACGCTGCAGCCCTGTTATATGTGTAGGGTCTATTACCTCTGCAATGCTTTTGTTCATTTCTTCATGCTTTAACCAGTCTTGTATAGGTAGTTTAGTTTTCCCAAATAGGCTACTCTCCTGGAAGAATATATTTTGTGTATTCGTGTTTACATGTTCACTTACTTGTGTCATTGTTTGGCTATTTATTCCGTCCACTACAGACATTTTATCCAGATTTATATATACACGTTTATATATATCTTTATCACAGAGTTTATTTCACTTATTATTTCACTTATATCTCTATTTATTAATAAAGATAAGTTATTTTCTCACGACGATAGAAAACACTGCCTTAGCTGTGTCGCTTACGTCGCTTGTTGTTCAAACTTGCTTCGCAATCGTTGTAAAATAAATAAAGTATAAAAAAACAAACATTGAATATTTGCATCGATGAACGTATGTGCCCTGATTGTATACATTTTCGCATGAGGATTTCCAACGCCCACTCGAAGATTAGGTCATGCGCATTCGCAGTGTTAGCCAGTGTTTGCCACGAGATAAGGCGTGGCGTGTCTTACACAGTTTACGCTGTTCCAAGGATGATCTATTTACCTGTTCCGGCAGACGATACGTTGCAAATCTGGACTAAAACTTTTTAAATGCAGTGTGTTATATATTCTTTGTGTAATTGAAAATAATAATTAATGTAAATATAAGTAATGCATCGCAGGTTAATAGTTTCCATCGGGGTATGAACTACATTGGGCGTGCTTAAAGTTAGCGTGGATGCCTTTGACATTCATTCCTTAACACAAGCCGAAAAAGAAATGTTTCTTAGAATTTAGAGTGTTTGTTTATTATAGTGTCACCCCTATTCAAAGGGCCAGCCATGTTGACATATGAGACACAACTGAACATCAGTACTTCCCGAATCCTATCCTTGAAGGCCAGGCGCCTGGCTGATTGGCAATCGATAATCACTTATTTAACTAGCTAATGGTTCATCGACCATTCGAACCATCGCCCTATCGCACCGTAGGCGGACGCCTTAACCACTAGGCCACATAGACGGTATTATATAAAAGTGTGTTTATTATAGTGTCACTCCTATTTAAAGGGCCAGCCATTTCTGACTTATGAGACACCTCTTTTTATGAACATCAGTACTTCCCGAATCATATGCTTGTATGCCAGGCTGGTAGGCAATTGGTAACCATTATTTAACTAGCTGGCTGCTCACCAACCGGCCATATCAGAACGAACCCTTGACTAGTTTCGAACCTTCGACATCCCGCTCCGTAGGCGGACGCCTTAACCACTAGGTCACGGAGACGGTAATTATATATATATATATATATATATATATATATATATATATTCAGAGCTGGTGTAGGCCTACATTTTATTCTGAGAACGGGTGCATGAGCAGGAGCGCTTAGTGCTTTGTAGAACACATGGTGCATACGTATTTCCATCTCAGATGTGGTGTATCCTGGTTTAATTGGACATCATACATGGTTATATAAATACTATATCTCCTCAGAACTGAACTGACGGATATGTAGTCCAGTGGTAACACGCTGGACTGGTATTCCAGAGATCGCAGGTTCGATCCCCCGTCTGACCCTAATAAAATTAACAGTCTTTCAGATGGGACGTTAAACCGAGGTCTTGTGTCGGTGCTTTACACCGTGCACGTAAAAGAACCAGAGGAGATTCTGGAATGGGTCTCTGTCTGTATCATGCACTATCCTCCAAAATCTAAAATAACTAATCTCTTCACGAGGCGTCGCTCATATGGGCAACCGGTAGCGACGATAAATAAACGTAAAACACACACACAACTGAACTGGTGTACTCCATTAATCGCAGATGCATACTTGTTATCTTCAGACCAGGAGTACATTGCTGCACAGATCTCCTCGCAGACCTGTTTTGTAACTAATTAATTGTACATTTTGTAATTCAATCACAATGGCTGTATATTAAAGAACTGGCATTGGCATAACATATGTGTCCGCCTCCGTGGTCGAGTAGTTACGGTCGCTGACCTGTATACCACTGTGACCTATCACCACTGATGGTCACGGGTTCGAGCCGCGCCCACACTGTGTCTCTTTATATGAAACAGTTGGGAGTTCCTTACGGAGGTTGGTGCACCAAGTACTGGTTAACCGCTGGAATCTGCCCAGGAAACTTGTTGTTAGGTAAATAAATTATAACATATGTTAGCTGAGCTGCACGGCTTGGTAATGTATGTCGTCATAATTATGATACGCATTATGGAACTAGTGTAGAGTCGTACATGCGCTCAGTCTGGATGCCTTTACACATTGTAGACATTTAATGTCTGGAGGTTATAGCACTTTTCTCCAATCTCAAACTCAGTCTCGAGCTTCTGATTGGTTGAGCCAAGGGCAAATAACCAATCAAATGTCTTGATCTT
The DNA here is from genome assembly GCA_014843695.1 of Archivesica marissinica. Lineage (NCBI taxonomy): Eukaryota > Metazoa > Mollusca > Bivalvia > Venerida > Vesicomyidae > Archivesica > Archivesica marissinica. The sequence goes on from CM026395.1 coordinate 4,646,020, forward strand.
GAGTTTGAGATCTGAGAAAAAGTTTTATAACATCTGGGCCAGAACTACCTTACAGTTTCAAGTCTTAGGTTATACACATTTATATTAGCTCGATTTCGTGGTTAACACGTTGAACTAATTTAATTAACAAGTCTTTCAGATGGTACTTTAATCTGAGGTATCGTGTCAGTGCTGTACACCTTACAGAGGGGACTCTGGAATGGGTCTCTGTCTGTATAATTGTAGTCTGGGAACAGGCGTTGATATATTTTGCCAGGTCAGTTATATAAATATATTTTAATTACGAGATCATTAATTGGGCCGTATTGAGTTTCTGATAATATCATCTTTGTCATTTTGCCAGAAGTTAATTGATGAAAAATCGACAGACTGGAACCCAGGCTAGTATCATTGCACTACACTCCACAAATCTAAATGACTACTCTCTTCAGAGGTGTCGCTCATATGGACAACCGGTAGCGACGATAAATAAGAGTAAGACACAAACACGCCAACATTCTTCTGTTAGGCTATGCTGGACCAGATGTAATGTCCTTAACAGACGAAAGTCTGTTCTTAATGACAGGGTAGTAATACATGTAAACAACACAATTAAGAATAAATCTCTTTTAATTAATGCAAGCCCTTTATTTCTATTTCTTCTTCAGGGTTCATTATGACATTGAAATATCGCCATTGCACACGAGTGTGTATAATTCAACAATGAATATCGCCATTGCACACGAGTGTGTATAATTCAACAATGAATATCGCCATTGCACACGAGTGTGTATAATTCAACAATGAATATCGCCATTGCACACGAGTGTGTATAATTCAACAATGAATATCGCCATTGCACACGAGTGTGTATAATTCAACAATGAATATCGCCATTGCACACGAGTGTGTATAATTCAACACTGAATATCGCCATTGCACACGAGTGTGTATAATTCAACAATGAATATCGCCATTGCACACGAGTGTGTATAATTCAACAATGAATATCGCCATTGCACACGAGTGTGTATAATTCAACAATGAATATCGGCATTGCACACGAGTGTGTATAATTCAACAATGAATATCGCCATTGCACACGAGTGTGCATAATTCAACAATGAATATCGCCATTGCACACGAGTGTGTATAATTCAACAATGAATATCGCCATTGCACACGAGTGTGTATAATTCAACAATGAATATCGCCATTGCACACGAGTGTGTATAATTCAACAATGAATATCGCCATTGCACACGAGTGTGTATAATTCAACAATGAATATCGCCATTGCACACGAGTGTGTATAATTTAACAATGAATATCGCCATTGCACACGAGTGTGTATAATTCAACAATGAATATCGCCATTGCACACGAGTGTGTATAATTCAACAATGAATATCGCCATTGCACACGAGTGTGTATAATTCAACAATGAATATCGCCATTGCACACGAGTGTGTATAATTCAACAATGAATATCGCCATTGCACACGAGTGTGTATAATTCAACAATGAATATCGCCATTGCACACGAGTGTGTATAATTCAACAATGAATATCGCCATTGCACACGAGTGTGTATAATTCAACAATGAATATCGCCATTGCACACGAGTGTGTATAATTCAACAATGAATATCGCCATTGCACACGAGTGTGTATAATTCAACAATGAATATCGCCATTGCACACGAGTGTGTATAATTCAACAATGAATATCGCCATTGCACACGAGTGTGTATAATTCAACAATGAATATCGCCATTGCACACGAGTGTGTATAATTCAACAATGAATATCGCCATTGCACACGAGTGTGTATAATTCAACAATGAATATCGCCATTGCACACGAGTGTGTATAATTCAACAATGAATATCGGCATTGCACACGAGTGTGTATAATTCAACAATGAATATCGCCATTGCACACGAGTGTGCATAATTCAACAATGAATATCGCCATTGCACACGAGTGTGTATAATTCAACAATGAATATCGCCATTGCACACGAGTGTGTATAATTCAACAATGAATATCGCCATTGCACACGAGTGTGTATAATTCAACAATGAATATCGCCATTGCACACGAGTGTGTATAATTCAACAATGAATATCGCCATTGCACACGAGTGTGTATAATTCAACAATAAATATCGCCATTGCACACGAGTGTGTATAATTCAACAATGAATATCGCCATTGCACACGAGTGTGTATAATTCAACAATGAATATCGCCATTGCACACGAGTGTGTATAATTCAACAATGAATATCGCCATTGCACACGAGTGTGTATAATTCAACAACAAATATCGCCATTGCACACGAGTGTGTATAATTCAACAATGAATATCGCCATTGCACACGAGTGTGTATAATTCAACAATGAATATCGCCATTGCACACGAGTGTGTATAATTCAACAATGAATATCGCCATTGCACACGAGTGTGTATAATTCAACAATGAATATCGCCATTGCACACGAGTGTGTATAATTCAACAATGAATATCGCCATTGCATACGAGTGTGTATAATTCAACAATGAATATCGCCATTGCACATGAGTGTGTATAATTCAACAATGAATATCGCCATTGCACACGAGTGTGTATAATTCAACAATGAATATCGCCATTGCACACGAGTGTGTATAATTCAACAATGAATATCGCCATTGCACACGAGTGTGTATAATTCAACAATGAATATCGCCATTGCACACGAGTGTGTATAATTCAACAATGAATATCGCCATTGCACACGAGTGTGTATAATTCAACAATGAATATCGCCATTGCACACGAGTGTGTATAATTCAACAATGAATATCGCCATTGCACACGAGTGTGTATAATTCAACAATGAATATCGCCATTGCACACGAGTGTGTATAATTCAACAATGAATATCGGCATTGCACACGAGTGTGTATAATTCAACAATGAATATCGCCATTGCACACGAGTGTGTATAATTCAACAATGAATATCGCCATTGCACACGAGTGTGTATAATTCAACAATGAATATCGCCATTGC
>CM026395.1:4650058-4665426 GCA_014843695.1 Archivesica marissinica
ATATATACATTGATTATTACACTTACAGTCCTCTCCTGCTGGTACCCAGGAACTGTATGCATATATACATTGACTATTACACTTACAGTCCTCTCCTGCTGGTACCCAAGAACTGTATGTATATATACATTGATTATTACACTTACAGTCCTCTCCTGCAGGTACCCAAGAACTGTATGTATATATACATTGATTATTACACTTACAGTCCTCTCCTGCTGGTACCCAAGAACTGCATGCATATATACATTGATTATTACACTTACAGTCCTCTCCTGCTGGTACCCAGGAACTGTATGTATATATACATTGATTATTACACTTACAGTCCTCTCCTGCTGGTACCCAGGAACTGTATGTATATATACATTGATTATTACACTTACAGTCCTCTCCTGCTGGTACCCAAGAACTGTATGTATATATACATTGATTATTACACTTACAGTCCTCTCCTGCTGGTACCCAAGAACTGTATGCATATATACATTGATTATTACACTTACAGTCCTCTCCTGCTGGTACCCAGAACTGTATGTATATATACATTGATTATTACACTTACAGTCCTCTCCTGCTGGTACCCAAGAACTGTATGTATATATACATTGATTATTACACTTACAGTCCTCTCCTGCAGGTACCCAGGAACTGTATGTATATATACATTGATTATTACACTTACAGTCCTCTCCTGCTGGTACCCAGGAACTGTATGTATATATACATTGATTATTACACTTACAGTCCTCTCCTGCTGGTACCCAAGAACTGTATGCATATATACATTGATTATTACACTTACAGTCCTCTCCTGCTGGTACCCAGGAACTGTATGTATATATACATTGATTATTACACTTACAGTCCTCTCCTGCTGGTACCCAAACTGATATATATACATTGACTCTCCTGCGGTACCCAGGAACTGTATGTATATATACATTGATATTACACTACAGTCCTCTCCTGCTGGTACCCAGGAACTGTATGTATATATACATTGATATTACACTTACATCCTCTCCTGCTGGTACCCAAGAACTGTATGCATATATACATTGATTATTACACTTACAGTCCTCTCCTGCTGGTACCCAGGAACTGTATGCATATATACATTGATTATTACACTTACAGTCCTCTCCTGCTGGTACCCAGGAACTGTATGCATATATACATTGACTCTCCTGCTGGTACCCAGGAACTGTATGTATATATACATTGACTCTCCTGCTGGTACCCAGGAACTGCATGTATATATACATTGATTTACACTTACATTACTCTCCTGCTGGTACCCAGGAACTGTATGTATATATACATTGATTATTACACTTACAGTCCTCTCCTGCTGGTACCCAGGAACTGTATGTATATATACATTGATTATTACACTTACAGTCCTCTCCTGCTGGTACCCAAGAACTGTATGTATATATACATGACTCTCCTGCTGGTACCCAAGAACTGTATGTATATATACATTGATTATTACACTTACAGTCCTCTCCTGCTGGTACCCAGGAACTGTATGCATATATACATTGACTCTCCTACCCAAAACTAATATATACATTACTCTCCTCACCCAAACAAAATACATTGACTCCTGCTGGTACCCAAGAACTGTATGCATATATACATTGACTCTCCTGCTGGTACCCAAGAACTGCATGTATATATACATTGATTATTACACTTACAGTCCTCTCCTGCTGGTACCCAGGAACTGTATGCATATATACATTGATTATTACACTTACAGTCCTCTCCTGCTGGTACCCAAGAACTGTATGCATATATACATTGACTCTCCTGCTGGTACCCAGGAACTGCATGTATATATACATTGATTATTACACTTACAGTCCTCTCCTGCTGGTACCCAGGAACTGTATGTATATATACATTGATTATTACACTTACAGTCCTCTCCTGCTGGTACCCAAGAACTGTATGTATATATACATTGATTATTACACTTACAGTCCTCTCCTGCTGGTACCCAGGAACTGTATGCATATATACATTGATTATTACACTTACAGTCCTCTCCTGCTGGTACCCAAGAACTGTATGTATATATACATTGATTATTACACTTACAGTCCTCTCCTGCTGGTACCCAAGAACTGTATGTATATATACATTGACTATTACACTTACAGTCCTCTCCTGCTGGTACCCAAGAACTGTATGTATATATACATTGATTATTACACTTACAGTCCTCTCCTGCTGGTACCCAGGAACTGTATGTATATATACATTGATTATTACACTTACAGTCCTCTCCTGCTGGTACCCAAGAACTGTATGCATATATACATTGATTATTACACTTACAGTCCTCTCCTGCAGGTACCCAGGAACTGTATGTATATATACATTGATTATTACACTTACAGTCCTCTCCTGCTGGTACCCAGGAACTGTATGTATATATACATTGATTATTACACTTACAGTCCTCTCCTGCTGGTACCCAAGAACTGTATGCATATATACATTGATTATTACACTTACAGTCCTCTCCTGCTGGTACCCAGGAACTGTATGCATATATACATTGATATTACACTTACAGTCCTCTCCTGCTGGTACCCAGGAACTGTATGTATATATACATTGATTATTACACTTACAGTCCTCTCCTGCTGGTACCCAGGAACTGTATGTATATATACATTGATTATTACACTTACAGTCCTCTCCTGCTGGTACCCAGGAACTGTATGCATATATACATTGATTATTACACTTACAGTCCTCTCCTGCTGGTACCCAGGAACAACTGTATGCATATATACATTGACTATTACACTTACAGTCCTCTCCTGCTGGTACCCAAGAACTGTATGTATATATACATTGATTATTACACTTACAGTCCTCTCCTGCTGGTACCCAAGAACTGTATGCATATATACATTGATTATTACACTTACAGTCCTCTCCTGCTGGTACCCAGGAACTGTATGCATATATACATTGATTATTACACTTACAGTCCTCTCCTGCAGGTACCCAGGAACTGTATGTATATATACATTGACTATTACACTTACAGTCCTCTCCTGCTGGTACCCAGGAACTGTATGTATATATACATTGATTATTACACTTACAGTCCTCTCCTGCTGGTACCCAGGAACTGTATGTATATATACATTGACTATTACACTTACAGTCCTCTCCTGCTGGTACCCAAGAACTGTATGTATATATACATTGATTATTACACTTACAGTCCTCTCCTGCTGGTACCCAAGAACTGTATGTATATATACATTGATTATTACACTTACAGTCCTCTCCTGCTGGTACCCAGGAACTGTATGCATATATACATTGACTATTACACTTACAGTCCTCTCCTGCAGGTACCCAGGAACTGTATGTATATATACATTGATTATTACACTTACAGTCCTCTACTGCTGGTACCCAGGAACTGTATGCATATATACATTGACTATTACACTTACAGTCCTCTCCTGCTGGTACCCAAGAACTGTATGTATATATATACATTGATTATTACACTTACAGTCCTCTCCTGCTGGTACCCAGGAACTGCATGTATAATATATACATTGACTATTACACGTACAGTCCTCTCCTGCTGGTACCCAAGTACTGTATGCATATATACATTGATTATTACACTTACAGTCCTCTCCTGCTGGTACCCAAGAACTGTATGTATATATACATTGATTATTACACTTACAGTCCTCTCCTGCAGGTACCCAGGAACTGTATGTATATATACATTGATTATTACACTTACAGTCCTCTCCTGCTGGTACCCAGGAACTGTATGCATATATACATTGATTATTACACTTACAGTCCTCTCCTGCTGGTACCCAAGAACTGTATGCATATATACATTGATTATTACACTTACAGTCCTCTCCTGCTGGTACTCAGGAACTGTATGTTTATATACATTGATTATTACACTTACAGTCCTCTCCTGCTGGTACCCAAGAACTGCATGTATATATACATTGACTCTCCTGCAGGTACCCAGGAACTGTATGTATATATACATTGATTATTACACTTACAGTCCTCTCCTGCAGGTACCCAGGAACTGTATGTATATATACATTGATTATTACACTTACAATCCTCTCCTGCTGGTACCCAAGAACTGCATCCATATATACATTGATTATTACACTTACAGTCCTCTCCTGCTGGTACCCAGGAACTGTATGTTTATATACATTGATTATTACACTTACAGTCCTCTCCTGCTGGTACCCAGGAACTGTATGCATATATACATTGACTCTCCTGCTGGTACCCAGGAACTGTATGCATATATACATTGACTCTCCTGCTGGTACCCAGGAACTGTATGCATATATACATTGACTCCTTCTGGTACCCAGGAACTGTATGCATATATACATTGACTCTCCTGCTGGTACCCAGGAACTGTATGTATATATACATTGATTATTACACCTACAGTCCTCTCCTGCTGGTACTCAGGAACTGTATGTTTATATACATTGATTATTACACTTACAGTCCTCTCCTGCTGGTACCCAAGAACTGCATGTATATATACATTGACTCTCCTGCAGGTACCCAGGAACTGTATGTATATATACATTGATTATTACACTTACAGTCCTCTCCTGCTGGTACCCAGGAACTGTATGCATATATACATTGATTATTACACTTACAGTCCTCTCCTGCTGGTACCCAAGAACTGTATGTATATATACATTGATTATTACACTTACAGTCCTCTCCTGCTGGTACCCAGGAACTGTATGTATATATACATTGATTATTACACTTACAGTCCTCTCCTGCAGGTACCCAGAACTGTATGTATATATACATTGACTCTCCTCTGGTACCCAGGAACTGTATGTATATATACATTGATTATTACACTTACAGTCCTCTCCTGCTGGTACCCAGGAACTGTATGCATATATACATTGATTATTACACTTACAGTCCTCTCCTGCTGGTACCCAAGAACTGTATGTATATATACATTGATTATTACACTTACAGTCCTCTCCTGCTGGTACCCAGGAACTGTATGTATATATACATTGACTATTACACTTACAGTCCTCTCCTGCAGGTACCCAGGAACTGTATGTATATATACATTGACTCTCCTACTGGTACCCAGGAACTGTATGTATATATACATTGATTATTACACTTACAGTCCTCTCCTGCTGGTACCCAGGAACTGTATGCATATATACATTGATTATTACACTTACAGTCCTCTCCTGCTGGTACCCAGGAACTGTATGCATATATACATTGATTATTACACTTACAGTCCTCTCCTGCTGGTACCCAGGAACTGCATGTATATATACATTGACTCTCCTACTGGTACCCAAGAACTGCATGTATATATAAATTGATTATTACACTTACAGTCCTCTCCTGCTGGTACCCAGGAACTGTATGTATATATACATTGATTATTACACTTACAGTCCTCTCCTGCTGGTACCCAGGAACTGTATGTATATATACATTGATTATTACACTTACAGTCCTCTCCTGCAGTACACAGGAACTGTATGTATATATACATTGACTCTCCTGCTGGTACCCAAGAACTGTACATTGATTATTACACTTACAGTCCTCTCCTGCTGGTACCCAGGAACTGTATGTATATATACATTGATTATTACACTTACAGTCCTCTCCTGCTGGTACCCAGGAACTGTATGTATATATACATTGATTATTACACTTACAGTCCTCTCCTGCAGGTACCCAGGAACTGTATGTATATATACATTGATTATTACACTTACAGTCCTCTCCTGCTGGTACCCAGAAACTGTATGCATATATACATTGACTATTACACTTACAGTCCTCTCCTGCTGGTACCCAAGAACTGTATGTATATATACATTGATTATTACACTTACAGTCCTCTCCTGCTGGTACCCAGGAACTGCATGTATAATATATACATTGACTATTACACTTACAGTCCTCTCCTGCTGGTACCCAAGAACTGTATGCATATATACATTGATTATTACACTTACAGTCCTCTCCTGCAGGTACCCAGGAACTGTATGTATATATACATTGATTATTACACTTACAGTCCTCTCCTGCTGCTACCCAGGAACTGTATGCATATATACATTGATTATTACACCACTTACAGTCCTCTCGTGCTGGTACCCAAGAACTGTATGCATATATACATTGATTATTACACTTACAGTCCTCTCCTGCTGGTACCCAGGAACTGTATGTATATATACATTGACTCTCCTGCTGGTACCCAGGAACTGCATGTATATATACATTGACTCTCCTACTGGTACCCAAGAACTGCATGTATATATAAATTGATTATTACACTTACAGTCCTCTCCTGCTGGTACCCAGGAACTGTATGCATATATACATTGACTATTACACTTACAGTCCTCTCCTGCTGGTACCCAGGAACTGTATTTATATATACATTGATTATTACACTTACAGTCCTCTCCTGCTGGTACCCAGGAACTGTATGTATATATACATTGACTCTCCTACTGGTACCCAGGAACTGCATGTATATATACATTGATTGTTACACTTACATTTCTCTCCTGCTGGTACCCAGGAACTGTATGTATATATACATTGATTATTACACTTGCAGTCCTCTCCTGCTGGTACCCAAGAACTGTATGTATATATACATTGATTATTACACTTACAGCCCTCTCCTACTGGTACCCAAGAACTGTATGTATATATACATTGACTATTACACTTACAGTCCTCTCCTGCTGGTACCCAAGAACTGTATGTATATATACATTGATTATTAAACTTACAGTCCTCTCCTGCTGGTACCCAGGAACTGTATGCATATATACATTGACTATTACACTTACAGTCCTCTCCTGCTGGTACCCAAGAACTGCATGTATATATATACATTGATTATTACACTTACAGTCCTCTCCTGCTGGTACCCAGGAACTGTATGCATATATACATTGATTATTACACCACTTACAGTCCTCTCGTGCTGGTACCCAAGAACTGTATGCATATATACATTGACTCTCCTGCTGGTACCCAGGAACTGCATGTATATATACATTGACTCTCCTAATGGTACCCAAGAACTGCATGTATATATAAATTGATTATTACACTTACAGTCCTCTCCTGCTGGTACCCAGGAACTGTATGCATATATACATTGACTATTACACTTACAGTCCTCTCCTGCTGGTACCCAAGAACTGTATGTATATATATACATTGATTATTACACTTACAGTCCTCTCCTGCTGGTACCCAGGAACTGTATGCATATATACATTGATTATTACACCACTTACAGTCCTCTCGTGCTGGTACCCAAGAACTGTATGCATATATACATTGACTCTCCTGCTGGTACCCAGGAACTGCATGTATATATACATTGACTCTCCTAATGGTACCCAAGAACTGCATGTATATATAAATTGATTATTACACTTACAGTCCTCTCCTGCTGGTACCCAGGAACTGTATGTATATATACATTGACTCTCCTGCTGGTACCCAGGAACTGCATGTATATATACATTGACTCTCCTACTGGTACCCAAGAATTGCATGTATATATACATTGATTGTTACACTTACATTTCTCTCCTGCTGGTACCCAGGAACTGTATGTATATATACATTGATTATTACACTTGCAGTCCTCTCCTGCTGGTACCCAAGAACTGTATGTATATATACATTGATTATTACACTTACAGCCCTCTCCTACTGGTACCCAAGAACTGTATGTATATATACATTGACTATTACACTTACAGTCCTCTCCTGCTGGTACCCAAGAACTGTATGTATATATACATTGATTATTACACTTACAGTCCTCTCCTGCTGGTACCCAAGAACTGTATGTTTATATACATTGATTATTACACTTACAGTCCTCTCCTGCTGGTACCCAAGAACTGCATGTATATATACATTGACTCTCCTGCAGGTACGCAGGAACTGTATGTATATATACATTGATTATTACACTTACAGTCCTCTCCTGCTGGTACCCAGGAACTGTTTGTATATATACATTGATTATTACACTTACAGTCCTCTCCTGCTGGTACCCAAGAACTGTATGCATATATACATTGATTATTACACTTACAGTCCTCTCCTGCTGGTACCCAGGAACAGTATGCATATATACATTGATTATTACACTTACAGTCCTCTCCTGCTGGTACCCAGGAACTGTATGCATATATACATTGATTATTACACTTACAGTCCTCTCCTGCAGGTACCCAGGAACTGTTTGTATATATACATTGATTATTACACTTACAGTCCTCTCCTGCTGGTACCCAAGAACTGTATGCATATATACATTGATTATTACACTTACAGTCCTCTCCTGCTGGTACCCAGGAACTGTATGCATATATACATTGATTATTACACTTACAGTCCTCTCCTGCAGGTACCCAGGAACTGTATGTATATATACATTGACTATTACACTTACAGTCCTCTCCTGCAGGTACCCAGGAACTGTATGTATATATACATTGATTATTACACTTACAGTCCTCTACTGCTGGTACCCAGGAACTGTATGCATATATACATTGACTATTACACTTACAGTCCTCTCCTGCTGGTACCCAAGAACTGTATGTATATATATACATTGATTATTACACTTACAGTCCTCTCCTGCTGGTACCCAAGAACTGTATGCATATATACATTGATTATTACACTTACAGTCCTCTCCTGCTGGTACCCAGGAACTGTATGCATATATACATTGATTATTACACTTACAGTCCTCTCCTGCAGGTACCCAGGAACTGTATGTATATATACATTGACTATTACACTTACAGTCCTCTCCTGCAGGTACCCAGGAACTGTATGTATATATACATTGATTATTACACTTACAGTCCTCTACTGCTGGTACCCAGGAACTGTATGCATATATACATTGACTATTACACTTACAGTCCTCTCCTGCTGGTACCCAAGAACTGTATGTATATATATACATTGATTATTACACTTACAGTCCTCTCCTGCTGGTACCCAGGAACTGCATGTATAATATATACATTGACTATTACACGTACAGTCCTCTCCTGCTGGTACCCAAGTACTGTATGCATATATACATTGATTATTACACTTACAGTCCTCTCCTGCTGGTACCCAAGAACTGTATGTATATATACATTGATTATTACACTTACAGTCCTCTCCTGCAGGTACCCAGGAACTGTATGTATATATACATTGATTATTACACTTACAGTCCTTTCCTGCTGGTACCCAGGAACTGTATGCATATATACATTGATTATTACACCACTTACAGTCCTCTCGTGCTGGTACCCAAGAACTGTATGCATATATACATTGATTATTACACTTACAGTCCTCTCCTGCTGGTACCCAGGAACTGTATGTATATAAACATTGACTCTCCTGCTGGTACCCAGGAACTGCATGTATATATACATTGACTCTCCTACTGGTACCCAAGAACTGCAGGTATATATACATTGACTCTCCTGCTGGTACCCAGGAACTGTATGCATATATACATTGACTCTCCTGCTGGTACCCAGGAACTGTATGCATATATACATTGACTATCCTGCTGGTACCCAAGAACTGTATGCATATATACATTGACTCTCCTGCTGGTACCCAGGAACTGTATGTATATATACTTTGATTATTACACTTACAGTCCTCTCCTGCTGGTACTCAGGAACTGTATGTTTATATACATTGATTATTACACTTACAGTCCTCTCCTGCTGGTACCCAAGAACTGCATGTATATATACATTGACTCTCCTGCAGGTACCCAGGAACTGTATGTATATATACATTGATTATTACACTTACAGTCCTCTCCTGCAGGTACCCAGGAACTGTATGTATATATACATTGATTATTACACTTACAATCCTCTCCTGCTGGTACCCAAGAACTGCATCCATATATACATTGATTATTACACTTACAGTCCTCTCCTGCTGGTACCCAGGAACTGTATGTTTATATACATTGATTATTACACTTACAGTCCTCTCCTGCTGGTACCCAGGAACTGTATGCATATATACATTGACTCTCCTGCTGGTACCCAGGAACTGTATGCATATATACATTGACTCTCCTGCTGGTACCCAGGAACTGTATGCATATATACATTGACTCCTTCTGGTACCCAGGAACTGTATGCATATATACATTGACTCTCCTGCTGGTACCCAGGAACTGTATGTATATATACATTGATTATTACACCTACAGTCCTCTCCTGCTGGTACTCAGGAACTGTATGTTTATATACATTGATTATTACACTTACAGTCCTCTCCTGCTGGTACCCAAGAACTGCATGTATATATACATTGACTCTCCTGCAGGTACCCAGGAACTGTATGTATATATACATTGATTATTACACTTACAGTCCTCTCCTGCTGGTACCCAGGAACTGTATGTATATATACATTGATTATTACACTTACAGTCCTCTCCTGCAGGTACCCAAGAACTGTATGTATATATACATTGATTATTACACTTACAGTCCTCTCCTGCTTGTACCCAAGAACTGCATCCATATATACATTGATTATTACACTTACAGTCCTCTCCTGCTGGTACCCAAGAACTGCATCCATATATACATTGATTATTACACTTACAGTCCTCTCCTGCTGGTATCCAGGAACTGTATGCATATATACATTGACTATTACACTTACAGTCCTCTCCTGCTGGTACCCAAGAACTGTATGTATATATACATTGATTATTACACTTACAGTCCTCTCCTGCTGGTACCCAAGAACTGTATGTATATATACATTGACTTTCTTACACTGAGTACATTACTCTCCTGCTGGTACCCAAGAACTGTATGTATATATACATTGATTATTACACTTACAGTCCTCTCCTGCTGGTACCCAGGAACTGTATGTATATATACATTGATTATTACACTTACAGTCCTCTCCTGCTGGTACCCAGGAACTGTATGTATATATACATTGATTATTACACTTACAGTCCTCTCCTGCTGGTACCCAAGAACTGTATGTATATATACATTGATTATTACACTTACAGTCCTCTCCTGCTGGTACCCAAGAACTGTATGTATATATACATTGATTATTACACTTACAGTCCTCTCCTGCTGGTACCCAGGAACTGTATGTATATATACATTGATTATTACACTTACAGTCCTCTCCTGCTGGTACCCAAGAACTGTATGTATATATACATTGACTCTCCTGCTGGTACCCAGGAACTGTATGTATATATACATTGATTATTACACTTACAGTCCTCTCCTGCTGGTACCCAGGAACTGTATGTATATATACATTGATTATTACACTTACAGTCCTCTCCTGCTGGTACCCAAGAACTGTATGTATATATACATTGATTATTACACTTACAGTCCTCTCCTGCTGGTACCCAGGAACTGTATGTATATATACATTGATTATTACACTTACAGTCCTCTCCTGCTGGTACCCAGGAACTGTATGTATATATACATTGACTCTCCTACTGGTACCCAAGAACTGCATGTATATATACATTGATTATTACACTTACAGTCCTCTCCTGCTGGTACCCAGGAACTGTATGTATATATACATTGACTATTACACTTACAGTCCTCTCCTGCTGGTACCCAAGAACTGTATGTATATATACATTGATTATTACACTTACAGTCCTCTCCTGCTGGTACCCAGGAACTGTATGTATATATACATTGATTATTACACTTACAGTCCTCTCCTGCTGGTACCCAGGAACTGTATGTATATATACATTGATTATTACACTTACAGTCCTCTCCTGCTGGTACCCAAGAACTGTACATTGATTATTACACTTACAGTCCTCTCCTGCTGGTACCCAGGAACTGTATGCATATATACATTGATTATTACACTTACAGTCCTCTCCTGCTGGTACCCAGGAACTGTATGTATATATACATTGACTATTACACTTACAGTCCTCTCCTGCAGGTACCCAGGAACTGTATGTATATATACATTGATTATTACACTTACAGTCCTCTCCTGCTGGTACCCAGGAACTGTATGCATATATACATTGACTATTACACTTACAGTCCTCTCCTGCTGGTACCCAAGAACTGTATGTATATATACATTGATTATTACACTTACAGTCCTCTCCTGCTGGTACCCAGGAACTGTATGTATATATACATTGACTATTACACTTACAGTCCTCTCCTGCTGGTACCCAGGAACTGTATGCATATATACATTGATTATTACACTTACAGTCCTCTCCTGCTGGTACCCAAGAACTGTATGTATATATACATTGATTATTACACTTACAGTCCTCTCCTGCAGGTACCCAGGAACTGTATGTATATATACATTGATTATTACACTTACAGTCCTCTCCTGCTGGTACCCAGGAACTGTATGCATATATACATTGATTATTACACCACTTACAGTCCTCTCCTGCTGGTACCCAAGAACTGTATGCATATATACATTGATTATTACACTTACAGTCCTCTCCTGCTGGTACCCAGGAACTGTATGTATATAAACATTGACTCTTCTGCTGGTACCCAGGAACTGCATGTATATATACATTGACTCTCCTACTGGTACCCAAGAACTGCAGGTATATATACATTGACTCTCCTGCTGGTACCCAGGAACTGTATGCATATATACATTGACTCTCCTGCTGGTACCCAGGAACTGTATGCATATATACATTGACTATCCTGCTGGTACCCAAGAACTGTATGCATATATACATTGACTCTCCTGCTGGTACCCAGGAACTGTATGTATATATACTTTGATTATTACACTTACAGTCCTCTCCTGCTGGTACCCAAGAACTGCATGTATATATACATTGACTCTCCTGCAGGTACCCAGGAACTGTATGTATATATACATTGATTATTACACTTACAGTCCTCTCCTGCAGGTACCCAGGAACTGTATGTATATATACATTGATTATTACACTTACAGTCCTCTCCTGCAGGTACCCAGGAACTGTATGTATATATACATTGATTATTACACTTACAGTCCTCTCCTGCTGGTACCCAAGAACTGCATCCATATATACATTGATTATTACACTTACAGTCCTCTCCTGCTGGTACCCAGGAACTGTATGTTTATATACATTGATTATTACACTTACAGTCCTCTCCTGCTGGTACCCAGGAACTGTATGCATATATACATTGACTCTCCTGCTGGTACCCAGGAACTGTATGCATATATACATTGACTCTCCTGCTGGTACCCAGGAACTGTATGCATATATACATTGACTCCTTCTGGTACCCAGGAACTGTATGCATATATACATTGACTCTCCTGCTGGTACCCAGGAACTGTATGTATATATACATTGATTATTACACCTACAGTCCTCTCCTGCTGGTACTCAGGAACTGTATGTTTATATACATTGATTATTACACTTACAGTCCTCTCCTGCTGGTACCCAAGAACTGCATGTATATATACATTGACTCTCCTGCAGGTACCCAGGAACTGTATGTATATATACATTGATTATTACACTTACAGTCCTCTCCTGCTGGTACCCAGGAACTGTATGTATATATACATTGATTATTACACTTACAGTCCTCTCCTGCAGGTACCCAAGAACTGTATGTATATATACATTGATTATTACACTTACAGTCCTCTCCTGCTTGTACCCAAGAACTGCATCCATATATACATTGATTATTACACTTACAGTCCTCTCCTGCTGGTACCCAAGAACTGCATCCATATATACATTGATTATTACACTTACAGTCCTCTCCTGCTGGTATCCAGGAACTGTATGCATATATACATTGACTATTACACTTACAGTCCTCTCCTGCTGGTACCCAAGAACTGTATGTATATATACATTGATTATTACACTTACAGTCCTCTCCTGCTGGTACCCAAGAACTGTATGTATATATACATTGATTATTACACTTACAGTCCTCTCCTGCTGGTACCCAAGAACTGCATCCATATATATATTGATAATTACACTTACAGTCCTCTCCTGCAGGTACCCAGGAACTGTATGCATATATACATTGACTATTACACTTACAGTCCTCTCCTGCTGGTACCCAAGAACTGTATGTATATATACATTGATTATTACACTTACAGTCCTCTCCTGCTGGTACCCAGGAACTGTATGTATATACATTGATTATTACACTTACAGTCCTCTCCTGCTGGTACCCAAGAACTGTATGCATATATACATTGATTATTACACTTACAGTCCTCTCCTGCTGGTACCCAGGAACTGTATGTATATATACATTGACTATTACACTTACAGTCCTCTCCTGCTGGTACCCAGGAACTGTATGCATATATACATTGATTATTACACTTACAGTCCTCTCCTGCTGGTACCCAGGAACTGCATGCATATATACATTGACTATTACACTTACAGTCCTCTCCTGCTGGTACCCAGGAACTGTTTCGATGCATACAAAGGTTCATGTGTAGCATCCACTGCCCAGTACAAGAAGAATGGATGCTGTTGTGAGGATTGTTTATCTATGAAGTTGATAGCTTCCTGCAATTATATTATAATATATCAGAAATGCCTCATGCTTCTTGCTTCTTGTGTGTGTTTTACGTTTATTTATCGTCGCTACCGGTTGCCCATATGAGCGACGCCTCCTGAAGAGATTAGTCATTTTAGATTTTTGGAGGATAGTGCAGTGATACAGATAGAAACGCATTCCAGAGTCTCCCCTGGTTCTTTTACGTGCACGGTGTAAAGCACCGACACGAGACCTTGGTTTAACGTCCCATCTGAAAGACTGTTAATTTTATTAGGGTCAGACGGGGGATCGAACCTGCGATCCCTGGATTACCAGTCCAGTGTGTTACCACTTGACTACAGATCCGTCTTCCTTCTTACCGCCCATACACGCCTATAAGACGACCCCCCTACTCTGGTCCTGAAATGTGTGTATTTTGACATGTTGATCAAATGAACACCGGACACAATGATAAATTGCATGTTTTTTAGTTTATACAAATTTATTTTAGCTCGATTGCGAAACAAGTTATTTCAACTTATATTAATCACTCTCGAGACCTCATTCCTGATGGAATCCAACGCCACGAGGGAGAGAGAAGATGCAGCATGAAATTTAAATGCCTTGCCTAAGGGCACAATCGTAACGGCTCCAGTGGGGCTCGAACTCCGG
>CM026395.1:4675414-4768219 GCA_014843695.1 Archivesica marissinica
GTTCCCATAATATCGTTATTTTATATCATTTCAATGGTAACTGTTATCATTTCAATATTTGCCATTGTTACCAAATTATGAATATGTATTGTTAGAAACTTTCATGTACTGTAGTCATTTCAATATTTGTCATTGTTGTTTTTCTGTTATAATTGATTATAAATTTGATTTATGTAAATAAAAGTATATCAGAATACAATGTATTATGTATTTTCTGAACTTTAACAATACCATGATTACGGGGTAATGGTAGTAAACTATGACCAAAACACAATCAACTATCCTACAGTTTATAAGACGATGCGTAATAAGTTAAAAACGCACAAAATAATGGTATGGTATTCCAATATTGTTTTTGGAGACTAGATACTATACGAAGACATTATATAGTGAATCATAATACGCTCCAGTTGATAAGAACATATCTAAACCACCACCAACGCACTGAACCATACGCAATACAACCCCATCACCATAACACTGAAACATACGCAATACAATATCCCCACCAGAACACTCAAACATATATACTTTATTATTCTACATAAAGGTATAACAAATAAAAAAAATTCAAACATTTACGGATCTACATGAAATAATTACCAAAGTATAGCTCTCATTATTTCAATTAGAAAATATAAACTTTTATATATGTACTACGTATATTTTTCCAGATATTGATGTTTGAACATTTTGCATTAAAGGGACATTGTCATAAAAAAATTGTTTTAAAGGGACACATCAATTTTTTTTTATCAGATTAACAACACAAAAATGCGATTGTAGCGTCACATATCGAAACGACGGAGACAAAAACTTAAATGACAAAGACAAAAACTGAAATGACAATGACAAAAACTGAAATAACTATGACAAAAACTGAAACGCTTGTGTCAGAAACTGAAATGCTAGTGTCAAAAACTGAAACGGTCTCTATGGAGAATTACGTGTTAAAGGGTAAAAACTGAAACGCTATTGTCAAAAACCTAAACGCTACTGTCAAAAACTGAAACGCTACTGTTAAAAACTGAAACGCTATTGTCAAACAATTGAAACGTTAGATACGGAAACTGACTGTCTCTGTCAACACTGGACCCTCAGGATGAAATGCAACATGTAAAACGAAAAATAGACAAATTATTATTCAGTGGAATTGCCAGGATTTCAGAACTCATCATAAAGACATTCTTCTGTCATTTAAATAAGGATATTCTGTACTTAGTCTTTATTATCTTAGGTAATGTTAAAAGATGAATGGGAATGTAAACACATTAACGCTATAGAGGAGAACTGATTCTATATCTCTGTAACTGACGATAAACGATTTCTAAAGATTAAATATACATAGGAAAATATAAAACTAACCTTTCGATTCAGGTAGTGTATAACATTACAATAAGTCCAAATATGCATTGATGCAATTAATAAATTACGCGATACAGCCGTTTGTCTTGATGATATATCAAATTTATCCGTTATTAAAACATTTGCGCGCATTTAGAATCGATTCGTACAATATGGGAATCAGGAAATGTTCCAGATTCCTGGAATGACGGCATCCACATTTATCCTAATATCTAAACCATAACAAGATAACGTTAATCCAACTAATTTTCGGCCTATCGCATTAACGAGCTGTATTTGTAAAACTCTAGAACGCATCATTAACTCTAGACTCATTTGGTATCCAGAGTCTAACGGCTTAATTTCCGAATATCAAAGCGAATTTCGGAGAGAACGAAGTACAAATGACCAACTAGTAAGGTTGTAGGCATTAATCAGTGAGAATGTTATGAAGAAACAACAAGTAGTTGTTCTATCTAAACCCATTATAGCCTAGTATAATGTACGACATACACGAGTTACGTCTTAAAGGACACATTCCACAGTTTATATCCGACCTTCATCCGAATAGGCTATTTAAGGTTTATGGTTTTACCGCCTCTGACACACTGAAGTCGTGATAGCGCAGTAGATACGCGTTCGCTTCAGGTCCGGAATTCGAGCCCTATGATTGTGCCCTTAGGCAAGGCATTTCAATTTCACGTAGCCTCTTCTCTCTCCCTCGTGGCGATGAATTCCATCAGGAATGAGGTCTCGAGAGCAATTAATATAAGTTGAAAGAACTTGTTTCGCGATCGAGTTAAAATAAATTTGTAGAAAGCATCAGCTGTACGTCAAACACGATCACCGTTAATGTAACATATGTATCTACACGCGTTGAATGTATATGTTGTTTATGCTGGAATTGGGCTTTTGCCATATTACGCATATCTATCACTTGTAAAGGGCCAAATACTGATGTCGATTGTTAATAAGTATTGAAATTGTAAATTAACATGCGCTATATTATTTCAAAAACTTAGACTAAGCGTTCAAGACAATTACAAAATGATCCTAGACTTCATCGTTATAACAAAACATTTCGTTTATTCCCTCACTCGCAATATTTGAAAGCAAGCTGATGCCCCGATGCAATGAAACTTAGCAAAGAAGTAGCTCATACAGAATGAGGAGTTGTTCGTACGGTCTGCGATTATGGATCAATAGTGTATGGATCAGCCATACTACGATAATATAATACATTAAAATACCTAACTCATTACATCATCGGGTATACAGCTTGCACTCGAGTGTTACAAGTAGCTAGTACCCAACAAATGAACCATGTACACTATGTTAATTATGCGCTGATCATAGTATCGAGTAACTATTAATGACATGTTTGAAAGCAGTTTTCTTACGACACCGTGAAATTGTTCAAAATACTTAACGTTCTTTGATAAACTTTTAACGTTCTTTGATACAAACTATTATATTCCCTCCTACAATCGCATTTTTGTGTTGTTAATCTGATAAAAAAAAAATTGATGTGTCCCTTTAAAACAATTTTTTTATGACAATGTCCCTTTAATGCAAAATCTTCAAACATCAATATCTGGAAAAGTATACGTAGTACATATATAAAAGTTTATATTTTCTTAATTGAAATAATGAGAGCTATACTTTGGTAATTATTTCGTGTAGATCCGTAAATGTTTGATTTTTTTATTATTTGTTATACCTCTATGTAGAATAATAAAGTATATATGTTTGAGTGTTCTGGTGGGGATATTGTATTGCGTATGTTTCAGTGTTATGGTGATGGGGTTGTATTGCGTATGGTTCAGTGCGTTGGTGGTGGTTTAGATATGTTCTTATCAACTGGAGCGTATTATGATTCACTATATAATGTCTTCGTATAGTATCTAGTCTCCAAAAACAATATTGGAATACCATACCATTATTTTGTGCGTTTTTAACTTATTACGCATCGTCTTATAAACTGTAGGATAGTTGATTGTGTTTTGGTCATAGTTTACTACCATTACCCCGTAATCATGGTATTGTTAAAGTTCAGAAAATACATAATACATTGTATTCTGATATACTTTTATTTACATAAATCAAATTTATAATCAATTATAACAGAAAAACAACAATGACAAATATTGAAATGACTACAGTACATGAAAGTTTCTAACAATACATATTCATAATTTGGTAACAATGGCAAATATTGAAATGATAACAGTTACCATTGAAATGATATAAAATAACGATATTATGAGAACATTAGTTTAAACATAGAGTAAGTAATATATAATAAAGGCAACCAACGAAAGTGAAACATGCATGCAGAAACATCGACGAGAAACTAGGTAAAAACGACCAGATCACTGATTTGCCCTCGTGGTCCCGACCGGAAGACCTTATTCTATCAACAAATACTTTTTATTTCATGGAGATCGGTCAAATAACACCAGAATGGCACATTGTTTCATCGTGAACAGCAGGGCATGAAATGTTGTCGTTTTGGCTGGGTGTTCGGTTTTTGATTTGGCGGAATGTTTTACCCAGTGTAATACTCATAACATCTAAAAATCACTCATACTTCGTTAAATGGAATCTTTCTCTCGCGAATCATGTTGTTTGCAGCCTCGGCGTGCAGATCCAACAGCAATACAGGAATCAAATACAAAACAAAAGTAAAATTCAATAATTGTTCCATTTTGGATAAGATCCGCGGTGAATATACAGCGGCATTTCATTGGCTGCTGTTTATATATGTATTTACATGTTTCATTTTTGACCAATGAGAAAAAAGCATTCATTCACATCGTATGTTGCCAAAAACCGATCACCCAGCCAAAACGACAACTTTTCGTTTCCTGCTGTTCCCGATGAAACAATGCGCCGTTCAGGTGTTATTTGATCGATCTCGATGAAATAAAAAGTATTTGTTGATAGAAAAAGGTCTTCCGGTCGGGACCACGAGGGCAAATCAGTGATCTGGTCGTTTTTACCTAGTTTCTCGTCGATGTTTATGCATGCATGTTTCAATTTCGTTGGTTGCCTTTATTATATATTACTTACTATATGACCATAGGCCAAAAATAAAAAAAATTTGTGTCTGGTGCCTGTGGTATGGGGCATACATAGGTGGCGAATTTGTCTAAACGTAAGCTCCGGGGAGCCTCTTTATAAGTTTATGTGTGTTATTGATATGTATGCAGTGCTTAGTTGACACAACAGTTCTATTTTAGTTTGTAGTTGCGAGTACCTGTGGTACTACGAAATTTGTGTGTGACGTAATGCGACAGGTGGGCAGCGTCATGCGACACGTGGGGCACGCGCATGCACTGCGATGTGTGGATTCCACAGTGTGCACCCACATCCCACACGTCGCATTGTGTGTTAGTATAAATACGAGACAGAACGTCATTCTTGGCCGCCAACACTCCGAAATAGCCAGGAATCCTTGCCTGTCCGTATAACGTAGCAGACGACGTTTTAACAGTGGTGCGTTGCTATTTTAGTGTCATTTAATGTATAATTCGTGTTTCTTTGCCAGTTGGTGATGTTATATGTCACATATTGTATATCGAATATTGTAAAGTGATCGTCAACAGTCACGTCTATGCGTATCAGTTGCCCATAGAGTAAAAGAAGATAGAAAGAACATAACATCGTTGTCGTCTTTGACTCAATTACCCGCTGTGTCCAGCCCACGTCCCGTCCTTCCGTCTGCTCACTAGATTGACCCCGGTTGGCGCGTAACAATATGTTCTTATCAACTGGAGCGTATTATGATTCACTATATAATGTCTTCGTATAGTATCTAGTCTCCAAAAACAATATTGGAATACCATACCATTATTTTGTGCGTTTTTAACTTATTACGCATCGTCTTATAAACTGTAGGATAGTTGATTGTGTTTTGGTCATAGTTTACTACCATTACCCCGTAATCATGGTATTGTTAAAGTTCAGAAAATACATAATACATTGTATTCTGATATACTTTTATTTACATAAATCAAATTTATAATCAATTATAACAGAAAAACAACAATGACAAATATTGAAATGACTACAGTACATGAAAGTTTCTAACAATACATATTCATAATTTGGTAACAATGGCAAATATTGAAATGATAACAGTTACCATTGAAATGATATAAAATAACGATATTATGAGAACATTGTAAATGGAGGTAATTGTGTACAGACATTAGCTATGTCACCTCTTCCTATTAATAAACGATGACATTTACTATAAATAGCCGACCACAGACAGGGTATATAAATCTTCGTAATATAGAATTATAGCTTAGACCCTCTAGCGGGTAATGCGTATATAGCCGTATTATTAGCTCACCTGAGCTATGCTCAAGGGGAGCTTTTAGTATAACCGGGTTATCGTGCGTCCGTCCGTTCACAATTGCTTCAAACGACATCTCCTATGAAACCGCTCGGTCAATGTTGATGAAACTTGGTACGGAGCATCGAGGCGACTAGTAGATAAAAAGTAGCTAAAATCGATTTTCAAACAAATGACTTCTTCTCAGAAACCTGTCGGTACAGGGAATTTTCAGAGCCGCTCGGGCGCGTCGGATCAAACGGGTCGGGGAGTGGTTACTGTAGCAGACGGCGTTTTCCCGTCATATTGTTTATAGTATCCCTATAGCGGACGATACTCGACTATTTACACGTATCATACCGGTTTAAACGTATAGATATATAATCATAAGACTACACGGTACCATACCGGATTAAACCAGTTTGGTATTTAGTAGCCGTTGTGCGATGTACGGCGAATCATCTATGCACTAGTTCTCTCGTGTATGCGTGTAGATATGTTTGTGTGTAGATATGTATGTGTGTAGATATGTATGTGTGTAGATATGTTTGTATGTAGATATGTATGTAACACACAAAGTAAATATTATGTTTGATATGTACATTATTTTATAACGCAGTGGCATACAATGGTTCTACATATATTTCTAATATTTCGATAAGTCTATCCGCGCCCTCCGCGGCTTCTCTCCTCAACTGTCTATATCTAAACCACCATTCCAAGTCATTAATTAAAGACATTGTCACGCACATGAGTCCAAACATGTCTAACGTCTAACAAACAAATTAGCTCCAGTAACACTTTTTGGTCCGAATGATGAAGTTTTGTTAGTTTGCTGTCCATCTAACACAAACGCTCCATGGTCGCGTGAGGGAGCCTGTGTACCAAATCCGAAACTAAATCCAGTATTGTGCCCAAATGTAACTGGTGCGTTCTTACTGGCTGGGATAAATCCGGGAGCGAACGAGCCGGTATCTCCATTTTTGTAGCCAGTCATTTTCAGGTATATACACGCCGGAGACCATTTTTCGTGTTCTTCCCACGGCTAATCCGAGGGCTCCCACGACATCACCTTCACACCGCAAGAGAAACAGGTAACTGTATCCGCGCTTCCGGTATAATAGAGGCCCGCTTTAGCCAAAGACATTTTATTCGGTTCGATCTGTTTCGACTAGTGTTCAAAACTCTGAATCGCTCTGATCGATAATGTTCATGTTGATGGTTAGCCACTGACTTCGGAAGTACGGTGTTATCGAAAAACGGCCCAATTATATACAACTTCAACGTTTGTGATTGGTGATTATTTTTAGAACTTGTAGCCCATTGGTTGCTATTTTTACAAGTTCATACCATTTTATAGCGTTATTTACCGGTTTACAAAGTCATTCGGGTTACATTCCGGACACTGCGCCGCTCCTAATTGGTTCATGTGATCGCTCCTTAGGGCGCACGGTACCACAGCGTCCAATTCGGGTAACGCTTTTCCAATCTCGGGTATCAGTTCCTTCAATCGTTTATATTCAATGGGCCTTAAACATAGCCCTTTTTTTGTAGGCACCACCTCCGTCTCGGGCTTCCAGTACTGTCTGATATCCACGCACACGTTCCCCTCCTTCACGGTAAGGTTTCCGCCCAAATGCAGTTCAAACGCTTCTCTGTTCTCTAAGACCTTGTCCACAAACTCTAGCTGATCAACCAAGTTCTTCCATCGCATCAAGGTTAAACTAATGCCCTTTTTCTTCGGTTTGTCGTCTTGCCATTCTCGTAAGTCGACTCTAAGCTCCCCTTTCCATTCGTTCACCCGCACGTAACGACCGTTGCCAAGGCTTAGTTTGCATCTAGTCATGTTGGTTGTTCGAGCGTAGAAACTCTAATGACACTAACTAAAGTTACGCCGTCTTTTATAGATTTAAGTCCCTTCTAATCGGTCGATATTTATAGAAGCGTACGTAATCGCTATTTATGGATCGGTTCGTAGTCGATATTTATAGAAACGTACGCGCTCGCTATTTATAGAGCGGTTCGTGTCTCGAGACGGAACGAACGTATTTAAAGATTTGTACTCGATTATTTTACGTCATGGTCATATAAGGCCATCCAAAATGGACGCCGCGTAGAGACTTATACGCTGTTACTAGATCGTCCGAGATGGACACCGAACATACGCCTTCGTACACCGAGCTCTGTAGTTGCGCGATACGTCATCAGGTGGCTCTATAGTGACGCGTATTCTAAAAATAAACGCGCACGCGCGTGACCTACTTTATATTACCTTATATGCAAATGAGTTACTATAAATATAATTCAAAATGGCGCCCGTTTGTTTACATGATACGACTTTACTACTTCTGAGCATAACTCGGGATATGGAACATAGAACTTACCGTGACAGGTCATTTTAAGGAAAGCGTCGATATCTTCACCAGTACTGTCTCCCAGTCTCAGCAGATGGTGTGTGTCGGTAGCGAGGCTTTCCAAGACCTCTGACGGTGGCTTCATACCGACTAACACTACATACGTTATCATCTTCTGTTCCTTCATAGCGTCGACAACTCCCTTTTCAAATGTTGATTCATCATTGACTACCAAGAACACAACGTTTGCTTTCGTTGGTATCCCTCCACGGTCCAGTTCGGCGTTAAGTGTTTCGTTAATTTGCGGCCATTTAATGATATTGGAATCCGTCGAATGTTTTGGTTTATAAAGAGCAAGTCTTGTAATCCAAGTAGAATCAGCGGTATGTTTTGTAATATTAAGGACAGTGGAGGTGTCTGTTCCAATGGTGTTCAAAATAAGTTCGGTATCATTAGGAAATGCAGAGAATATGCTAAACATGGAATTCTTTTGTTGATAAAAGCTGATATCTTCCCCAGAATTAATATGCCATAATACGAGAGCTCTCAATGGCTCGCATGGTTTCTGAGACGCACTTTCAGTTTGGATACCTGAAAACAGATGACTACCGATATACATGTACATTGATTCCGACAACGAGCTTTCTATCATACGTGTACACACATAATATTGCTGTTTCTGATATGGCAACGAAATCAATCCTGAACACAAACACGATGATCACCAAGGACACATGGACACTGGATGTTGGTAATTCTACAATGGGGTAGAAAATGGAGTTACTATCGGCCCTTTCCACCGGATGTGGGTAATTCTATAATGGGGTAGAAAATGGGAGTTACTATAGGCCCTTTCCACCGGATGTGGTAATTCTACAATGGGGTAGAAAATGGAAGTGTGCACTTGACCAGTTGTTTTTGTACGTGGTATAATGTTTTCGACATAGGTTATTGGAGTCTGCACAAGATTGATAAACTTGACATGACTCTGATAGTGCCGGGATGTCATTTTTAAATACATGTATATTTGGATATGACCTAAAATGTGTGAATGTATAGTGTCAGGCCTATGGTTTATCAAACTGTTAAAAAAATAACAAATCACAAATTTGGTTTTGAACCAGAAACCACTTAAACCAGAATATGAATAAAATGCTACAACATCATTATTTCGTGACTGAATGTTTCCAAATTTTGGTCCGTTAATGTATTTTATTACTATATACCATACTAAACTTGTTTAGGAACTATATTGCAACAACTGTGGTCATAAAAGGTAGTTTCCGCTATTTGGTGATAACCATTACAACGTATTTCTTCAATTTGACCGTGTGAACTGGAATTTTACTGGAAATAGTAAACGAATCCAGCAGATCACAAATCATAGTTTCTTTGTTGAAATGAACCCAACGTGCACGAGCATGCAACTGGTGACTGCGTTCAATAGATTAGTAATGCTGCCAGAAAGTGTGGCCCAACCCATTTGCTTTTGCTGTAATAGTATTTCCGTTTCTGTTCTGTGTATGCATGTATATATAGCAATAAAATATGGTTAAACTAACAAAACAGAATTGTTCAAAACTAAGAGTTTCTAGAATGAGTTTCAAGTGTTTCCTTAATCTTTCTATTGAGATCGTTATTCTACGAAACAGGCGAATTATTCCAGTAACCAGAATGTAGCTTGCGACCAAGTGTCATGCAACAGGGGAATTATTCAAGGAACCAGAATATAGCTTGCGACCAAGTGTCGTGAAACAGGCGAATTATTCAAGGAACCAGGATGTAGCTTGCGACCAAGTGTCGTGCAACAGGCGAATTATTCAAGGAACCAGAATGTAGCTTGCGACCACGTGTCATGAAACAGGTAAATTATACAAGGAACCAGAATGTAGCTTGCGACCAAGTGTCATGAAACAGGCGAATTATTCAAGGAACCAGAATGTAGCTTGCGACCACGTGTCATGAAACAGGTGAATTATACAAGGAACCAGAATGTAGCTTGCGACCAAGTGGCATGCAACATGCGAATTATTCAAGGAACCATAATGTAGCTTGCGCCCAAGTGTCGTGAAACAGGTGAATTATTCAAGGAACCAGAATGTAGCTTGCGCCCAAGTGTCGTGAAACAGGCGAATTATTCAACATAAATAGAACTTAAAACTTGATCATACACTCACTTATCCTTGATCATAAACTCACTTATCCTTGATCATAAACTCACTTATCCTTGATCATAAACTCACTTATCCTTGATCATAAACTCACTTATCATTGATCATATGCTCACGTATCATTGATCATAAACTCACTTATCCTTGATCATAAACTCACTTATCCTTGATCATAAACTCACTTATCCTTGATCATACGCTCACTTATCCTTGGCCATACAATCACTTATCATTGATCATAAACTCACTTATCCTTGATCATAAACCCACTTATCCGTGATCATAAACTCACTTATCCTTGATCATACGCTCACTTATCCTTGATCATAAACTCACTTATCCTTGATCATACAATCACGTATCCTTGGCTATACACTCACTTATCCTTGGCCATACACTCACTTATCCTTTGCCATACAATCACTTATCCTTGATCATACACTCACTTATCCTTGGCCATACAATCACTTATCCTTGGCCATACAATCACTTATCCTTGGCCATACAATCACTTATCCTTGGCCATACACTCACTTATCCTTGGCCATACACTCACTTATCCTTGATCATAAATCACGTATCCTTGGCCATACACTCACTTATCCTTGGCCATACACTCACTTATCCTTGGCCATACACTCACTTATCCTTGGCCATACACTCACTTATCCTTGGCCATACATCACGTATCCTTGGCTATACACTCACTTATCCTTGGCCATACACTCACTTATCCTTGGCCATACAATCACTTATCCTTGGCCATACACTCACTTATCCTTGATCATACAATCACTTATCCTTGGCTATACAATCACTTATCCTTGGCCATACACTCACTTATCCTTGGCCATACAATCACGTATCCTTGGCTATACACTCACTTATCCTTGGCCATACACTCACTTATCCTTGGCCATACAATCACTTATCATTGATCATAAACTCACTTATCCTTGATCATAAACCCACTTATCCGTGATCATAAACTCACTTATCCTTGATCATACGCTCACTTATCCTTGATCATAAACTCACTTATCCTTGATCATACAATCACTTATCCTTGGCTATACACTCACTTATCCTTGGCCATACACTCACTTATCCTTGGCCATACAATCACTTATCCTTGATCATACACTCACTTATCCTTGGCCATACAATCACTTATCCTTGGCCATACACTCACTTATCCTTGGCCATACACTCACTTATCCTTGGCCATACAATCACTTATCCTTGGCCATACACTCACTTATCCTTGATCATACACTCACTTATCCTTGGCCATACACTCACTTATCCTTGGCCATACACTCACTTATCCTTGGCCATACACTCACTTATCCTTGGTCATACACTCACTTATCCTTGGCCATACAATCACGTATCCTTGGCTATACACTCACTTATCCTTGGCCATACAATCACTTATCCTTAACCATACACTCACTTATCCTTGGCCATACAATCACTTATCCTTGACCATACACTCACTTATCCTTGGCCATACAATCACGTATCCTTGGCTATACACTCACTTATCCTTGGCCATACACTCACTTATCCTTGGCCATACAATCACTTATCCTTAACGATACACTCACTTATCCTTGGCCATACAATCACTTATCCTTAGCTATACAATCACTTATCCGTAGCTATACACTCACTTATCCTTGGCCATACACTCACGTATCCTTGGCCATACAATCACTTACCCGTGGCTATACACTCACTTGTCATTGGCCATACAATCACGTATCCTTGGCTATACACTCACTTATCCTTAGCCATACACTCACTTATCCTTGGCCATACAATCACTTATCCTTGATCATACACTCACTTATCCTTGGCCATACACTCACTTATCCTTGATCATACACTCACTTATCCTTGGCCATACAATCACTTATCCTTGGCCATACACTCACTTATCCTTGGCCATACACTCACTTATCCTTGGCTATACACTCACTTATCCTTAGCCATACACTCACTTATCCTTGATCATACACTCACTTATCCTTGGCCATACACTCACTTATCCTTAGCCATACACTCACTTATCCTTAGCCATACACTCACTTATCCTTAGCCATACAATCACTTATCCTTAGCCATACAATCACTTATCCTTGGCTATACACTCACTTATCCTTAGCTATACACTCACTTATCCTTGGCCATAAAATCACTTATCCTTAGCTATACAATCACTTATCCTTAGCTATACACTCACTTATCCTTAGCCATACACTCACGTATCCTTGGCCATACAATCACTTACCCTTGGCTATACACTCACTTGTCCTTGGCTATACAATCACGTATCCTTGGCTATACACACACTTATCCTTGGCTATACACTCACTTATCCTTGGCTATACACTCACTTGTCCTTGGCCATACAATCACGTATCCTTGGCTATACACACACTTATCCTTAGCTATACACTCACTTATCCTTGGCTATACACTCACTTGTCCTTGGCCATACAATCACGTATCCTTGGCTATACACTCACTTATCCTTAGCCATACACTCACTTATCCTTGATCATACACACACTTATCCTTGGCCATACAATCACTTATCCTTGATCATACACTCACTTATCCTTGGCCATACAATCACTTATCCTTGATCATACACTCACTTATCCTTGGCCATACAATCACTTATCCCTGATCATACACTCACTTATCCTTGGCCATACACTCACTTATCCTTGGTCATACACTCACTTATCCTTGGCCATACACTCACTTATCCTTGGCCATACACTCACTTATCCTTGGCCATACAATCACTTATCCTTGGCCATACACTCACTTATCCTTGGCCATACACTCACTTATCCTTGGCCATACACTCACTTATCCTTGGCCATACAATCACTTATCCTTGGCCATACACTCACTTATCCTTGGCCATACACTCACTTATCCTTGGCCATACACTCACTTATCCTTGGCCATACACTCACTTATCCTTGGCCATACACTCACTTATCCTTGGCCATACAATCACTTATCCTTGGCCATACAATCACTTATCCTTGGCCATACACTCACTTATCCTTGGCCATACACTCACTTATCCTTGGCCATACACTCACTTATCCTTGGCCATAAACTCACTTATCCTTGGCCATACACTCACTTATCCTTGGCCATACACTCACTTATCCTTGGCCATACAATCACTTATCCTTGGCCATACACTCACTTATCCTTGGCCATACACTCACTTATCCTTGGCCATACACTCACTTATCCTTGGCCATACACTCACTTATCCTTGGCCATACACTCACTTATCCTTGGCCATACACTCACTTATCCTTGGCCATACACTCACTTATCCTTGGCCATACAACCACGTATCCTTGGCCATACACGCACGTATCCTTGGCCATACACTCACGTATCCTTGGCCATACACGCACGTATCCTTGGCCATACACTCACTTATCCTTGGCCATACAACCACGTATCCTTGGCCATACACGCACGTATCCTTGGCCATACACGCACGTATCCTTGGCCATACACTCACGTATCCTTGGCCATACACTCAATTATCCTTGGCCATACACTCAATTATCCTTGGCCATACACTCAATTATCCTTGGCCATACACTCAATTATCCTTGGCCATACACTCACTTATCCTTGGCCATACACTCACTTATCCTTGGCCATACACTCACTTATCCTTGGCCATACACTCACTTATCCTTGGCCATACACTCACTTATCCTTGGCCATACACTCACTTATCCTTGGCCATACACTCACTTATCCTTGGCCATACACTCACTTATCCTTGGCCATACACTCACTTATCCTTGGCCATACACTCAATTATCCTTGGCCATACACTCACTTATCCTTGGCCATACACTCAATTATCCTTGGCCATACACTCAATTATCCTTGGCCATACACTCAATTATCCTTGGCCATACACTCAATTATCCTTGGCCATACACTCAATTATCCTTGGCCATACACTCACTTATCCTTGGCCATACACTCACTTATCCTTGGCCATACACTCACTTATCCTTGGCCATACACTCAATTATCCTTGGCCATACACTCAATTATCCTTGGCCATACACTCACTTATCCTTGGCCATACAACCACGTATCCTTGGCCATACACTCACTTATCCTTGGCCATACACTCACCTATCCTTGGCCATAAACTCACTTATCCTTGGCCATACACTCACTTATCCTTGGCCATACACTCACTTATCCTTGGCCATACAACCACGTATCCTTGGCCATACACTCACTTATCCTTGGCCATACACTCACTTATCCTTGGCCATACACTCACTTATCCTTGGCCATACACTCACTTATCCTTGGCCATACACTCACTTATCCTTGGCCATACACTCACTTATCCTTGGCCATACACTCACTTATCCTTGGCCATACACTCACTTATCCTTGGCCATACACTCACTTATCCTTGGCCATACAACCACGTATCCTTGGCCATACACGCACGTATCCTTGGCCATACACGCACGTATCCTTGGCCATACACGCACGTATCCTTGGCCATACACTCAATTATCCTTGGCCATACACTCAATTATCCTTGGCCATACACTCAATTATCCTTGGCCATACACTCAATTATCCTTGGCCATACACTCAATTATCCTTGGCCATACACTCACTTATCCTTGGCCATACACTCACTTATCTGTGGCCATACACTCACTTATCCTTGACCATACAATCACTTATCCTTGGCCATACACTCACTTATCCTTGGCCATACACTCACTTATCCTTGGCCATACACTCAATTATCCTTAGCTATACACTCACTTGTCCTTGGCCATACAATTACGTATCCTTGGCTATACACTCACTTATCCTTAGCTATACACTCACTTATCCTTGGCCATAAAATCACTTATCCTTAGCTATACAATCACTTATCCTTAGCTATACACTCACTTATCCTTAGCCATACATTCACGTATCCTTGGCCATACTATCACTTACCCTTGGCTATACACTCACTTATCCTTGGCTATACACTCACTTGTCCTTGGCCATACAATCACGTATCCTTGGCTATACACACACTTATCCTTAGCTATACACTCACTTATCCTTGGCTATACACTCACTTGTCCTTGGCCATACAATCACGTATCCTTGGCTATACACTCACTTATCCTTAGCCATACACTCACTTATCCTTGATCATACACACACTTATCCTTGGCCATACAATCACTTATCCTTGATCATACACTCACTTATCCTTGGCCATACAATCACTTATCCTTGATCATACACTCACTTATCCTTGGCCATACACTCACTTATCCTTGATCATACACTCACTTATCCTTGGCCATACAATCACTTATCCTTGATCATACACTCACTTATCCTTGGCCATACAATCACTTATCCTTGATCATACACTCACTTATCCTTGGCCATACAATCACTTATCCTTGATCATACACTCACTTATCCTTGGCCATACACTCACTTATCCTTGATCATACACTCACTTATCCTTGGCCATACAATCACTTATCCTTGATCATACACTCACTTATCCTTGGCCATACAATCACTTATCCTTGGCCATACACTCACTTATCCTTGGCCATACACTCACTTATCCTTGGTCATACACTCACTTATCCTTGGCCATACAATCACTTATCCTTGGTCATACACTCACTTATCCTTGGCCATACACTCAATTATCCTTGGCCATACACTCACTTATCCTTGGCCATACACTCACTTATCCTTGGCCATACACTCACTTATCCTTGGCCATACAATCACGTATCCTTGGCCATACAATCACTTATCCTTGGCCATACACTCACTTATCCTTGGCCATACACTCACTTATCCTTGGCCATACACTCAATTATCCTTGGCCATACACTCACTTATCCTTGGCCATACACTCAATTATCCTTGGCCATACACTCAATTATCCTTGGCCATACACTCAATTATCCTTGGCCATACACTCACTTATCCTTGGCCATACACTCATTATCCTTGGCCATACACTCACTTATCCTTGGCCATACACTCATTATCCTTGGCCATACACTCACTTATCCTTGGCCATACACTCACTTATCCTTGGCCATACACTCAATTATCCTTGGCCATACACTCACTTATCCTTGGCATACACTCATTATCCTTGGCACACTCAATTATCCTTGGCCATACACTCACTTATCCTTGGCCATACACCACTATCCTTGGCCATACACTCACTTATCCTTGGCCATACACTCACTTATCCTTGGCCATACACTCACTTATCCTTGGCCATACACTCACTTATCCTTGGCCATACACTCACTTATCCTTGGCCATACACTCAATTATCCTTGGCCATACACTCACTTATCCTTGGCCATACACTCACTTATCCTTGGCCATACACTCACTTATCCTTGGCCATACACTCACTTATCCTTGGCCATACACTCACTTATCCTTGGCCATACACTCACTTATCCTTGGCCATACAATCACTTATCCTTGGCCATACACTCACTTATCCTTGGCCATACACTCACTTATCCTTGGCCATACACTCACTTATCCTTGGCCATACACTCACTTATCCTTGGCCATACACTCACTTATCCTTGGCCATACACTCACTTATCCTTGGCCATAAACTCACTTATCCTTGGCCATAAACTCACTTATCCTTGGCCATACACTCACTTATCCTTGGCCATACAACCACGTATCCTTGGCCATACACGCACGTATCCTTGGCCATACACTCACTTATCCTTGGCCATACACTCACTTATCCTTGGCCATACACTCAATTATCCTTGGCCATACACTCACTTATCCTTGGCCATACACTCACTTATCCTTGGCCATACACTCACTTATCCTTGGCCATACACTCACTTATCCTTGGCCATACACTCACTTATCCTTGGCCATACACTCACTTATCCTTGGCCATACACTCACTTATCCTTGGCCATACACTCACTATCCTTGCATACACTCAATTATCCTTAGCTATACACTCACTTGTCCTTGGCCATACAATTACGTATCCTTGGCTATACACTCACTTATCCTTAGCTATACACTCACTTATCCTTAGCCATACACTCACTTATCCTTGGCTATACACTCACTTTCCTTGGCCATACAATCACGTATCCTTGGCCATACAATCACTTATCCTTGGCCATACACTCACTTATCCTTGGCCATACACTCACTTATCCTTGGCCATACACTCACTTATCCTTGGCCATACACTCAATTATCCTTGGCCATACACTCAATTATCCTTGGCCATACACTCAATTATCCTTGGCCATACACTCACTTATCTGTGGCCATACACTCACTTATCCTTGGCCATACACTCACTTATCCTTGGCCATACACTCAATTATCCGTGGCCATACACTCACTTATCTGTGGCCATACACTCACTTATCCTTGGCCATACATTCACTTATCCTTGGCCATACACTCAATTATCCTTGGCCATACACTCAATTATCCTTGGCCATACACTCAATTATCCTTGGCCATATACGCACTTATCCTTGGTTATACAATCACGTATCCTTGGCTATACACTCACTTATCCTTGGCCATACAATCACTTATCTTTAGCTATACACTCACTTGTCCTTGGCCATACAATTACTTATCCTTGATCATACACTTACTTATCCTTGGCCATACAATCACTTATCCTTAGCCATACACTCACTTATCATTGGCTATACAATCACTTATCCTTAGCTATACACTCACTTGTCCTTGGCCATACACTCACGTATCCTTGGCTATACAATCACTTATCCTTAGCTCTACACTCACTTATCCTTGGCCATAAAATCACTTATCCTTAGCTATACAATCACTTATCCTTAGCTATACACTCACTTATCCTTAGCCATACACTCACGTATCCTTGGCCATACAATCACTTACCCTTGGCTATACACTCACTTGTCCTTGGCCATACAATCACTTACCCTTGGCTATACACTCACTTGTCCTTGGCCATACAATCACGTATCCTTGGCTATACACTCACTTATCCTTAGCCATACACTCACTTATCCTTGGCCATACAATCACTTATCCTTGATCATACACACACTTATCCTTGGCCATACAATCACTTATCCTTGATCATACACTCACTTATCCTTGGCCATACAATCACTTATCCTTAGCCATACACTCACTTATCCTTGGCTATACACTCACTTATCCTTGACCATAAACTCACTTATCCTTGGCCATACAATCACTTATCCTTGATCATACACTCACTTATCCTTGGCCATAAACTCACTTATCCTTAATCATACAATCACGTATCCTTGGCTATACACTCACTTATCCTTAACCATACACTCACTTATCCTTGGTCATACAATCACTTATCCTTAGCTATACACTCACTTATCCTTAGCCATACACTCACGTATCCTTGGCCATACAATCACTTATCCTTGGCTATACACTCACTTGTCCTTGGCCATACAATCACGTATCCTTGGCTATACACTCACTTATCCTTAGCCATACACTCACTTATCCTTGATCATACACTCACTTATCCTTGGCCATACAATCACTTATCCTTGATCATACACTCACTTATCCTTGGCTATACAATCACTTATCCTTGATCATACACTCACTTATCCGTGGCCATACAATCACTTATCCTTGATCATACACTCACTTATCCTTGGCCATACAAGCACTTATCCTTAGCCATACACTCACTTATCCTTGGCTATACACTCACTTATCCTTAGCCATACACTCACTTATCCTTGGCCATACAATCACTTATCCTTAGCCATACACTCACTTATCCTTGGCTATACACTCACTTATCCTTAGCCATACACTCACTTATCCTTGGCCATACAATCACTTATCCTTGATCATACACTCACTTATCCATGGCCATAAACTCACTTATCCTTGATCATACAATCACGTATCCTTGGCCATACACTCACTTATCCTTAACCATACACTCACTTATCCTTGGCCATACAATCACTTATCCTTGATCATACACTCACTTATCCTTGGCCATACACTCACTTATCCTTGATCATACACTCACTTATCCTTGATCATACACTCACTTATCCTTAACCATACACTCACTTATCCTTAGCCATACACTCACTTATCCTTGATCATACACTCACTTATCCTTGGCCATACAATCACTTACCCTTGATCATACACTCACTTATCCTTGGCCATACAATCACTTATCCTTAACCATACACTCACTTATCCTTGATCATACACTCACTTATCCTTGGCCATACAATCACTTATCCTTGGCCATACACTCACTTATCCTTGATCATACAATTACGTATCCTTGGCCATACACTCACTTATCCTTGATCATACAATCACTTATCCTTGATCATATACTCACTTATCCGTGGCCATACAATCACGTATCCTTGGCCATACAATCACTTATCCTTGATCATATACTCACTTATCCTTGGCCATACAATCACTTATCCGTGGTCATACAATCACGTATCCTTGGCCATACACTCACTTATCCTTGGCCATACAACCACTTATCCTTGGCCATACAACCACTTATCCTTGGCCATACACTCACTTATCCTTGATCATACACTCACTTATCCGTGGTCATACAATCACTTATCCGTGGTCATACAATCACTTATCCGTGGTCATACAATCACTTATCCGTGGTCATACAATCACTTATCCGTGGTCATACAATCACTTATCCGTGGTCATACAATCACTTATCCGTGGTCATACAATCACTTATCCGTGGTCATACACTCACTTATCCGTGGTCATACAATCACTTATCCGTGGTCATACAATCACTTATCCGTGGTCATACAATCACTTATCCGTGGTCATACACTCACTTATCCGTGGTCATACACTCACTTATCCGTGGTCATACAATCACTTATCCGTGGTCATACAATCAGTTATCCGTGGTCATACACTCACTTATCCGTGGTCATACAATCACTTATCCGTGGTCATACACTCACTTATCCTTAACCATACACTCACTTATCCTTGGCCATACACTCACTTATCCTTAACCATACAATCACTTATCCTTAGCCATACACTCACTTATCCTTGGCGGCTTGGCCATACAATCACTTACCCCCCCCCCCCCCCCCCCAACATACCTCACTCTAACTACCAGACACAGCAACCTTGTCTATGTGAGCAGTTGATATAACTGAATATGGAAGTATTATTAAGACAAGTTGTAGTTTTCTATTTCACTCACTGTCCATGTATCGGTGTATCACCGTTTCACAGAATGAATACCTTGTATCAGATTACACAGTGTGATGAGCTGATGATGATTGGTTCTACTATACATGCAAGCTGTATATGTATACATGTCATAGCATTGTATACATAGAGCCTCCAGTACCGTAGCTAGATGCAAATTTCAACAGAGGCAATCAACATTACACTGGAGGTCCGGGGGCATGTTCCCACTTAAAATTGTTTGGGTAAAGAAGCGATGTCCTGCGTTTTCTGATTTAATGAGTTTAGACGTATACTGACATTTCAGCTCTCTAGAAGTCAACATTTTATACAGCAAAGGGATATTTTTGGCATTTTATTTCTTTCATTTTTTTATTTTGTTTTTCTTTGGAAATCTTGGCGAGGTAGCTGCCTCGGTGTGCCTCAGTGTGGGTACGGGCCTGGCCTCTAAAGCAGTATTTCTAAGTGACACGGGAGTTCGAAGTCTCGAGTTGCAGTCCCAACCACAGGGATTCGGCACGTTTGGGGGTACTAGTATATATATTTAAGTACTTAAATATATATACATAAATATATATACTAGTACCCCCAAACGTGCCGAATCGCTGTGGTCCCAACGGCATAGTAGAAAAGTATTTATGAAAGCTCAAGGTAGAAACACATACACCCACACCCATGCACTTATGCGAAAGCGACACAATTAGAATACTATGAAATATATATATGTGTTATTCCATATGTACGTATGCGTAGGCGTTAGTTCTATAAATAAAACCTACAGAATTTGTTCTGGATAGTATAATGTCATATTTTTCAAGTCTAAATACTAGAAATAACAGAAAAATCTTTTTATATACAAACTTCTCTAAAAGCAATTGAATTTTTAACTAATTTTATAAATATTTCATATAAATAATACAATTATATACAGGTGTCATGCAATATGATTCATATAGGCTATTTTTCATTTTCGGAAAACGAGGGCCCATATCTGTCAGAAACAGAAAAACATATATAGCCTACAACCATCTTTAAAAGCATTTTAATTATAATTAACTATTGATACAATAGCTAGACTGACTGAACAAAAGTGAAAAGAAAGTAGGCCTACCCACCTGCAAATCCCATTCACTATTATGACCATATATGTTTAATTTTCGGAAAACGGGTAGGTGTACAATTGGCCAAGTCAGAAGAAAATTCCATTAGTAATTTACATATAAATATAAAATGAAGAATAACTTACCCATATGACTAGTCATACCACAATACACACACACTAAACGCAATATAATTAAAATTACTTTATGTAATTCTAGATTAAATGTTAATATATCCATAGCATTGACTATATACATAACGATATTACTCCAGTCATATAGATATATACATGTAGTGTCTATTAAAGTCACTAAAGTCACTACACAACTGTGTAGCTACTGTTACGCTAAATCCATTTATATTCAACTTCGATGAGGTACTCTTCAACGCCACTAAATGCATTTACTGAGGAGGGATATTTAGTTCCATCCTCTCGTGTTATGTGTTGTGGTTACCGTATAGCCTGGGAACAGTCATTGATATATTTTACCTGGTCAATCATATACATAATGATAGCATGTTAACACCGATACAATAAATTGAATTGATAATTGATTGGGGAAGTTGTGATAGCGCAGTGGATGCGCGTTCGCTTCAGGTGCGAAAGATCCGGAGTTCGAGCCCCGCTGGAGCCGCTACGATTGTGCCATTAGGCAAGGCATTTAGATGCCACATTGCCTCTTCTCTCTCCCTCGAGGCGATTCATTCCATCAGGAATGAGGTCTCGAGAGTGATCAATATAAGTTGAAAGAACTTTGTTTTGCAATCGAGCTAAAATAAATTTGTATAATTGAACCGTATTGTGCTTCTGATAGTTGATATTGTCATTTTTCCATAAGTCTAAAAGTGAAAAATCGACAGGTTTTAACCCAGGTTAGTTACCGTGGCATAACCAGCAGTTCATGTATCGATAGCAGTGCCGTAGCCAGAATCTGTAAATAACCGAGGCGACCCCCCCCCCCGAATTATTTTGTGGATGCTTGTCCGTGCATTCTGAAGGTAGTTTTATCAGAGTTTTCCTATACCTGTCGTTACTTTCCAAATTATAACCGCCTCAATGTGGCTACGTGCCTGGATAGAATAGTGCAACACTGACGTGAAACAATGCACCTTCAAGGTTAAAGCGACATTACATCGCAAAAAGCAATAAATGCGTTGCTACTACAAATTCTTCCGAATATATTCGAACACTAACATTGAATCAATAAACAGTGTTTTTGTAATCTACAAACTTTCAAAATTGAAAGTAGGATTTCATATAACGTTCATCCACGCTCCTGCATTGACGTCTGTTTGTCATCGGAGTCAATACTAAACGCGAGATAATGTCGTTTAAAAATAATTTAACTTAGATTAGTCTACAAATAAATATGCATAGGCAGACGTGTGAGATATAACTGTAAATATGTACAATAAATCGAGTTATTTAGGATACACGAGTTGTATTACGCATGGATGTCGACCCTATTTACATTATTTTGTTATGTCAACAAACCGTGTACACGACGTTTGTTTATATAGTTGAAATACTGAGTATGTGAGGCAAATATTTGGGGGGAAAATATACCATAATTATAATAGGAAAATACATTCTGTAGAAATTTGCGTTTTCACTAATGTAGTGTCGTTTTAATCGATCTCTAACCTGCCATGGTACATATATAGAACTACGAAAGACCGGCGGTGACATTCACTAAATTTCATAATTCGCGATTTCAACTTTTCACGAATTTCATGAAGTTGAAGTCGTGAATTTGAGAAGTTGAACGCGAAACCACCGTTCTTTCGTACAATAATAATACAAATACGCGTAGTCACTGTAGCTTGGAGTTGTCTGCACACTGGGGCGCTCGGCGCTTGTGTATTACAATGATCTATTTGTTTAATATTTCTATCTAGGTTCCTGCATGGTATAGCCTTAGATCCCAACTCACTGAATGCATAGTCTGTGTTATGCATGAGGTGTTTCAATATGTTTCAGTGGCAGTAGGCCTACCTGTTTCTGAATCAAAATTTATAACAGCAGGTTCATACATAATTTTCACTGTGATGTCGACCATCGGCACTGAACAAACAATACAAACAGTACATTTATAAATACATAAAAATAAAAAATAAATTGCATGAAGTCATACTCGAACTATTGCAGCAGACTATAGCAAACATGAACACAACGAGAAACCTCGCTAACTCTCTATTATCTCCCTTAGCAGATCACAGGGATTCGGCACGTTTGGGGGTACTAGTATATATATTTAAGTACAGGGATTCTACTCTGTGGGATGTCAGATTTCGCATCGATCAGTAAAATGGCCATATCTGAAACAATTGTGTACAAAGCTGTCCAAATATAACGCCTATCCCGAGTTTTTATATTGTTCTTCAAATAAAACACAACTTTAAGCTGCATGCATGTATACTTTGCAAACAATTGCCACATACATTGGCCATAGCAGGTCACATTTCCATACTAGGACACGGGTTCTGTCAGCAACAAAAAAAAATCTTCGACTGGAGAGTTTTAACTGTGAATAACATTATCAATAAAATGTGTTTCCACTAACCTGTATGTTTATTCGGCAAAAATGTACGTCAAAAAGAGATTTCGTAGCATTTTCAATTTGTTTCGAAAATTTCTAAAGCGGCGCAATTCGCGGTTGAAACCAGCGTTGAAACGAGCGTTCTGATTGGATTATTAGAATGTAACGAGATGTTTTTTTATATATGAAGAACAATCAAGAGCAAGCAAGCACGCACGCACGCACGCACGCACGCACGCACGCCGCACGCACGCACGCAGTGTAATAAAAGTGCTAGCATGTTGTGCAAAGGAAGCAACGATAAAGCAGAGGAACACACTTAATATCTTCTTTTAGGGAGTAGGGCCTATTCTTGTCTCTCATTTAATCACTATGAACTTGGTAGATTGTCAGTCATTACTGTGTTACCTATTCACGAAATACATGGACCTTTAACCCTGTGCACGTTAGCGGCAGATAAAATCGCCTTTGCAAACAGCATAGAGCCAGGTTAGACGGCAAGAACGTGTCCACGTCTGATCTAGCTCTATGCTGTTTGCTCATAGGATAGTGGAGCTAAAACACGTGGCTGAATAGCAACAATATAGATCCTGATCAGACGCGGCTGATCATCCATATGTTGTTTGCCAAAGTGATTTTATTTACTCAGCAGTCAAAGAGTTAAGTGTGCATTCAGAGCAATATGCACACCATTTAAGAAACAAAATATACGACTTAAGATTTAAACAACATATAATTACACCAATGATTTATACAGAAATGCACTTAGTTTTATAATATTTTATTGTTTATTGTTTTATATACAATAGGCCTACAATTACAAATATAAACATGATAAATATATGAACACAATGATACAACTGTAATTTTATGTTTTATAGGCCTAGTGGAAGTCGTGATAGCACAGTGGATGCGCGTTCGCTTCAGGTGCGAAAGGTCCAGAGTTCGAACCTCGCTGGAGCCGTTACGATTGTGCCCTTAGGCAAGGCATTTAAATTCCACATTGCCTCTTCTCTCTCCTTCATGGCGATGGATTCCACCAGGAATGAGGTCTCGAGAGTGATTCATATAAGTTGAAAGAACTTGTTTCGCAATCGAGCTAAAATAAATTTGTATAAACTATAGGCCTACTTGAACACTGTTTCGGAAAGGAACTGATCAGTAATTATCTATCTAGCTATCTTCCTCTAATGTCGAACCCCTCGAACTGCACATGCACATTATTTTAAGAGTACGGTTTATGTACAATGTACATGACAATTGTGTTTTATGTTTATTTATCGTCGCTACCGGTTGCCCATATGAGCGACGCCTTCTGAAGAGATTAGTCATTTTAGATGTTCGGAGGATAGTGCAATGATACAAACAGAGATCCATTCCAGAGTCTCTTCTGGTTCTTGTACGTGCACGGTGTAAAGCACCGACACGAGACCTCGGTTTAACGTCCCATCTGAAAGACTTAATTTTATTAGGGTCAGACGGGGGATCGAACCTGCGATCCCTGGATTACCAGTCCATCGTGTTACCCACTGGACTACAGATCCGTCATGACAATTCAAATACATTTGATGTTTTATTGGGACATTGAATACACACACCATGGACTTAAATTGTGTTTGTCTCTGAAATGACTGTACGTTTCAGGGTTCACTAC
The DNA here is from genome assembly GCA_014843695.1 of Archivesica marissinica. Lineage (NCBI taxonomy): Eukaryota > Metazoa > Mollusca > Bivalvia > Venerida > Vesicomyidae > Archivesica > Archivesica marissinica. The sequence continues at coordinate 4,701,292 of CM026395.1, forward strand.
AGTGATTGACCCCGTATGACTTCGTAATGACGTCAACGCATGCGTAGAGCCTCAATTAAAAACTTAGTCGCCGCAAGAACAATTTTGCTGAGATCGACTATCATTGAACGATATTGTTTTGTTCGAAAATGGCAGATGCCGAAGTAGAACATGCAGCTGGAAGCGGCGATGTAAGTAATTAGATGTGATGTCACTTTCTGATTGATTAGACTTTAATTCATTTGGGTTTTACACTCGTTTAGTTCGAAAAATAAAGTTGTTTTTTTGTCTCAAAATTGTCTAAGTCCAAGATGGCCGCTAAAATGGCTAAGTCCCACGCTGCTGGTAAAACTGTGCATACTTTAAATAATAATATCTCGCTGCTGTGTGTACCATTCGCTTCGATATCTTAACCAGTTGTTGTCTATAACATTACCATGTGCTTCTGCTTTTCAGGGAGCCGGTGACAGCATAGATTCTACGGAATCAGGTACGGAACTTGGCCTACTTTTGTTTATTGCGAGCCACACTTAGAAAATTTCGGTTTATGACGTCAAAGATTTGTTTTTCGAAATTGTGATTATTCAGTTATTCTTAACATGCTGTAAATTGTGACGACATTATGAATTATTTGTTCTTTTGAATTCACGAGTATGAACAAATCACCAGTAATTGACGTCAGTTTATTCATTTATTCACTTTATTGTCATAATTTTTGATTTTGCATTGACTGTTGAAAACTGTCATTGTAGAAGTATATTGGGTCAGACTGTTGAAGACTGTCATTGTAGAAGTATATTGGGTCAGGAGAAAGATAGATAGAGGATATTTGTTTGTTTCGTATGTATGTATGTTCCATTTATGTCAAACTCCTTGTGGGGACTTAGACATATTGTCATGGGCAGACTTCGTCCTAAGCGGTTTTAAAATCAGTATGGTCAATTCTTTCCCTGGACTATTTGTGCCATGGACAGTTCATACCCTAGGATTAAATGTTATGTGTTAAGACTTAAAGATGTTTCGTACCCTAGGATTAAGGGTTAGTGTTAAAGTTTGATGTTTCGTACCCAAGTCTGTATGTATGTTCCATTAATGTCAAACCCCTTGCAAGTTGCAGGGACCTAGACATGTTTTCCTGGCAGGCTTAGCCGGCATAAGCGGTTAAGCAGTACTAAGCAATGTGTGTGAGGTGCCTTGCTCAATGACACTACATACATGGCCTGATTGAGTATCAAACCCAGGACCACTGACTTCAAACGCTTCAAACATGCATGCAGCTTAAAGTTGTTTTATTTGAAGAACAATATAAAGACTCGGGATAGGCATTATATTTGGACAGATTTGTTCAAAAATTGTTTCAGATAGGACCATTTTACTGATCGATGCGAAATCTGACATCCCACAGAGTAGAATCCCTGTACTTAAATATATATACTAGTACCCCCAAACGTGCTGAATCCCTGTGGTTGCTTCAGGTGCGAAATGCCTGAAGTAGCAGTGCCATGTGACTGAATAAAAACATAGCTAGTAAAACCCCGTGTACAGAGACTGTTTCTGTGTGATTATTGCTTCAATTGCTTGCATGACTGTTGGACAACAAATAAAATATAAACTGACAAGATTTCTGCACTACGGATAATAATCAGCAATAGACTGTCCAATTAGCGCAGTTGTTAGCACGCTCGTTTCTCACCAATGCAACCCGGGTTCAATCCTCAGACCAGGAAGTATGTGAGATGGTACGGTGGTCGCCAGATCGGACATGTGGGCTTTCTCCGAGTACTCCGGTTTCCTCCCACAATGACCACATATACACTTTCATCCGCGCCAACGAGAGTGATTAATATAAGTTGTTAGAACTTGCTTCGCAATCGTTGTAAAATAAATAACATTTAAACTAACCAGCGATCTATGGTCTAAATACCTTGTCTCTGATGTTATCTATAAGGTTCTTGCATGTTTATTAGAAAACACTTCATCTGTTACGTCCCCATACATAATGGGTTTAAGAACCTCATCTCATAATTTGCGAATAGAAACAGACAGATACGCTAGACAGAGAATAGAGTGTAAGGAACGAACCTGTGTGCTGTGCCATAACAACGAGGTGGAAGATGAATATCATTTCATTCTAATATGTCCATTATACGGAAACATGCGACAAGCACTTATAGTATTATCTTTAAAGCCTTTTTCACGGGAAACAAAAATCATCCGGCTAATATATTGTCTTTAAGATTGTATAATATATATATATTACTAGTTCCCGGCTAGAAACGATCGACATATAATATAACATTATATAAAGTACGTTAACTGTTAGTAATTCTTACTTAATTGTATAATAATCTTAAAGATAGTGATTAGTTGGATGATTTTTGTTTCCCGTGAAAAAGGCTAGTTAAGTCGAAAATTCGGATATAGAGAGGACAATATATTTATAGATTTAGCTTACAGCTTGCAAAATATTAATCTATATAATAATTTTTTATCTATTAATAATAAATTTAATATTTACTTAGTACATTTTTAATAATTACATGATGGATGTTTCGTGTGTTAATTTTAAAAATAAAGTATTTTGGGCCTTAACCCTTTCAACACCACAGACCTCTAAATTGGCTTACAAAAAAGTGTAGATCCAGATGAGCCGTCTCATCAGGATCTGCACTTTTTTCAAGTAATATAACTATTTTTAGAAAAAAAATTACCCATTTTGATAAATGAACTGATCCAAATGTAATTTTGTTATTAATTTATTGGTCTAAAAATATCATGGACCAGTCCATGTCAGTTACTTGGTGTTGAATGGGTTAAAGTAAGTTGACACATTGTTCATATAAATAATTGCTTTACTGTTACATAATTAATTAGATATATTGATTTGCTGTGGCCATATTTGCTTACATGTACATAATGAAATTATATGCCACAGTCGTCTGAGACCATCTGGATTTAAACAAATAAAACTTTAAATTTTATATAAATTGTGTGCGAGCCCCGCTCAGACTGTGTTTCAGTTATATGAAAAAGTTGGCAGTTTCTTACGGAGGTTGGTGTTAACCGCTGGAGCCTGTCCAGGAAAGGTGTTGTTAGGTAAACTGCACGTCGGCGATATAGCCCAAAAATGGTGCTGATGCAAGCATTTATTATGTTATATTTCGGGTTTTATGCCTGCATCAGCACCATTTTGGGCTATATCGCCGGCGGGCAGTTTACCTAACAACAACTTTCCTGGGCAGGCTCCAACGGTTAACCAGTACTTGGGTGCACCAACCTCTGTAAGAAACTGCCAACTTTTTCATATAAATGAGACACGGTCTAAGCGGGGCCCGAACCCGTGACACATCAGTGATGATAGGTTACAGTGGTATACAAGTCAGCGACCTTAACCACTCGACCACGGAGGCGGACTCTGATGCAAGCATAAAACCCGAAATATAACATAAATTGTGTGCATTTAATTATGGAAACTATGTAACCTTGACATACCCCTGCAGTTTTGTACTTCTGTAATTTAAGGAATGAATGGCGACATCTTAAACCACATAGACCAGAATAAGCAGAATGGTTACATCGGGAGTGGGGATGATGAGCCAAAGGAAGGGGCGAGTACACCAAAAGACCACCACAAGGACAAAGAGAGGGAGAGAGAGAAGTCAAAACACAGCTCCAGCTCGGATAAACACAAGTCAAGCTCGTCAGGTAGTTCTCACAAACACAGCTCTAGTAGCTCGAAGCACCATTCCTCCTCTTCCAGCTCTAGCAAACACAGAGATGGTCATTCCAGCAGTAGCAGCTCACACAAGCATGGTAGCTCCAGCTCCAAGCACGGTCATTCCTCGAGCAGTTCCAGCAAGGACAAACACGGCTCTAGCAGTACTCATAGCAGTAGTAAGGACAAAGACAGACACAGCACATCAGATAAGAGCAAACACAGTTCGAGTTCCAGTGGCAAACATTCATCATCCTCTGACAAACACAGAGATAAGGACCGTGAACACAAAAGCAAACACAGTTCTAGCAGTGGAAGTAGCTCAAAGCATGCCAGCTCTGATTCAAAAAGCAAAAAAGAAAATTTGGATGTTGATAAGGATAAGGAGAGGCAACAACGTAAAGAAAAGGAGAGACAAGAGAGAAAAGATCGAGAGAGACGAGAGAGGAAAGAGAAAGAAAGGCAGGAAAGGAAAGAACGTGAAAAAAATGAAAAGAAAGAAATGGAGCAGCAAGAGAATGAAAGTGCAGATGATTCTGTTGTCAAGAGCGAACCAATGTCGCCAGTGAAGCATGAGAGACATTCTCCAGTTAAGTCAACCCCGCCAAAGCCAGTGAAAGCTGAACCTGAAAGCGATGAAGATGATGATGATGTACCACTGGTTAGTATTCTGTCATTGAAATTATGTATGGCCCATTGCAAGTTTGGGGCTGTAAACTGTTGCAATGTTTTATATATAGAACACATGCATGTAGAACTAACCAAGAAGATCCAAGACGAGTGCATTGTAAATCGAAATTTTGATATTTATCGGTTTCATTTTTTGCGATTACCCATTCTGTGTTACAATAGTCATTAAGTGTATAAATGCATATATATGTAGAGTTCAAAAGAAGCTTTTTAAACTTAAAGCGACATTACATCGCAATAAGCAAATAAAATGCATTTTTCACATAAATTCATTGCTACTACAAATTCTTCCGAATACTTTCGAACACTAGCATTGAATCAATAAACTGTGTTTTTGTTGTCTTCAAACTTTCAAAATTGAAAGTAGGATTTCATATAACGATATATCTGTACCATGTATCGTGTTATTCCGGATACATGCGTTGTATTACGCATGGATGTCGACCCAAGTTACATTATTTTGTTATGTAAGCAATCCGCGTATGCGACGTTTGTTTATTAGTTGAAATACTCGGTTTTTGAGGCAAATATTTGGGCAAAATGATACCATATACTAGTAATAGGAAATTACATTCTGCAGACATTTTCATTTATGTAGTGTCGCTTTAAGTTATATTAAGCATGTATGTACATAACTATTTAATGCATTTTTCAGTCTGTGCGACTGAAGCAGGAGAAGGTTGAGAAACCAATAAAGCGTGAGAGGGAGGAGCCTGACTATGCAGAAGAAGAAGAAGAAGAGGATGATGATGATGACGATGAACCACTGTCAGCTAGGTACAGATATCTCCTTCCATAGCACATCAGTACTTTATTTGCTATTATAAGAGCTGTGCAGTCGTCCCTCTCAATTTTGTCCTCGCTTTATCCAAACCGCGTATCGATGTTCACAAACATTCACTGTACACAAGTTGCCGAGTATGATGTCTAGTTGTATTCATCGTATCTGTATTCCACTCGTTCCATTTCCTACTTTGTTATTTGATTTTTATTTGACCACATCTCCAGAACCCTTGTTGAATTTGAAGGAAACTTTTTCAGGAAATTTCTGTATAACATCTTGGTTGTGCAAATCATCATCATGTTCCCATTTGTTGATATTTGACAAGAGTTGTGGTTCTTTGAAGATTTGAATGAACAAAATTTGTCCGCACTGGTTTTAATATATCCGAGTCTGTATTTCAACAATTGCCCTACTTTACTTTGACATCCTATTCCGCTCAGTATTATTTTTAATTATTGGAAGATTTAAGAAAAAGCAACGTCTGACCACAGCATTGGTTATAAGTGCAACATAGTGGAATTTGGGTGTATCGGATGTATAAGAGTGATATTATTTGAGTGATTGATTGTTAGCATTTAATTGCAAAATCCCTGTCTGAATTTATTAACTATATACATGTACTTGCAGTCAAATTTCAGCATCAAAATCCAGTTCATATCTTCGTCTCCTGGCACATTCTGCTAATATAAATTTTGACAAAATATATCAATCACCCCTTGAGAATTTTTTTAGAAATCGCCCTAGAACTGGGACATTTTCAATATTGTCAAATTGGTGTTGCTGAGGTATATACAGCCGTCGGTGATATGTCTAGGTAATGTTGCCTGAATGTGCAACTTATGTTCTGGGTGCAAAATATGGGCACACTGCAACGCTGTTGGATTTATTTACTCAATTGGTCTGTGTTGGCATTATTCATGTACACCGTGACATGATGGGTATGCAATGGTGGTGATACATTTATCTATATACAGGCACATGATATCAGGGCTTTGGCTAGGCCTGGGAAATAGTTGGAGTATCCTCTATATAAAAAGTGCTCCCTATTTGAATATAGGGAGAAATATCTGAATATAGGGGGAAATATCTGAATATAGGGGGAAATATCTGAACATAGGGAGAAATATCTGAATATAGGGAGAAATATCTGAATATAGGGGGAAATATCTGAATATAGGCGGAAATATCTGAATATAGGGGGAAATATCTGAATATAGGGGGAAATATCTGAATATAGGGGGAAATGATGCTGCAGCTTATTGAGCATATTCTCTCAGGTGCGTCCTCTAGCTCAAGTCCTGGGTCTGGGAGTTTTGTTACCTGTGTCTGGGAGTTCTGTAACCTGGGTATCAGAGTTCTGTAATCTGGGTATTGGAGTTCTGTAACCTGGGTATCGGAGTTCTGTAATCTGGGTATCAGAGTTCTGTAACCTGGGTATTGGAGTTCTGTAATCTGGGTATCAGAGTTCTGTAATCTGGGTATCGGAGTTCTGTAACCTGGGTATCGGAGTTCTGTAATCTGGGTATCGGAGTTCTGTAATCTGGGTATTGGAGTTATGTAACCTGTGTCTGGGAGTTCTGTAACCTAGGTATCGGAGTTCTGTAACCTAGGTATCGGAGTTCTGTAACCTGGGTATCGGAGTTCTGTAACCTAGGTATCGGAGTTCTGTAACCTGGGTATCGGAGTTCTGTAACCTGGGTATCGGAGTTATGTAACCTGGGTATCGGAGTTCTGTAACCTGTGTCTGGGAGTTCTGTAACCTGGGTATTGGAGTTCTGTAACCTAGGTATCGGAGTTCTGTAACCTGGGTATCGGAGTTCTGTAACCTAGGTATCGGAGTTCTGTAACCTGGGTATCGGAGTTCTGTAACCTGGGTATCGGAGTTCTGTAACCTGTGTATCAGAGTTCTGTAACCTGGGTATCAGAGTTCTGTAACCTGGGTATCGGAGTTCTGTAACCTGGGTATCAGAGTTCTGTAACTGGGTATCGGAGTTCTGTAACCTGGTATCGGAGTCTGTAACCGGTATCAAGTTCTGTAACCTGGTATCAGAGTTCTGTAATCTAGGTCTTGGAGTTCTGTAACCTGGGTATCAGAGTTCTGTACCTGGGTATCGGAGTTCCGTAACCTGTGTCTGGGAGTTCTGTAACCTGGGTATTGGAGTTCTGTAACCTGGTATCAGAGTTCTGTAACCTGGGTATTGGAGTTCTGTAATATGGGTATCGGAGTTCTGTAATCTGGGTATCGGAGTTCTGTAACCTGGGTATCGGAGTTCTGTAATCTGGGTATCAAGAGTTCTGTAACTGGGTATCAGAGTTCTGTAACCTGGGTATTGGAGTTCTGTAATCGGGTATTGGAGTTCTGTAACCTGGTATTGAAGTTCTGTAACCTGGGTATCGGAGTTCTGTAACCTGGGTATTGGAGTTCTGTAACCTGGGTATTGGAGTTCTGTAACCTGGGTATCGGAGTTCTGTAACCTGGGTATCGGAGTTCTGTAACCTGGGTATCAGAGTTCTGTAACCTGGGTATTGGAGTTCTGTAACCTGGGTATGGGAGTTCTATAATCTGGGTATCAGAGTTCTGTAACCTGGGTATCGGAGTTCTGTAACCTGGGTATCGGAGTTCTGTAACCTGGGTATCAGAGTTCTGTAACCTGGGTATCAGAGTTCTGTAACCTGGGTATCAGAGTTCTGTAATCCCAGATCTGTTTTACAGAATGAAGAAGGTGAAGAAAGAGACCCCAACATCTGGAAGGAAGCGTAAAGCTGACGATTCTGAAGACGAAAAACCAGTGGTAAAATAGTTTACCTTAATTTCTGTAGAAAACTATAGCACATTTATACGTATATTGTACATGTATATAAAATACTCGCCACTTGCCAAGTAGTTGTTTACTTGAAATGACTTGCACTAGATCACATACCGGTACATGTTTTATTGTATATACAAATAATACGTTGCCAACAGCTCTCTTATAATGAACCTGGATGCATGCATTGTTCCTGCTGCATGTAATCTAAGGGGTGGTGCTTCTTGCCATCCCAATGACATGGTCCTGAAAATGGACTACATTTCTATAGACTTGCATGGTTAAATACACACATATATATTACTATGCCATTATTTATCTTGCAGCATAAAACATGTTCCAAGTTTATTACTTAAATGTATAACTTGTTTAGTGTATAGCTACATGATTTATTACACCGTGTCCTCGAGTACTATTATATATCATAAATGAAGTCTGGAAGATCGTCTACCTTCTTGCTCCTGGCTTAAGCTGGACATTCCAAATAATGAGTTCAAAGCGACACTATATCGTGTGGAATATTAATGTTATAAAATTTATAAATAGAAAATTTAGAAATAAAATATACACATTCTTCCATTAAAATTTGAATAATTTCCAGTGTGTATTTTCAGTCCATAGTGTTTTTTGCAATACAACAAACTAAATGTGAAAGTACGAATTTCAAATTTTTCGGTTTGCCACACCCTGTAAAGATTCAGAGCGCATCGGTAATCTGAACAAACATCTACAACTGTTTCAGCATCCGTTTTTACTTCATGCATGCTCATTAAATATTGTTTTTTTTTTTAAATTCCTTTTATTTATTTCTCTATCAACATAAATACATGTTAACAATGCAATGTACTAACATAAATTAATGTATTTTAAATAGTATGTCCATGCTAAATCGCAGATACATTAAACATCAAACAATGTATACATATGATGGAGAGAAATTCATTACATTTTTTGGAAAGAGAGAAATATAGGAGGAGAAGTCGTGTGGATGGTTGAGTATCTACTATATAACATTTAAAGATTAGTTAATTAATGTGGTTCAGAAAAGGTCTCCATTTTAGCGTGAAAGTAGTATGCTTGTTTTTGAACAATGCAATTGTTTCCTCTATTTTTATTTTATACTTAAAATATGCAACAAAATGGACACCAGTTGGTATACTCTTCTCACATTTACATTTGAATATGAAGTATTTAGCAAGCAGTATAATGTAATTAATGTTCATTTCATATATTTTGTTCTTGTGACTGAAATTACAAAGCGATATGCATTCATAACTTAATTGAACTAAATCATCTGTTTTTAAAAAAATTCTCAAAAAGTCTGTAATTTTTATCCAGAAATCCTGTATAAGATGACATTCCCAAAACATATGAACGTTAGAATCATTTTGCATTGTGCAAAAATCACACAATTGCGACACAACTATATTACATTTAAATAGGAAACTGTTGTTCGGAATAATATGCATTAAGTATTTATATTGAAATTCTCTCAGTTTAGTTTCAATAGTTACTTTAATCGGTTGTGTGAATATTTTCTTCCAGTTAATATCAACTAAAGATAAGTTATTTTCCCATTTTTTGGCTTGCTTAATAATCTCAGTCTTAGACCTTTTTGTTAATATTGCATAAATAAGTTTACATACGTTTGTATGTTCATTTATTTTTGTTGTTAAATTGTTAGATGTATATGATATTGGTTCTGATCTTAACTGTAACTTCCATGCTTGAGGTACACTTTTCACAAGAGTGTAGTATTTCAAATATTCTCCCGGGGTGATATTATAGAGTTGCATTATTTGTGGAAATGAATAAAATTGTTTTTGTCTGTAATTGTATATATGTTCTATATATTGTCTGTAATTGTATATATGTTCTATATATTGTCTGTAATTGTATATATGTTCTATATATTGTCTGTAATTGTATATATGTTCTATATATTGTCTGTAATTGTATATATGTTCTATATATTGTCTGTAATTGTATATATGTTCTATATATTGAATCCCCTTATTAAACCAGTCTTTATAAAAATATATGGAATTATAATGTTTCTTTATGTACGAATTGTTCCAAAGTAGTTCTTTGGATATGGTTTCTACCGTTTCCACGTAATTTGCACTTGACCATGCCGTTAATATTTCTTTTAAAAACTGAGATTTTATTTCGAAACGTGAAATGTCAGTTGAACTAACATTACTTTTAAAAACGAAGTCATTACCATATTTCTCCAGCATATTTTCATACATTTGTACCCATTTTGATTCTTTTTGAAATATTATTCGTTTTATCCAACTAGCCTTTAGTGATGTAACGAAGTTTTCTATATCCAACATTTTTAACCCCCCCCCTCTTCATAGTCTTGGATAATTTGTTTTCTAGCTATTTTATCAGGTTTATTATTCCACAGAAATTTATACATGACATTTTTTAATTCTTTTAGTGTATGGTCATTTGGATTACTTAAAACTGTTAGGGGATATATAAGTTTTGGGAAAGCAAATGTTTTTAATACTGTTATTTTTCCTATTAAAGACAGGTTCCATTTGTTCCATTTGTTCAAACAATGTTCGAACGATAGCATTTTATTTGTTATGTTAAGATGTTGCATAGTATTGACATTATTACTGAATGTTATTCCCAAAGTAGTTGCTTGCTCTGACGTCCATTTAAATTTCTTCTTTTTACAGTATATTCTTTCACTATGTCTCATCAAACCTACTCTGAGAACGGTGCATTTGGATTTGTTCAACGTTAAACCTGATATAATTCCAAAGTCGTCAAGTGTATTGATTAATGTAGTAAAGGATTTTTCTGAACCATCTAAGAGGAAACTAGCATCGTCAGCAAAAAGTGTTTGTTTTATGTCTATTCCGTGCGCTTTTATTCCAGATATATCCGTGTTATTGTTGACTTCAATAGATAATAATTCAATACATATAATGAAAATATAAGGCAACAGTGGGCATCCTTGGCGTACACCCTTTTTTATTTGAAAAAAGTCTGACATATGTCCATTATTGGTTATACAAGATTTGGCATCTTTGTAAAATAATTTTATCCAATCAGTCACATTTGTAGTGAAACCGAAATGTTCAAGACATTTGTACATAAAACGGTGGTCGATACTGTTGAATGCTTTATTAAAATCTGAAAAGAATATCAAGCCTGGGTCGTTGTTTTCATTTACATAATTAATAACCTCTTGAATTGTTCTAACATTTTCACCAATGTATCGTCCTTTTATGAAACCGGTTTGGTCAGTACTTATAATAGTATCTAAAAATGGTTTAATTCTATTTGCAATTGCCTTTGTTGCTATTTTGTAATCTACATTAAGGAGTGATATTGGTCTCCAGTTACTGATTGATAGGAGGTCTTTGTCCTTCTTTGGTAACATTGTAATAATACTTTGTTTTTGTAATTCAGACAACTCGTTTTTTCTAAAGAATAATTTAATGATCTGATTAAGAACACTTTTATTTCTGACCAGAAAATTTTATAGAATTCTGTTGATAAGCCATCTGACCCTGGACTGGCGCATTCATATTCAGTTAAAAATCGTTGTCCTATATTACGTTGTTCATCTGTCAATGTTTTATGTGGGTTTTTAAAAAATGTGTTGTCATCAGTGTTGTCTCTAAAGGTGTCTTGTTTGTACAACTTTTCATAAAATGATTTTATATGGTCAAGTATTTTTGTTGGTTGTATTTCTATAGTGTTTTGGTGTGTACAAAGTTGTTGTATAGTTTTTTGCTCTGCACGTTTTTTTCTAAGTTTGCAAAATATTTAGAATTTCTAACCGCTCCTTCAACCCATTCCGCTTTTGATCTCAGTAATATGCCTTTAATTGTTTCTTCGATATGATTTTCTAGCTTAGTTTTTTTCATCTTTCAGTCTCTTAAATAAATTTTCATCATTTGGGTTACATGTTATTTCACTCTGAATGTTGTCAATATTACGGTATATTTCTGTTTCATATATTTGACTTTCTCTCTTTTTACGAACTGAATATTTTATTGTTTCGTCTCTTATGCCGCCTTTAATTACCTCCTATAATGTATTGGGATTAGCTTCGATGTTTATTGTTGCAAGTTCTGCGATTTTGGCGCTAATCATGACTTGATAAGCTTCATCTAGTAAATATGAGTTATTAATTTTAAAAGATCCAGGGCCTCTAATAGTTTTATTTATTTGAATGTTTAATACATTTTAATTTTTAATTAATCCTTTTATTACCTCCATATACATGAAGAGCACAAGTGAACATACATAATATACAATTACACGTTTTACATGGACACATATAAACATACATATATACAAAGTAGTACAAGTGTACAATAATGGTCATAAGAACTGACATAACCATGCAGCTATTAATTAGTGTATACCGATCATCATTACTTGCCGAAACGAAATGCAAGGGAAAGAGGTGATGGTAGCGCACACAAAAGATGTTACAGTGTTTATAACCGGAACACCATTCTTCAGTAAAGAAAACGGTTCAGGTACCTAAAAGCAATACAATGGTATTTAAATAGAAGCAAACATGTTTAGATTACTGATTTACCACAACCTTAAGTTTGGAGCATTTGCCAGAATGCCCTAAAACATATTATCATAAGTGTTTCGCTTGCGGTGTCTGGAAGTTCATGTGTCTCCAGTCCTGCAAGCATATCATATATCTGTGTCTCGGGTGGTTGTTTGATAAAATCAATGTATGTCTTAATACCAGTCACACAACTTATGTTCTGCCATAAGCACTTTCTTAATTTATCCTGAGATGTACATAATAACAGCTTATGAACAACTAAGTTCACAACACATTTATCGCATTGTGTGCATAACTCAGGACGTGAGAAAGAAAGTAATCTACACAGTACATATATAGCTGTGAAACAGTACATTTTTACGCTTGGGAATTTACGGCTTAATTGCCAGATAGTACAAGGTTCCTGTTTTTGGAATATAGTTTTACCAATACCTGTAGGCAAGGAGCTACATGCTGATATAGTACCTTCTTCGGAATCTATTCCATATACATTCCGTTTAAGAATATATTTCCATTGATATTTCGATGGAAAGTATGCAGTTTCAAGAAAGATATCTACATAATGCATGAGATCATACTTCCTAAGTAATCCAAGCACATCAGGAATAAACCCAAGGCTTTGTCTTTCAATGCAAGATTTATAGCGTACCAACCTGTTTATAAAGATACGTTTCGAGAGATATTGGCAGGGTAGTCGGACGAGTTGACCCAGAAACTGGAGTTTCTTGTAATTAATTTCTGTTTCAATCGGAACAAGGCCCAGACAGCTGAGTGATGCCTGATTATTAGTGAACAATGGTAGGCGTTGAATATATTTTATGCAAAATCTATGGGCTCGTTCGATTTCAAGGATATTGGCGGATGTAAGATAGCTCCACAGTTCACACCCGTATAGGGATGTCGGCAATACTACTGTCCTATACAGTTTTGTGAGACTGAATATGTTTAGGTTCCCAGATCCAACACCACTATTGGAAATGTTAAGTAGGGTACCACGGAGTTTGATACTTGCCGAGTGAATATTGTCATTTAATGAGCAGTACTTGTTACATATAATCCCCAGGTGAGTATATTGGATGTCTTCAGTGATAGTTTGATCACCAAGTTTCCATGACCTATCTGATTGATCAAACTCATGCTTTGTTTCATTGTACACAACGACAGAGCATTTCTTGGCATTGTATTCAAACCTCCATTTTAATGAATATTCATAACATATTTGTAACATCTGATCTAGTCCGTACTTGGACATGGAGAATAGAATCATGTCATCAGCAACTGTTGGACTACAAATGTTAAAATTATATATACAAAAGCCTAGCTTAGAGTTTTCTAACTCCTGTATTAGGCCATTTATGTAAAGTAAAAAAAGGAGAGGGGAACTCTTCCCTCCCTGTCTGGTACCCTGCATAACGGGGAACCACTCCGATGTGAATGACTGATTGCGGACACAACTATTCATGTTACTATAGAGGGATACAAAAGATTTGAATGTGAGATGGTCTAGCCCACACGCCTCTAGTTTATAAATTAGACCATTATGCCAGACACGGTCAAATGCCTGGCGACAATCTAAGTAACAAATGAAGGCCTTGCTGTGGTGCTCTTTTGCAAATGATATTGACTCCCTTAAGGAAAACAATGTCATTATACAGCCTAGTTGTTGTTGGAAGCCACCTTGCTGAGGACTTAGATCTTTCAGGATATCATCCCCTGCACGGGTTAAAAGAACACTTTCATACAACTTTAATATTGTAGAGGTTAGTGTAATAGCGCGGTAATTATGTGGATCATGTTTACTTTTACGACCGCCCTTGTGTAGCGTCACAATTACGCCCCGGTTCATGTCTGGGGGTACATACAAGATTAAGAGATATAAAAAAATAATCGAGTCTACATAATATCGGTGGATTCGTGTTAGAGTGCCAAGTGTACATTTTCTTATCTGGGTGTTTTAACCGCCATATATCTATAATTTCTTCAGAATCTATCAAGTCGTTAAGTATTTTAGATGTCTTCTTACCAGTATCACTTCTGCCATTTAGTTTGTCGTTTATATTATTAATAATAGTATTAAAATCCCCACCTAATATAATGGCATATTCATTGTATTCAGCTATGTGGTTCGCAATTAAATTAAAAAAGGATATGTCATCGTTATTCGGTGCATATATATTCATGATAACAATAGTTTTACTTTCTATTTCAATTTTAATTATTTGGAAACGGCCTGGCACTATTTCATTATAATCCAAAAATGTGTAATCCACAGCACAATCTATAAGTATTCCCATGCCTAAGCTGTTTGTGCTATTGCCACTTAAATACATATCTCCTTTCCATTGCTTACTCCAATTAGTAGTACCATGATTATGTTTACAATGTGCCTCCTGTATTAGGCATATATCAAATTCATTACGTTTGAGCCATTGAAACACTTGATCACGTTTAAGTCGTTCAGCCAAACCCGTAACGTTGAAACTACATATGTTTACAGACATTATGTATAAGTTGGAATACTAGTGAACAAATCCAGAGCACCATTCTACATAATAGTATTATCATATATATGCCGCTAACATATATTTTAAATACAGTCAACCATCCACACTGGCAAGAGATATCATAATATAATTGGTGGTGTTCTGTCATACCAAGTGTAAAAACAGAATGTGAACAATAGGAATGAATTATAAATATAATGAAACACTATAGTATTTTTTTTCAATTGATTGGTTCCTTGTTGAAATGTTTGCCAAAAATTAATGTTGACAACATTTGTAATGTTAAAAACAAAACCTAGAACACCGCAGTCGAACCAACCCCCTCCTTTAACATTTTAAGGATTGTGTAACTTAGTAAGAAAGTAAAGTCATTAAAGCGACACTACATTGAAAAACGCAAATTTATACAGAATGTAATTTCCTATTATATGGTATCACCGTTTCCAAATATTAGGCCCCAATAACTGAATAGTTCCAATAATAAATAAGCGTCGTATACACGGTTTGTTGACATAACTAAATAATGTAAACAGGGTCGACATACATGTGTAGTACAACCTGTATATCCCGAATGACGAGATTTATGGCACATATTTACAGTTATATCTCACATCCGTGCTTCTGCATATTTGTTTAGTAGTGACTACAATGACAAAGGATTGTCAACCTAGGAGCGTGGATGACCGGTATATGAAATCCTACATTCACCTTCGAAACACACTGCCCATTGATTCAGTATCTGTGTTCGAATGCATCTGGAAGAATTTGTAGTAGGAATGCATTTATACGTGAACAATGCATGTTATTGGCTTTGTGCCATGTAATGTTGCTTTAAAGTTGATTTCATGTTAAATTATCAATCAACAATTTGCATACAGACCTTAGAATAACGTTTGATATACAGTTCACCCTTATCATTGATAAGAAGGTTTTACAATGTAAGGGTGCGTGAGAGGGTGTGTTCGCGCAGGTGTGAGTATTTAATAACCCCGTTATTTGACTCTTGGCCGAAAACAACAACAACAACAACAACAAACATAACGAAACACCAAGAATGTACATACGGGTAAGTATAGCCTCTGAGTTCAAAATTTTAAAATATTTTAAAAAACATGGGGACAATGTAATCGACATTGCTTGACTCGATCTCCGTAATTCAGACATCTACACATTCGCGGTATATACAATCTATATGGTCAGAAGTTATTGAACATATTGTAGTTAGTAATTTCAGAGTTTGATTTCCGCTTGAAGAGTAAACTACTCACGTGATGAAAACAGAAAAGTAACATAATTTTTCATAGCACTCTTGTGTCAATCGAGAACAATATTTACTCTTGACATACACATATTATCGTTGGCAGAGTATCTGGTAGAAATCAAAATTAGTCTTAATTCAAAACCTACACTTAATAGAGACTATGTTTTTTATTCACTGTATGGTCGACTTACACTTCTTCAAATGACCACGAAAACTATCACCAGTGAACTAGTGAATGATCACTAGCGATATATAGTTCATTCATATACTCAGAAAGAACACAAGTATTGAATTATTGTTTTGCTATGAAAAATATGTTTTTATAATAGGAAAACGATAATATCCTATAAAGCCGTCATAACATAGTCTTATGATTGGTTATGGTCAATACAGAACAGGAGTTTGACAGCATCATAGATGACACACAGACGGAATGAATTCCGGTTCATATTAGTATAAACAGCATAATTATATGGTGATACTAAATATTTAGCTGGTGGAACTGAATGATAACTCATTATATAGTGGGATCCAACTTGATAATTGTGTCGTTTGTAAACAGTGTAGTAACATTTTGTTCTCACATAGTTCCTACTGATCTTTGGAATACTATAAACAATATAGCATCACACATTTACATACCTCAACAAAATGTTGCACTTCTTACAGAATATATGTATGCTTATGTAAATTCAATCATATGGTTATGCAACGATTTACCAAAAACAAGCTTCAGTGCAATTAACTGACATAATATACATATACATATACCAAAAACATTAGTGGACCTGGGTACTTTGGGTAGTAACACATGTTAAAATGTACAGATCTATTGCCACCCGCTATAATTGGCGTATGTATTAATTTATACAAATTTATTTTAGCTCGATTGTGAAACAAGCTCTTATAACTTATATTAATCACTCTCGAGACCTCATTCTTGATGTAATCCATCGCCACGAGGGAAAGAGAAGGCAACAAGCTTCAGTGCAATTAACTGACATAATATACATATACCAAAAACATTATATATTGCTATAGTGGTTACATTATTAGAACATATGATATGCTTACAACTTTCTGAACACAGGTATGTTAAAATAGTATACAATCATGTTTTAATAATAAATCATCGTTGCCAATATTGTGTATAAATTCTGAATAATGATAAATATGTTTGTAGTTTATGCATAAACTATGAACAATTGTCTATGCGTAAATTACGCTTCAGAATTTATACTACATAAATGTGCTTTCTAGTATTATATTCGTACACTTTTACATACAAAGTTCTTCCACTCGGCTATGATGTAAGCATGATACATCAGTGGACCTGGGTAGTAACACATGTTAAAATGTACAGATCTATTTCCACCCGCTATAATTGGCGTATGTATTAATTTATACAAATTTATTTTAGCTCGATTGCGAAACAAGCTCTTACAACTTATATTAGTCACTCTCGAGACCTCATTCTTGATGGAATCCATCGCCACGAGGGAAAGAGAAGGCATATGTATTTATATAAAACACTAGTATAAATTTATATTTGTTTACAGTACTTTATGTATATTATTGTTGCATAAATACAATGTGTTTTCACTACAATACACTACATGTGTACAGAGGTAAACCCCCGACATGGTCACAAATAAAACAGCAGCACAAATGTATGCAAATACATTTATACCGTGGTTCACCTGCAAAGAAATCGCCACCCGATCCCCCTACACCTGAATGAGCCATTAAATATAAGAGCACATTAATTGATAATTTTTGTTACTTGCTAATAATTGTATATGTCCATGTATAATACAATCTGTGACGGTACAGTGACGCTCGATTTAATCTTTTCCTTGTGATAGTCGTCGTAATTGTCATTTCGCAATATAAAAATACACTGCTCGCAAATCGCAATATAAAAATACACTGCTCGCAAAACAGTTAGTCGGCACTAGAAACTGTGTTTTTTACACCAATTTTGACAGGGCCGGTGTGATTAGGAATGTTTTGATGGGGCCACGGAAGATCGATCCACTCATGATATTCGGGATATCTGACCCTGTGTATTTTGTCCTGTTTGTCTTTGTACATGATAGCACCATTTCTCGTCCACACTTCTTGGACCTCATCGGGTGTTTTCTTCTTGACACACATCAATACATGGGTATTAGTTCGAGTCAGATCTTCGTTGATGAAAATACCGGACCCATGAAGTATCTTCCTGTTCCACATTATGCTATCTTTCACATACCTAGATACAAATTTCGCGATAATGTCCCTGTTTTTATTGATTTTGTTTGGAAGACGATGTGCAATATCAATATCTTGTATTTTTAGGTTAAAGATTTTGTATTGCTGCAACACTTTTGCAACATGTTCACCAGTTTGATATGCTGTTTCTCTAGGGTTATGATCCGGGATACCTCGTATTTTAATATTATTTCTCCTGCTGTATTGTTCTGATTCATTCTCAAACTGCTTTCTGTCATCGTTAAATGTTTGAATTGTCTCTTTGAGATCATCATTCTCGTATACCTTATTCGTAATGCTTGTCTCCAATGTCGCAATTTTAGTTTTCAGACGGTCATTTTCTTGATCTCTGTCAAATAACATGCCCTCTAGAATTTCCATTTTTTGTTCCACTGATTTCAACAGTCCATCCTTCATTTCTTTAAGTAATTCTTTCATCGTTTCTCTTAGGGACCCATCACCTTTTATTATCACATTTTCAAACCTTTCATTTATTTTCTTTATTGACCCGTCTAATTTTTCAAGTTTTAAGTTTATGTTTTTCATTTGTGACATTAGTTCTGTTGTATCCATGTCCGATATTCCGGGTTGAATGATGTCCGTCTTTTTCTGCTTCTTTTTCTTTTGTTTTCCTTTTTTCCCCTCCTCAATTGTACTTAGTTCTAATTCACTAATACTCGAGTTCTCACTACGTTTTCGTTTTGAATCATCTTCAATCAATTTTACATTGTCCGCCATACTTTTTTTCGCTCAGTATACACTTATTTCATTTTGGCGCGAGGCCGTTGTGAATCATATTTTTGGATTCAAATTTCTTCATTACCTTTCTAAACAGCAAGCTTCAAAATATCACCGATTAAAGAAAATGTCTTACTACGTATCATATCCTAATTCCATTCCTTTCTGTTCACAAAGATTAATAAAATATCACATTTTTATTGATATTGTTTACATATTGTTCATAGGTTACACACCACCAATCCTTCGATCAGTACGGAACGACTTATTATTAAACATTGTTTACATTAATGTGTGGATAACTAATTTGCATATACGACGGCACTATATTTCTATGATTTTTTTCTGTGTGAATATATGATTTTTATTTACACAGTCATTGGAAATTATATTCCCTATCTGGTACATTTTACAAACCAGCCTATATTCCGATATAGTGTTGCTTTAAGGTACACAAGGGAGAAGTCTGTTGGCTTGGTCCTCTATATAGTAAATATTCTATATGAAACAATCTCTACCAGATGGATCTATAGTCCAGTGGTAACACGCTGGACTGGTAATCCAGGGATTGCAGGTTCGATCCGCCGCCTGACCCTAATAAAATCTTTCAGATGGGTCTTTAAACCAAGGTCTTGTGTCGGTGTTGTACACCGTGCACGTAAAAGAACTAGAGGAGACTCTTAGAAATGGGTCTCTGTCTGTATCATTGCACTATACTCCAAAAATCTAAAATAACTAATCTCTTCAGGAAGCGTTGCTCATATGGGCAACCGGTAGCGACGATAAATAAACGTAAAACACACACTCTACCTTCAGCGTTTTATTTTTGTAGAAAAAGAAGAAAGCGAAGGCAGCAGTAAAGGTAGAGTCTGCATCTCCGAAGAAGAAGAAGGGTAAGGCAGGGAAGAACCAACAGACACAGGAGGTGGTGTGGAAGTGGTGGGAGGAGGAGAAAGTGGATAATGATGAGAAATGGAGATTCCTAGAGCATAAAGGACCCGTGTTTGCCCCCGAATATGAGCGTATGCCCAAGGATATCCGTTTCTCGTACGATGGTAAGTTGGTTTCTGTTTCACATGTTTGTCTCGGAGTTGAAATCTGGTGTTTAGTTTCTACAAATTTATTTGAGCTCGATTGCGAAACAAGTTCTTACTTTGAATCCATCGCCACGAGGGAGAGAGAAGAGGCAACATGGAATTTAAATGCCTTGCCTAAGGGCACAATCGTAACGGCTCCAGCGGGGCTCGAACTCCGGACCTCTCGGAGCTGTATGTTGACATATTGTTGATGTTCTGGCATGCTTTTAAAACATAGTGATATTATGAATTTAACCCTTTCAACACCACAGACCTCTATATAGGCTTACAAAAAGTGTAGATCCAGAAGAGCCGGCTCGTGACGAGCCGTCTCATCAGGATCTGCACTTTTTGCAAGTAGTATTACTAATTTTAGACAAAATTACCCATCTTGATAAATGAACTGGTCCGAATGTAATTTTCTTATTCATTTATTGGTCTAAGAATATCATGGACCAGTCCATGTCAGTTACTTGGTGTTGAAAGAGTTAAAGTCCAATCTACGAGTGGGTGTAATTTCTGGCAATAGCAAATAAAGGCATGGGGGCTGTTGTTTTCTGTGCTGCTCTTGTGTTGAATGTGCTTAAAGTTATGGCCACTTGTCTAAGATATCAAACCTAGGTTATCGTTATGTTGTCTGTTAATGATGTGGTGTTGGCTGTCTTAGATGTCCTAAAGAAAATCGTAATAGTTCAACCAGTTTCTTGATGCTTTGAAAACTGAGAAATTACTATTGAAATAAAATTGCTATGTATGAAATTGAAGCGCTACATTAAGACATTAATGTTCACACTCGCCTGTATCCAATGTTTCGGGCCTCCGTGACAGAGTGGTTACCGTTGTTCACACTCGCCCGTATCCAATGTTTCGGGCCTCCGTGACAGAGTGGTTACCGTTGTTCACTTCAAATCACTTGCCCGTTACCTAAAATCCAACTGGGGGTGTCTAATTCTTGAGATAGGTCTGTGGTTCTACCTGGATACTTAGTGGAAGTCGTGATAGCGCAGTGGATGCGCGTTCGCTTCAGGTGCGAAAGGTCCGGTGTTCGAGCCCCGCTGGAGCCGTTACGATTGTGCCCTTAGGCATGGCATTTAAATTCCGCATTGCCTCTTTCTCTCCCCCTCGTGGCTATGGATTCCATCAGGAATGAGGTCTCGAGAGTGATTAATATAAGTTAAAAGAACTTGTTTCGCAATCGCGCTAAAATAAATTTGTATGAATACCTGGATAATACCCGTCCGTGCCTGAAATACTGCTACGAAGGGACAACCATTGTGTTCCTCCACTAATAATAGCTGGAGAGTCGCCACATCACCTGAGTTGTTGGTGTGATGTTACAGTCAAACCTGTGTTAAGCAGCCAGCCAAGGGAATCACAGAAAGTGGCTGCTTAACCCAGGTGGCTGCTTAATAGAGGTTAAATGTAAAACAAAACAACATATTGGGAATCTGGCAACTGGCTGCTTAACACAGGTGGCTGCTTAATAGAGGTGACCACTAACACAGGTTATTCTGTAAACCCAAAACAAGGGTAATTGCTATATCCCAAACGTCTACATAATGATAGTTGTTAACGAAATGTTTTCGTGGGAAATGGAAAGGATGTCGATGTTAACTGGAAAATTATATTAAGACGGCTTATATTTTCAAGTTCTGTTTCCGGGCGCCTGAAACAGTTGCATACCAGCACAATGAGAAGTTTTTGGTGAGCCAATCAAAGCTTTTAAACATGTTGCATTTTCTGTTATAGGCAAGCACATGGAGAAGTTTTTGGTGTGTGTTTTGCGTTTATTTATCGTCGCTACCGGTTACCCATATGAGCGACGCCCCCTGAAGATATTAGTCATTTTAGATTTTGGAGGATAGTGCAATGATACAGACAGAGACCCATTCCAGAATCTCCTCTGGTTCTTTTACGTGCACAGTGTAAAGCACCGACACGAGACCTCGGTTTAACGTCCCATCTGACAGACTGTTAATTTTATTATGGTCAGACGGGGGAATGAACCTGCGATCCCTGGATTACCAATCCAGCGTGTTACCACTGGACTACATATCCGTCTGTATGTTTTTGGTGAGCCAATCAAAGCTTTTAAACATGTTACATTTTCTGTTATAGGCAAGCACAATGAGAAGTTTTTGGTGAGCCAATCAAAGCTTTTAAACATGTTACATTTTCTGTTATAGGCAAGCACATGGAGAAGTTTTTGGTGAGCCAATCAAAGCTTTTAAACATGTTACATTTTCTGTTATAGGCAAGCACAATGAGAAGTTTTTGGTGAGCCAATCAAAGCTTTTAAACATGTTACATTTTCTGTTATAGGCAAGCACAATGAGAAGTTTTTGGTGAGCCAATCAAAGCTTTTAAACATGTTACATTTTCTGTTATAGGCAAGCACAATGAGAAGTTTTTGGTGAGCCAATCAAAGCTTTTAAACATGTTGCATTTTCTGTTATAGGCAAGCACAATGAGAAGTTTTTGGTGAGCCAATCAAAGCTTTTAAACATGTTGCATTTTGTTATAGGCAAGCAATGAGAAGTTTTTGGTGAGCCAATCAAAGCTTTTAAACATGTTACATTTTCTGTTATAGGCAAGCACAATGAGAAGTTTTTGGTGAGCCAATCAAAGCTTTTAAACATGTTGCATTTTCTGTTATAGGCAAGCACATGGAGAAGTTTTTGGTGAGCCAATCAAAGCTTTTAAACATGTTGCATTTTCTGTTATAGGCAAGCACAATGAGAAGTTTTTGGTGAGCCAATCAAAGCTTTTAAACATGTTACATTTTCTGTTATAGGCAAGCACAATGAGAAGTTTTTGGTGAACCAATCAAAGCTTTTAAACATGTTGCATTTTCTGTTATAGGCAAGCACAATGAGAAGTGTTTGGTGAGCCAATCAAAGCTTTTAAACATGTTACATTTTCTGTTATAGGCAAGCACAATGAGAAGTTTTTGGTGAGCCAATCAAAGCTTTTAAACATGTTACATTTTCTGTTATAGGCAAGCACATGGAGAAGTTTTTGGTGAGCCAATCAAAGCTTTTAAACATGTTACATTTTCTGTTATAGGCAAGCACAATGAGAAGTTTTTGGTGAGCCAATCAAAGCTTTTAAACATGTTACATTTTCTGTTATAGGCAAGCACATGGAGAAGTTTTTGGTGAGCCAATCAAAGCTTTTAAACATGTTACATTTTCTGTTATAGGCAAGCACAATGAGAAGTTTTTGGTGAGCCAATCAAAGCTTTTAAACATGTTGCATTTTCTGTTATAGGCAAGCACATGGAGAAGTTTTTGGTGAGCCAATCAAAGCTTTTAAACATGTTGCATTTTCTGTTATAGGCAAGCACAATGAGAAGTTTTTGGTGAGCCAATCAAAGCTTTTAAACATGTTACATTTTCTGTTATAGGCAAGCACAATGAGAAGTTTTTGGTGAGCCAATCAAAGCTTTTAAACATGTTACATTTTCTGTTATAGGCAAGCACAATGAGAAGTTTTTGGTGAGCCAATCAAAGCTTTTAAACATGTTACATTTTCTGTTATAGGCAAGCACAATGAGAAGTTTTTGGTGAGCCAATCAAAGCTTTTAAACATGTTGCATTTTCTGTTATAGGCAAGCACAATGAGAAGTTTTTGGTGAGCCAATCAAAGCTTTTAAATATGTTGCATTTTCTGTTATAGGCAAGCACATGGAGAAGTTTTTGGTGAGTCAATCAAAGCTTTTAAACATGCTACATTTCCTGTTATAGGCAAGCACAATGAGAAGTTTTTGGTGAGCCAATCAAAGCTTTTAAACATGTTGCATTTTCTGTTATAGGCAAGCACATGGAGAAGTTTTTGGTGAGCCAATCAAAGCTTTTAAACATGTTACATTTCCTGTTATAGGCAAGCACAATGAGAAGTTTTTGGTGAGCCAATCAAAGCTTTTAAACATGTTACATTTCCTGTTATAGGCAAGCACAATGAGAAGTTTTTGGTGAGCCAATCAAAGCTTTTAAACATGTTGCATTTTCTGTTATAGGCAAGCACATGGAGAAGTTTTTGGTGAGCCAATCAAAGCTTTTAAACATGTTACATTTCCTGTTATAGGCAAGCACAATGAGAAGTTTTTGGTGAGCCAATCAAAGCTTTTAAACATGTTGCATTTTCTGTTATAGGCAAGCACATGGAGAAGTTTTTGGTGAGCCAATCAAAGCTTTTAAACATGTTACATTTCCTGTTATAGGCAAGCACAATGAGAAGTTTTTGGTGAGCCAATCAAAGCTTTTAAACATGTTGCATTTTCTGTTATATGCAAGCACATGGAGAAGTTTTTGGTGAGCCAATCAAAGCTTTTAAACATGTTACATTTCCTGTTATAGGCAAGCACAATGAGAAGTTTTTGGTGAGCCAATCAAAGCTTTTAAACATGTTGCATTTTCTGTTATAGGCAAGCACATGGAGAAGTTTTTGGTGAGCCAATCAAAGCTTTTAAACATGTTACATTTCCTGTTATAGGCAAGCACAATGAGAAGTTTTTGGTGAGCCAATCAAAGCTTTTAAACATGTTACATTTTCTGTTATAGGCAAGCACATGGAGAAGTTTTTGGTGAGCCAATCAAAGCTTTTAAACATGTTACATTTTCTGTTATAGGCAAGCACAATGAGAAGTTTTTGGTGAGCCAATCAAAGCTTTTAAACATGTTACATTTTCTGTTATAGGCAAGCACAATGAGAGGTTTTTGGTTACATTTTCTGTTATAGGCAAGCACAATGAGAAGTTTTTGGTTATTTTCTGTTATAGGCAAGCACAATGAGAAGTTTTTGGTTACATGTTTCTGTTATAGGCAAGCACATGTTACATTTTCTGTTATAGGCAAGCACATGTTGCATTTTCTGTTATAGGCAAGCACATGTTGCATTTTCTGTTATAGGCAAGCACATGTTACATTTTCTGTTATAGGTAAGCACATGTTACATTTTCTGTTATAGGCAAGCACATGTTGCATTTTCTGTTATAGGCAAGCACATGTTACATTTTCTGTTATAGGCAAGCACAGGTTACATTTTTTCTGTTATAGGCAAGCACATGTTGCATTTTCTGTTATAGGCAAGCACATGTTGCATTTTCTGTTATAGGCAAGCACATGTTACATTTTCTGTTATAGGCAAGCACAATGAGAAGTTTTTGGTTACATTTTCTGTTATAGGCAAGCACATGGTATTGTCGGAAGATTGTGAGGAAGTGGCGACATTTTATTCCAAGATGTTGGAACATGATTATACAACCAAGGATGTCTTCAATACAAACTTCTTTAAGGATTGGAGAAAGGTTTCTATATTACATATATATTTAGTTGGCTTGATATAAATTTCTTTAAGGAATGGAGAAAGGTTTCTATATTATATATATTTAGTTGGCTTGATATAAATTTCTTTTAGTTTGATTGTGAACATTTTTAACAACTAGTCACTCTTGAGGGCTCATTCCTGATGGAATCCACGAGGGAGAGAAAAGGAAATGTGTATTACCTCGGGACACCCAACATTGTAACTTTTATTATTTCCAAAAATATAACTAATCTGTTGAAGGTATTGAAAATAATTATACTTTCCTATAATCCATAACACAAAGTTACCATGTCGGCTTAGCTGGACACAGACAGATTTGGTTAACACACTGGACTGGTAATCCAGGGATCGCATGTTCGAATTGGGACTTTAAACTGATGTCTCGTGTCAGTGCTATACACTGTGCACGTAAAAGAACCAGAGGAGACTCTGGAATGGGTCTCTGTCTGTATCATTACACTATCCTCCAAAAATCTAAAATGACTAATCTCTTCAGGAGGCATCGCTCATATGGGCAACCAGTAGCGACGATAAATAAACGTAAAAACACAATCTTTAGCTGGTGTCATTCATTTACTAGCATTTAGAAAAAAGCCATATGAAAGTAGGTTTGTTAATCAGCTATAGTTTGATGGAAGCCCGTTTCATATAGGATAATCGGTCATTTCACTAATAAGGAAAATCGTTTTTAACATTGTAACAACTCTATTAATTTTTTTGTCTAGATGTTGTTCAAATGTTGTAGGAAGTCAAGAAAGCTCATATTATTAGTACAATTTTATACAGACAGTAATAGTTTTCATTTTATCATGGCTCTTCAAAAGTCCACCCAGGGGTTGCTTTGCCCATATACAGGAACATTGGATGGATCTGCTAATCAGAATGTTACCTGCTATTTGATGTCTTTGGTCAGTCATGTTCTTGTGTGAACTATACAAGGCCTCAGGGCTATCGTGTTCATACATGTACATGCTATATACTGTTGTCATTGTCATTTTAGGTATTGTGCTCGAGTGGTTATGGTCGTTGTGTGTGTGTGGGGGGGGGGTCAAATTATTTCATGTAAGGAAGCTATCCAGCTTGTGGTAGGTCAGTGGTTCTACCCGGGTGCCTGTCCATGCCTGAAATACTGCTCGATGGGGCATCCGAGGTCTTCGTCTACCAATAATAGTAATAATAATAGAGTCGCCGTATAACCGAAGCTGTTTGTGCGACTTTAAACCCCAAAAGCAAACAAATCTTGTAGGCCGGATTTATCCTTTAAAGGGAGACATGCTCTCCTGCATTTTTGTGTTTAACTCGTAACAATGTTATGATAGTCATCATTTTCAAACCAATATATTAAGTTACTATTGTTATTTACTGCAGTTACTTGTTGCAGGTGATGACCCCCAAGGAGAGGGAAACGATCACTGATCTGAAGAAATGCAACTTCCGAGAAATGTGCGAGTATTTTAAAGGGGAGTCTGAAAAGAGGAAAAACAGGAGCAAAGAAGAAAAACTGGTGAGTGAATGTAGGTCAGTGAGTGAATGTAGGTCAGTGAGTGAGTGTAACCCATACATACTGTGTCAGTGAGTGAATGTAGGTCAGTGAGTGAATGTAGGTCAGTGAGTGAATGTAGGTCAGTGAGTGAATGTAGGTCAGTGAGTGAATGTAACCCATACATACTGTGTCAGTGAGTGAATGTAGCTCAGTGAGTGAATGTAACCCGTACACACTGGGTCACCCCGTTTGTTTTTTCTGTGCATACATACAAAAACAATGCAGTTAATTAAACAATGACATTTTATATTATCAATATCAAAAAACTTAAATAATAAATATTACATTCCATGTATATACACAACTGGTTTGTGGAGTCGTTTCCCCAGTTTGGGGAATAGAAGGGAAATGAAGAATGTATTTGATCGTTTCCATTTATTACTATTTGAGCAACATCAAAAATGGAAGGTAGTATAATTATGTACATTACAAAAATGCTAACCATTTGGAATTTGTATTTTTCTATTACGTCGTATCTTAGTCTCCCGTTCTATATTAATTCTAATATTCAGACCACGGACCTGTAGTTTCTAAAGTAGTCAGTAATGTGTGTGGTAATACGTTTCTATATTTCATTCTATAAATGAAAAACTTACATAGGATAATTATACAGTTAACTGTTTCGCTTGCTACGGATTTATCCAACTTAACAAAGCTTGCCTCGAAAGGGTCCCGTAGGCGTATATGTTCCCGAGAAATGTAGTTGTAAAGTATAAAGAATGATGTGCAGCTTTGTATGGTATAACTGCCTGAATGAGTGTAGATGGATATGCTATTGTGTACACGACTACGTAATGTATATATTTTCAAATGTCTGTTTATATGAAAAAGTTGGCAGTTTGTTACGGTGGTTACAGGTTAACCGCTGGAGCATGCCTAGGAAAGTTGTTGTTAGGTAATGTGTCCGTCGGCGATATAGCCTCCACATTGGTGCTGATGAATGCATAAAACCCGAACAAACAATTTTCAATGTTGGTGTTTCAAAATTGTAGAAACTGAAGGAGGACAATGCTCGTATGCAGGAAGAGTATGGATTTTGTACGATGGACGACCATAAAGAGAAGATCGGTAATTTCCGCATTGAGCCGCCGGGCCTCTTCCGGGGTCGTGGCGATCATCCGAAACAGGGCAAGCACAAGCGACGCGTGCAGCCCGAGGAGGTTATAATCAACTGTAGCAAGTAAGTCTAGGGTAACATTTTAAAGTGGCTATCTGTTAGGGTAACATTTTAAAGTGGCTATCTGTTGCACATCACAGGGAATCTCCAGATATAAATGTAAGGAGAGGTAGAATAACTCCCCCCAACTAACAGTATGCCGTCTTTGTGATGTGACGTCATAAATGTTTTATTTTTTTTATTTCTGAAGTCCAATATGGACGATATATTGAATTAAATGTATTGATTTATTGGAGAGTTTGTTCATGCATTCCAAGATATGTGGCAGTGATATAATTGTTTATATTAAAGCAGCATTACATCGTATGAAATAAAAGATATTTGAAAAATTCAATTGTTACGTATGGGTAGCAATGCTGCTACACATTCTAACATTATACTTTGTATGCTTATGTTCATTTGGTAAACAGTGTTTTTTTGCGATAAAACAAACTCGAAACTGAAAGTAGGACTTTCCGAGTCGATCGGTCACGCATTTGTTTACATTCGGAATGCATCGTCCGCACTTGTTTACATTCGGAATGCATCGTCCCCATTTGTCCCAGGTTGTCTTTTTTAATTAAATTACTTGATATGTTGATTCATACCTCTGTTAGCTAAGTCTGTTAGGGACATTTCTACATCCCCACGAGGGGTTTGACATTAGAGGAAGATAGGTAGATAGTCTTTCATGTTCAAAATATATACATTGTTTTCTACATCCTCTGTTGTTTCACGCATGTGCACTGTGCCTGTTTATATTTTGTGTGTTGATAAACAAATTCGTGTATACGACGGTTTAAATGTATTGGAATTTTATCGTTTCTGAGCGACTATTTCCATTTTTGTAAACACACACACATTAGTATTTACATTTTACCCAAAACATCCTTTATTACGATGTAATGCTACTTTAATGATTCTTGTTTCTCGCCTTAGAATAACTCAATTTGGATGATTCTTGAACAGTAACTCCGATATTCCTGACAAATGCATTGTAGGGATGGCTTCTATGTGTTAGGTGTCTTGCACTAGACACACCACAGCTGGGTTCAAGTCATGCCCGAGACACACCACAGCTGGGTTCAAGTCATGCTCGAGACACACCACAGCTGGGTTAAAGTCATGCCCCAGACACACCACAGCTGGGTTCAAGTCATTCCCCAGACACACCACAGCTGGGTTCAAGTCATTCCCCAGACACACCACAGCTGGGTTCAAGTCATTCCCCAGACACACCACAGCTGGGTTCAAGTCCTACCCGAGACACACCACAGCTGGGTTCAAGTCCTGCCCGAGACACACCACAGCTGGGTTCAAGTCATACCCGAGACACACCACAGCTGGGTTCAAGTCCTACCCAAAGTCTGGGCGGAGTGCATTGAATGAAACAACGGCTATTAATAAATAAATACTAGTAGCCTGTCTGAGGTGCACCACTATAAAATATATGAATATACTTCTGTTGTTTCCAGGGACTCGGATGTTCCACAGCCGCCTAAAGGCCATAAATGGAAGAGAGTGCAGTTTGATAATAAGGTAAGCTTCCCATCACTGTTCAGTAATACTGCATGGTGCCGTGGTCATACTGCATGATATATCCTACACCAGAAGCATCATGATACTTGCTGCATCCCATGTCATACACACATCAATACGTCTACATCATAACGGTCATCACTGATGGTCACAGGTTCGAGCCCCGCTCAGACCGTGTCTCATTTATATGAACAAGTTGGCAGTTTCTTACGGTGGTTGGTGCACCCAAGTACTGGTTAACCGCTGGAGCCTGCCCAGGAAAGGTGTTGTTAAGTAAACTGCCCACCGGCAATATAGCCCGAAATGGTGCTGATGCAGGCGTAAAACCCGAAATTTAACATAAATATAACAATACCAAATGACTGCAATTAAGTTGGTGCTGCACAATTTAGTGGTTCGTTCATTAAATCATGACCTCTTTAAATAATGACTTGCGAAATGATGCTTCAAAATTCATCCTTCATTTTCTGCTTGCCTGACAGCAGTTAATTGGCATGTGTTAAGATACCCAATTACCTAAGAAATCTTCAGTAGGAGATAGTTAATTGGCATGTGTTAGATACCCAATTGCCTAGGGAATCTTCAGTAGGAAATAGTTAATTGGCATGTGTTAGATACCCAATTGCCTAGGGAATCTTCAGTAGGAGATAGTTAATTGGCATGTGTTAGATACCCAATGGCCTAGGGAATCTTCAGTAGGAGATAGTTAATTGGCATGTGTTAGATACCCAATTGCCTAAGGAATCTTCAGTAGGAGATAGTTAATTGGCATGTGTTAGATACCCAATGGCCTAAGGAATCTTCAGTAGGAGATAGTTAATTGGCATGTGTTAGATACCCAATTGCCTAAGGAATCTTCAGTAGGAGATAGTTAATTGGCATGTGTTAGATACCCAATTGCCTAAGGAATCTTCAGTAGGAGATAGTTAATTGGCATGTGTTAGATACCCAATGGCCTAGGGAATCTTCAGTAGGAGATAGTTAATTGGCATGTGTTAGATACCCAATTGCCTAAGGAATCTTCAGTAGGAGATAGTTAATTGGCATGTGTTAGATACCCAATTGCCTAAGGAATCTTCAGTAGGAGATAGTTAATTGGCATGTGTTAGATACCCAATGGCCTAAGGAATCTTCAGTAGGAGATAGTTAATTGGCATGTGTTAGATACCCAATTGCCTAAGGAATCTTCAGTAGGAGATAGTTAATTGGCATATGTTAGATACCCAATTGCCTAAGGAATCTTCAGTAGGAGATAGTTAATTGCCATGTGTTAGATACCCAATGGCCTAGGGAATCTTCAGTAGGAGATAGTTAATTGGCATGTGTTAGATACCCAATTGCCTAAGGAATCTTCAGTAGGAGATAGTTAATTGGCATGTGTTAGATACCCAATTGCCTAAGGAATCTTCAGTAGGAGATAGTTAATTGGCATGTGTTAGATACCCAATTGCCTAAGGAATCTTCAGTAGGAGATAGTTAATTGGCATGTGTTAGATACCCAATGGCCTAGGGAATCTTCAGTAGGAGATAGTTAATTGGCATGTGTTAGATACCCAATTGCCTAAGGAATCTTCAGTAGGAGATAGTTAATTGGCATGTGTTAGAT
This sequence comes from Archivesica marissinica, assembly GCA_014843695.1. Taxonomy (NCBI): domain Eukaryota; kingdom Metazoa; phylum Mollusca; class Bivalvia; order Venerida; family Vesicomyidae; genus Archivesica; species Archivesica marissinica. Next base: position 4,732,829 of record CM026395.1, read on the forward strand.
ACCCAATGGCCTAAGGAATCTTCAGTAGGAGATAGTTAATTGGCATGTGTTAGATACCCAATGGCCTAAGGAATCTTCAGTAGGAGATAGTTAATTGGCATGTGTTAGATACCCAATTGCCTAAGGAATCTTCAGTAGGAGATAGTTAATTGGCATGTGTTAGATACCCAATTGCCTAAGGAATCTTCAGTAGGAGATAGTTAATTGGCATGTGTTAGATACCCAATTGCCTAAGGAATCTTCAGTAGGAGATAGTTAATTGGCATGTGTTAGATACCCAATTGCCTAAGGAATCTTCAGTAGGAGATAGTTAATTGGCATGTGTTAGATACCCAATTGCCTAAGGAATCTTCAGTAGGAGATAGTTAATTGGCATGTGTTAGATACCCAATTGCCTAAGGAATCTTCAGTAGGAGATAGTTAATTGGCATGTGTTAGATACCCAATTGCCTAAGGAATCTTCAGTAGGAGATAGTTAATTGGCATGTGTTAGATACCCAATTGCCTAAGGAATCTTCAGTAGGAGATAGTTAATTGGCATGTGTTAGATACCCAATGGCCTAAGGAATCTTCAGTAGGAGATAGTTAATTGGCATGTGTTAGATACCCAATTGCCTAAGGAATCTTCAGTAGGAGATAGTTAATTGGCATGTGTTAGATACCCAATGGCCTAAGGAATCTTCAGTAGGAGATAGTTAATTGGCATGTGTTAGATACCCAATGGCCTAAGGAATCTTCAGTAGGAGATCAATCCAAAATCTTCGTTAGTCATCATCGTTTACTGCAATTGTTTATATAGGTAACGTGGTTGGCCAGCTGGAGTGAAAATATCCAAGGACAGATCAAGTATGTGATGTTGAATGCTTCATCGAGACTGAAGGGAGAGAAAGACTGGCAGAAATACGAGATAGCTCGACGCCTCCACAAGTCTGTCGACAAGATCCGTGCCAACTACCAGGAAGACTGGAAATCAAAGGAGATGAGAATCCGACAGAGGGCTGTGGCTATGTACTTCATTGATAAAGTTAGTGAACGAGGGATTGAATTTATTACAATTTCCTTTCATGTTTCCAAATAATGCTTTAATGTTGGTTCCATCTTGCTTTCAAATTGTGTGTGAAAATGGAAGGAGCATTATGAATTGTTGTTTCATGCATGTTTGTGTGTGTGTGTGTGTGGGGGGTGGTGATTCAGTGGTTGCGAATCTCGCTGTATAAGTCGACAGATTCAGCGTTGTACAGCTTAGGCGTCAGATTTCCCTCCGTTTATGACTATTCGCTAACCTTAGTTCTAATGTTTTAATAGTGAGTGGTCACAGGTTCGAGCCCCGCTCAGGCCGTGTCTCATTTATATGAAAAAGTTGGCAGTTTCTTACGGAGGTTGGTGCACCCAAGTACTGGTTAACCGCTGGAGCCTGCCCAGGAAAGGTGTTGTTAGGTAAACTGCCCGTCGGCGATATAGCCTAAAATGGTGCTGATGCAGGCGCAAAACCCGAAATATAACATAATAAAAAATATTTAATAGTGAGAATTCGCCAACAAGCTGTAACATTCATATTTATGCCATTTAACATTAATTGTGTTTGCACAACTCGGAACAACTATCGGCCTGTCTTATGCTTTGTGTTATTATTGTTGATTTCAGCTTGCGTTGAGAGCTGGTAATGAGAAAGATGAAGGTGAGACGGCGGACACCGTCGGTTGTTGTTCCCTCCGGGTAGAACACACGACGCTCCATGCAGAGAAGGACGGCAAGTCTAACGTTGTCGAGTTTGACTTCCTTGGTAAAGATTCTATTCGCTACCAGAATGCAGTCCCCGTGGAGAAGCGAGTGTACAAGAATCTACAGATGTTCACCGATAATAAACAACCCGGTGACGACCTGTTTGATCGACTCAATGTGAGTACTTGAAGCTTAGTGCATGGTTAGAAGGTCACCGATAATAAACAACCTGGTGATGACCTGTTTGATCGACTCAATGTGAGTACTTGAAACTTAGTGCATGTTTCCGATAGCAGAACAGTTTCTTAATATTTCAAGGTGCATAAGATGGACGAGTTTCACAGACCACTGTGTATATTCCACTGTATGTAGGTTAATCTATACACATTTATTTTAGCTTGATTGCTAAAGAAGTTCTTACGACTATATTAATCACGCTTGAGACCTCCTTCCTGATGGAATCCATCGCCACGAGGGAGAGGGAAGAGGCAATGTGGAATTTAAATGCCTTGTCTAAGGGCATAATCATAATGACTCCAGCTGGGTGCGAACTCGGGGGCTTTCGCCCCTGAAGCTGTCAGGACTTCCATACTGTATATATGTACACTGTATGTTCCACTGATTGGCCTATTCTGTAAAAAAGTGAGATATATATTTTATTGTACAATTACTGTTGTTTTACAGACGTCCATTTTGAACAAGCATTTACATGACCTGATGGAGGGCCTCACTGCCAAGGTGTTCCGTACGTACAACGCGTCCAAAACTTTACAAGAACAGCTTGATCTGATGACCAACGGTATGTGCTATCTTCATACAAATGCTTGTACAAACCACTTTGTTCACTATTTCATGGTGGAGAGATGTATGTGAGAGATCTAGTGAGGCGACAGGCTTTATGTATACTCTAGGAGTTGCATGTTCAATAATCTGCTTTCATGCACTCTTGTGAGATTTTACAACAAAGTTCAGTCTTTTACAGAACCTGGGGCCTCCATGGCTTAGTGTTATTGTCGTTGACATCAAATCACTGTTGCAGGTTCGAAACCCAATGGGGATCTTGAATTGCTTCATGTCACACTGAGGAAGTTATCCAGTTATACATCGATAATCGTGTCATTGTTATAGTTTTCACATGTATTGTGTAAATGACAATACGCACAATGTATGTATGGTATGGTGGCGACAGAAATACCCGATAGCACAGAAACAATCGAAACCTTTCTTAGTTTTAGGATTAAATTAATACACTTATCAGCATTTGATATTGTTTTAACATTAACCGTTTATTTTCTAATTTGAAAACAATAATACAATTGGAGAGGCACGTGTATATATATATATATATATTTTTTTTTAAAACTTTATTTCATTTACGATTGCAAAGCAAGTTTTAACAACTTTATTAATACTCTCGTTGGCTCGTATTTTTTTTAAAGCGTAAATGTGGTCATTCATGTGGGAGGAAACCGGAGTACACGGAGAAAACCCACCAGAAAACCCACCAGTTGTGGTCGCCAGATCGGACGTGTATATCTGAGTAATATAAATTGAAAAGAAACTGATATACAATACATGCATATTGCTTGCTTTACGTTTATTAAAATTTCAGCTTATAACCATGTACAACATGTAAATGGGATTATGTTAGCGTAATCATGAATTAGCGTGCTGTCGACACCCGCTAATAGCGCTAACATTAGAATAAATGAGTAGACAACCTCAACAGACACCAGCAGAAACTTCCCCTTGGTGGCCATCTTTAGTGCTTCTAGATTTCATTCCCTCAATGTACTTCGAACCATCTCCAGTATTTCAGAAACTTCCCCTTGGTGGCCATCTTTAGTGCATCTAGATTTCATTCCCTCAATCTACTTCGAACCATCTCCAGTATTTCAGAAACTTCCCCTTTGTGGCCATCTTTAGTGCTTCTAGATTTCATTCCCTCAATCTACTTCGAACCATCTCCAGTATTTCAGAAACTTCCCCTTGGTGGCCATCTTTAGTGCTTCTAGATTTCATTCCCTCAATCTACTTCGAACCATCTCCAGTATTTCAGAAACTTCCCCTTTGTGGCCATCTTTAGTGCTTCTAGATTTCATTCCCTCAATCTACTTCGAATCATCTCCAGTATTTCAGAAACTTCCCCTTTGTGGCCATCTTTAGTGCTTCTAGATTTCATTCCCTCAATTTCTGAAACTGCTCTCTTGTGTGTAAAATGGCCGTCGTCTTCTTGCAACCAAGGTTGGGTGAAGAGTCGCACTATATAAACTTTTGGAATGTACGACGTTTAATGCCACCAGGAACCGATTGTTCTGCAGTATTGTATCAACTGTTTCAGAGGATGATCCCGTTCCAGCTAAGATGTTATCTTACAACCGAGCCAACCGTGCCGTCGCCATTCTCTGTAACCATCAACGGGCAGCTCCCAAAAACTTCAGCAAACAGATGGAGAATATTATGGCTAAGGTACGTACACTGTTGCTACTTAAGGAGTTTGCGGTTGTAGCCCACATAGCAGCACTTCTTGGTCCTGATTTTCCCAGAGGCTTGCACTCGCTTGATATTTATAAGTGGATATTCAATGTTAGTGTTAGAAACTTGGTATTTATAAGTGGATATTCAATGTTAGTGTTTGACACTCGGTATTTATAAGTGGATATTCAATGTTAGTGTTTGACACTCGGTATTTATAAGTGGATATATATTCAATGTTAGTGTTTGACACTCGGTATTTATAAGTGGATATATATTCAATGTTAGTGTTTGAAACTCGGTATTTATAAGTGGATATATATTCAATGTTAGTGTTTGACACTCGGTATTTATAAGTGGATATTCAATGTTAGTGTTAGAAACTCGGTATTTATAAGTGGATATATATTCAATGTTAGTGTTTGAAACTCGGTATTTATAAGTAGATATTCAATGTTAGTGTTTGACACTCGGTATTTATAAGTGGATATTCAATGTTAGTGTTTGACACTTGGTATTTATAAGTGGATATTCAATGTTAGTGTTTGACACTCGGTATTTATAAGTGGATGCACAATGTTAGTGTTTGACACTCGGTATTTATAAGTGGATATTCAATGTTAGTGTTTGACACTCGGTATTTATAAGTGGATGCACAATGTTAGTGTTTGACACTCGGTATTTATAAGTGGATGCACAATGTTAGTGTTTGACACTCGGTATTTATAAGTGGATATATATTCAATGTTAGTGTTTGAAACTCGGTATTTATAAGTGGATATATATTCAATGTTAGTGTTTGAAATTTGGTTTTGGAACCGCTAATTAGCCAGTATGGAAGTGATTTTTCTAAAGTAATTAAGCATGTGATGGTTTCAGATCCCTCAACATCGGGTTTTCTAAGTTTCCGTGTAAGATCCTTGTACCATATAGTATATAATACATGCAGTGTTTTCCGATATTTGGGAGTCATCAGTGACCCCGTTACCAAATATTAGGGTGTCAATTTCTAATTCATTGGGTCACGAATATGACATGAATTTATTTATAATGACATATTCAATCAGACATCTGGTATGTGCTAACAATGTTTGACAAGTTGTGTACGTGTACTATGGTTAAATACTTATACGTCTGTAGCTGTGTAAGCATGAATAAGCTGCTTAACCAATCGACAGCCGAAAAAGTTAGTTTCTTTTTCATCAAAACTTTATAGTACGGCAACATGATAAACCGAGACCTCCCTGTCCGAGGCAGGGTAACTTTGTTTCTCCGCTTCAGTGCTGGCTCTACCCTGTCCAAGGCGGGGTAACTTTGTTTCTCCGCTTCAATGCTGGTTCTACCCTGTCCGAGGCGGGGTAACTTTGTTTCACCCGCTTCAGTGCTGGTTCTTCCCTGTCCGAGGCGGGGTAACTTTGTTTCTCCGCTTCAGTGCTGGTTCTACCCTGTCCGAGGCGGGGTAACTTTGTTTCTCCGCTTCAGTGCTGGTTCTACCCTGTCCGAGGCGGAGTAACTTTGTTTCTCCGCTTCAGTGCTGGTTCTACCCTGTCCAAGGCGGGGTAACTTTGTTTCTCCGCTTCAGTGCTGGTTCTACCATGTCCGAGGCGGGGTAACTTTGTTTCACCCGCTTCAGTGCTGGTTCTACCCTGTCCGAGGCGGGGTAACTTTGTTTCACCCGCTTCAGTGCTGGTTCTACCATGTCATTCTTCTGTATGTTTAGAACACATATCATTATTGAAATCTAGTCATCATTTTATGATATATAGCATAACATTTCTTATTAAAAGATTTGTTTTTACTGAAATTGATGCGTCTGACAATTGTTTCTTATTTCTACTTCTACCAGTTTACTGCCTACTGGCCAAATTATTATTACACCAACGCTATTATCATTTAGAAATGTTAGCTTTTCTGTAGAATTTGCTACCTACCCTCCATTTTCTATCTACATACCCAATAGCCCGACCCGTTTGCTTTTCTTTAAATTGTCATGTTTTGTATTCACGTGTATATGTGTGAAAACGAATCGCGAAATAAATGATATAAACCTACTCAACATCAAAAATCAGGGTCTTACTTATCTGTCTCATCTGAACGCTTTTCGTTGTATATAATTGTAACAAGTAAGCGTCTCGACAATGAACAAATGCTCAGTGATCAAGTACATTTTATCCACGCAGACAGTTCCGTATAAACATTCTGCTGTAAAAGTATTGTTGCGTCTCGGAAAACGCATTCAATGATTCTCATTGCGTGCCTGGCCATTTCATTGCGTCAAAAATGCAAGATGCGCACTCTGGTGGAAACACTGTACATGAGAGTTTATGTACCTATAAATAATATTTTAATGTTTTCCATTTAAATGGATTTAATTCTCAGCATTTCTCTGTAAGAAATAATTGCGCGAGTGCATATTTATAAAGAATTTTTGTCACAATATCAAATTTGAAAACGGTATTGTTTTTGTACTTGCGAACAGTATTATGTTATTTTTATTTCACTGATTACGTGATTAACCATTATGTCTGATTAACCATTATGTCTGATTATGATTAACCATTATGTCTGATTAACCATTATGTCTGATTATGATTAACCATTATGTCTGATTAACCATTATGTCTGATTATGATTAACCAGTATGTCTGATTAACCAGTATGTCTTATTAACCATTATGTCTGATTAACCATTATGTCTGATTATGATTAACCATTATGTCGTAATTTTTATTAATAACTTGTGTTGCATATTACCACAGATCAAGGACAAGCGAGGCCACGTGAAAGAATCGAAGAAACAGTTGAAAGATGCCAAGGCAGCATTTAAATCTGCAAAAAATCAGAAGAATAAAATGTAGGTTAATAATTTATGTTCACTTTGTTTTTATAGGGCATTGTGATAACTCTTTGCTTCGTGCGGAGACATATTGTTTTGCTTTTGTGAAGACACTATTTGTGACATGCTTTTGTGAAAACATTCTATAATATCTATTTGTGACATTTATCATTCCCCTCATTGTCCTCCTCTTGAAATCTAATACTACTTAAATGACACAGAATATACAATATAATATACAAGTATCCCTACTATTCTCCATTCCACTATCCATCTCTATCATTCTCTATCAGTGTCCCCTACACCAATCCCCAATGATAGCTATCCATATAGCTACAAATATCAATCATAATGGTTTACATAAACACCTTATATAACCCCGTTTGGCCGACATTAATGTTCATGTCTACACTGATCCCCTAAACATATTCTCTCCCCCACACCATATATAAAACCTCTAGAAATAATGATTATGCACATAATAGATGTGATGCATAACGTTCATACTGTCTTGTTATGTACTTATCTGTACATATATTAAAGTTTAAACTTTATTTATTTTACAAAATTGTGAAGAGCATACAGGTAAACTTAGAAACGAGACCACTGTCGTTCCCTTACATGATCATAGAATGCGACTACTTTTGTTTTTATCGTCACTACCAGTTACCCATATGTTAGACGCCTCCTGAAGAGATTAGTTATTTTAGATTTTGGAGGATGGTGCATGATACAGACAGAGACCCATTCCAGAATCTCCTCTGGTTCTTTTACGTGCACGGTGTAAAGCACCGACACGAGACCTCGGTTTAACGTCCCATCTGAAAGACTGTTAATTTTATTAGGGTCAGACGGGGGATCGAACCTACGATCCCTGGATTACCAGTCCAGCGTGTTACCACTGGACTACATATCCGTCTGGTTTTGTTGTATCTGTGTGCTTGCATAAACTGTGAACATTGTGACTGCTTATCACATAGTTGTATTTTAATATAAATCCAAAACATTTAGTCTTGCTCGCACATATAAAGTGGTACTTACGTGGCTAGCAAAACAATAAGTTTACTGTCTTATGTGGCTTTAAATACTTTTATGTGGCTATAAATTCCGGCTATGTGGCTATAGAGAACAAAAGACTAGCCACTAATATTATATTGTACTATTTGGGGTATGTCCGGCACCATGAAACCTGAAAAAAACATTTCGACAAACTCGGTTGTCTTAGATCAGAGATTGCCAGTTAGATTTGTTAGATTAGTTTGTTGATGCATGTCCATCTTCCTGCACAATATCAGAATCTTACTGGAATATATCAAGAATACTTGTGGCAATGATGTCAACATCCAGGTGATCTAAAACCAGCGCAACTTTTCTTGCGCATAAAACATTGTGACAGACTTTAGATGAACCCCCCTGGTTTTATCCCATGTTGTCACTCAGGGTGTATGAGAAGATGAACCCCCTTGGTTTGGTTTTATCCCATGTTGTCACTCAGGGTGTATGAGAAGATGAACCCCCTTGGTTTTATCCCATGTTGTCACTCGGGGTGTATGAGAAGATGAACCCCCTGGTTTTATCCCATGTTGTCACTCAGGGTGTATGAGAAGATGAACCCCCTGGTTTTATCCCATGTTGTCACTCAGGGTGTATGAGAAGATGAACCCCCTGGTTTTATCCCATGTTGTCACTCAGGGTGTATGAGAAGATGAACCCCCTGGTTTTATCCCATGTTGTCACTCAGGGTGTATTAGATGAACCCTCTGGTTTTATCCCATGTTGTCACTCGGGGTGTATGAGAAGATGAACCCCTGGTTTTATCCCATGTTGTCACTCAGGGTGTAGGATTAGATGAACCCCCCTGGTTTTATCCCATGTTGTCACTCAGGGTGTAGGATTAGATGAACCCCCCTGGTTTTATCCCATGTTGTCACTCAGGGTGTAGGATTAGATGAACCCCCCTGGTTTTATCCCATGTTGTCACTCAGGGTGTAGGATTAGATGAACCCCCCTGGTTTTATCCCGTGTTGTCACTCAGGGTGTATGATTAGATGAACCCCCCTGGTTTTATCCCATGTTGTCACTCAGGGTGTAGGAATAGATGAACACCCCCGGTTTTATCCCATGTTGTCACTCAGGGTGTCTGATTAGATGAACCCCCCTGGTTTAATCCCATGTTTTCACTCAGGATTTATGAGAAGAAGAAGAAGGCATACGAGAGAATGGAGGAACAACTGACAAAGCTTGAGGTGCAGGCCACAGACAAAGACGAGAACAAGGAGATTGCTCTAGGAACGTCCAAGCTCAACTATCTCGACCCGAGGATCTCCGCAGCATGGTGAGTGCAGGGGAGCGTTTTTCTAACCAATTGGTGCACAAGCTGTTTGACAACGGTTTAAGTGTATCCCAGGGCAAGTTGCACCTTCAATTTGTATCCCAGGGCAAGTTACACCTTCAATTTAGGTATAATTTTTGAGGTCATGCAATCTGGAAATGTTAATGTGCTAATGCAGAGCAGACGGTAATGTAACCTGATTAATGTACTAACGTAGTTACGTTACTTTGTCAATGATATCCTCCTTAAATGGGAAATTTACAATCCCGGGTCTTCTGTCCCGGGAAACTACAAATATCCAACAATTATGGTAATGATCCAAAAACGCCCATGCATACTGTAGAGAAATATATGCTAAATGCTTGCAGTTACACGGTGCACTTGACAAGCTAATTGTGTCATTGGAATTGAAGGTGTAAGGAGTGGATGTTGCCAGATATGAAAGTGTACAATAAGACTCGGCTGGATAAATTCCAATGGGCACTAGACATACATGACCCCACTGCAGCTTTCATGTTTTAAAGTGATCCATGCCATCTTCTCTCATCTATTTTAGATATATTGCATGCTTAGCACTTCAGTCAGTTAGTGGTATTGCCAGTTAGTGGTATTGCCAGTTTGCCGGTTAGTGGTATTGCCTGTTAGTGGTATTGCCTGTTAGTGGTATTGCCTGTTAGTGGTATTGCCAGTTTGCCGGTTAGTGGTATTGCCAGTTAGTGGTATTGCCAGTTTGCCGGTTAGTGGTATTGCCTGTTAGTGGTATTGCCTGTTAGTGGTATTGCCAGTTTGCCGGTTAGTGGTATTGCCTGTTAGTGGTATTGCCAGTTTGCCGGTTAGTGGTATTGCCTGTTAGTGGTATTGCCTGTTAGTGGTATTGCCAGTTTGCCGGTTAGTGGTATTGCGTCAGCCAGGGTTCATTCTAGAGTAGTCGCCCTACTACTTCACCCATGGGACCCTGACCACCACCACACTTCTCCCTAAAAAAAGATTCTTTTTTTACAATTTTCACATATAAAATATTGTCCTGTAAGATACACACTCATTCAAATGTTGTACTTAATGCTCCTCAAATGTTGTACTTAATGCTCCTCAAATGTTGTACTTAATGCTCCTCAAATGTTGTACTTAATGCTCTGTACTTAATGCTCCTATTGTGTTGAAATTTATTACATAATACCCATTAGATGACGCAATCACGCGCTTTCTCATTTCTCCCAAAAATGTGGGTGTAGCTTGAGCCCTGCAGTCTATAGTTGCACACAATAAATATTCCATTGAATCTTCTTCAGGTGTAAAAAATGGGACGTGCCGATCGAGAAAGTCTACAACAAAACGCAACGTGATAAATTCCGATGGGCAATTGATATGGCAGAAGCAGATTACAGATTTTAATACTTGTGTATCTCTAGGAATCATTCATTTACCTGTAAATATTCTCGCATACGTACCACATTTACTGTCGTATACATACCACATTTACTGTCGTATACATACCACATTTACTGTCGTATGCGTACCACATTTACTGTCGTATACATACCACATTTACTGTCGTATACGTACCACATTTACTGTCGTATACGTACCACATTTACTGTCGTATACATACCACATTAACTGTCGTTTGATTTAATTGTTTTAATCATGCTGATCACATGGGACATATGTTATTCTTAAACGAATAAATTATATCAATTGTGAAAAAACCATAGAATTAATCATTTTGATCAGGATATAATATTGATATATTTGTATCACCAGTTCATGCTTTCTTGTCATTTTATAGAAGATATGAGAGCTGGTGAGGGAAGTGGGGCTACAGAAGTTTCACTCGCTCATTCGATCATTATGAACTGGTTTCACTCACTCGTTCTATCATTATGAATTGTTTTCTGTAGTACAATCCCCCACTTGGAAGCCATTCTTGCATTCTGTATTAACATAGTATTACCGTATTGCTCCCAATAAATGCCCCCTCCATAAGAAAAGCCCCATACCTAATGTCCCTCCTCCCAATATTTCAAAAAATAAAATAGATTTTAAAATAAAAGTGTTACCTTGTTATTGTATAGCTATCCATTAATGAATGAATTAGCTTTAAGCTTTCGATTAAATCCATTTTCATTCTGTATACAATAGATATGTACTGTACATTATGAATGAATAAATATGCTAAATAATGAATTATGTAATCCAAACTTGACTGATCAAACTTTATAAGCACAATAACTGTAATCACAGAAGTTGTTAACTAACACTAACATGCTAGCAATTTATGATTTACAGGCATTAAATAAATGTTCCCCTTTTGGAAACTGGTACCCCCCCCCCCCCACTCCCAGGTGGCGTTTATTAGGAGCAATACGACATGTAGGATATGTTATATAGGATATATAGGATATTACAAGTATCACTATACGATAGATTCAACATTGTTTTAGATATTCAATCAATTATTGTTCATGTTACCAGAGTTCTTTCAAATTTGCAAGAAATGCCGTTTCAATTAACAATTGGCACAAAGTTTGTATATGGCTTTAATACATGTATATATGATCTGGCTTTACGCTACAATTGTACACTATCACTCTCATTTCAGTTGCACTTGTTTTGTCATTAACATTGAGAGTTGTAATACTTTAGTAGATTGCTTGCTACAATAAGTGTAACTAGCCACACAGCTACATTCGTGCACGGTGTACAGCACCGACACGAGACCTCGGTTTAAAGTCCTATCTGAAAGTTAATTTTGTTAGGGTCAGGCGTGGGATCGAACCTGCGATCCCCGAATTACCAGTCCAGCGTGTTACCACTGGACTAGAGATCCGTCTGTGTAAAAACAGCAATGAAATTAATGTGCGTACATCACGTTTTATTAATATTGCTGGCATAAAAAACCGTGACATTCGCAGACAGTGCAATTTAGTGTTTTTAACAGGAATACATCTTTAAGAGCTGATTAAATTGCCCAGACAGGATATACACACTCCAGGATACTTCACTGTGACGTATCCAGGATCCTTCATTGTGACATATCCACGATCCTTCATTGTGACATATCCAGGATCCTTCATTGTGACGTATCCAGGATCCTTCATTGTGACATATCCAGGATCCTTCGCTGTGACGTATCCAGGATCCTACATTGTGACGTATTCAGGATCCTTCATTGTGACGTATCCAGGATCCTTCGCTGTGACGTATCCAGGATCCTTCATTGTGACGTATCCAGGATCCTTCACTGTGACGTTCTCCCACTTTCGTGTTAAATAATTACTCGGCTTACAAGTAGTTTACAGATTACTCAGTTGATATTATACAGTTCTGGACTTTCAATGTGGTGAATAAAGAGTCCAGCAGGGTACTATTGAGGACTTTCAATGAGAAGAGTCCAGCAGGGTACTATTGAGGACTTTCAATGAGGTGAATACGTAGCTCTATGAGTCCAGCAGGGTAATATCGAAGTCCTTAATTATATATTAGATACATATACAAACCAACAGACAATTTCTCAAAACAATCATATTGTTTAACACCAAATAGTTGACTCTCTGGCTGTAGCCATGTTTTGTTGACTACAACTACGCAGAAAGCTGTGCAACCACAGACTATTTTTAGAAACATTGAGTTGAAATTACTTGTAGTGACATGTGCATCGTCTTATTGTTTGTTATCGAGAAACGTAGGTGGTCATGTGACATTGTGGGTGATGAGGCAAACGTGTGTGAATCTGTTTAAAATTATATTGTATATAAATCCATAACACTTTGCACATACCTGGCATTGTACAAGGAGTAGCAAGTTTAACCAAATTGTGAAATACAAAGAAAGAATTGTGGTTGCAAATGAGTTGCATGCGTGTATTTGAGTATGGTTTTATGTGGGTGGGGGTTGCTGATTATAGACTGGTTTTTGGCTCTTATGATTAAATGTTTACCATAGGTATTTTTGTCAAGTTGGACAGGATGGTCCGATCTTTTCTGTATTTATTTTCCTTATCTAAAATGGAAAGATCTCGACCAAAGTTGATTAATTATCCATGAATATCGGTACCATACAGTATTTACAACTATGTTCATGTCACTGTGGAACTGTTTGGATTGCAAACACATTAATTGGTAAACACTTGATTTAGTAAAACATTTGCCTGTTTAAAAATACTATTAAAAAACTTCAGAATTAATCTATTAAGAGGACCAATTATATATGATGGGGAAAACTGTCTTGCATTTACAAAATGCTGCATATTCGAAACTGTCTTGCATTTACAAAGTGCTGCATATTCGAAACTGTCTTGCATTTACAAAATGCTGCATATTCGAAACTGTCTTGCATTTACAAAGTGCTGCATATTTGAAACTGTCTTGCAGTTACAAAATGCTACATATTCGGATAAATATAAAACTAAACAAACTTTCTGTTAATCTTTTGTTTTAATACCGTTTTAGAATCCTAGTGTTGATTTTCTCGTAATCGACGTAATTTTATAGCGGGTGGTTATTCTTTATGCTTGTGGTCCTAATGCTTTATCTAAGCCCAAATGTCGTGTTTTACTTATTTCTCCATATTTACCACAGATTCCGACAGTATTAACGACATTTTCATCAATCGTATTATATCGAATCTTTTACAAAAATATGAAATCCGTCCCATAATTTAATTAATAAGGATTTAATCATAAGCTTTAACGTATTCTCATACGGCTTGGTGAGGTTTCCGGGATGACACCGAACGCAGTGTTAACCCTGTGCCTGCTGAGTAAATAAAGTGATTTTTATCTGCTGCTAACGTGCAAAGGGTTAACCCTTTCAACACCACAGACCTCTAAATAGGCTAACAAAAAGTGTAGATCCAGATGAGCCGGCTCGTGACGAGCCGTCTCATCAGGATCTGCACTTTTTGCCAGTAATATTACTATTTTTAGAGAAAAATTACCCATTTTGATAAATGAACTGGTCCAAATGTAATTTTCTTATTAATTTATTGGTCTAAAAATATGATGCACCAGTCCATGTCAGTTACTTGGTGTTGAATGGGTTAAAGCTTAGCTTGACCACATTTGGTGACATTCATATCTCGATCTATATGCAAAGTGATAAATCTGTGGAAGTTGGGCATAGAAACCAATTGTTCAAGCCAATTTGGCACTTTCTAAGCTTTATTGTTGTAGTGTTATTTTATCATCTAAATTTTATTTTGTTCGTTCACTTATAGCTCCGTAGCCCAGTGATTAAGGCGTCCGCCTACGGAGCGGGAGGTCGAAGGTTCGAATCTCATCAGGGGTTCGTTCTGATATGGCCGGTTGGTGAGCCGCCAGCTAGTTAAATAATGGTTACCGATTGCCTACCAGCCTGACGTCTGGCACACAAGCATAGGATTCGGGAAGTACTGATGTTCATAAAAAAGAGAGGTGTCTCATAAGTCAGAAATGGCTGGCCCTTTAAATAGGGGTGACACTATAATAAATAAACACTATAGCATTGTACCATGGTTTGGTCGGTAACACTATTTGGCCTAGTCCTCTGTATACGGCTCTCTAGCTATATGTGAGTTATGTCTTGTTGATAACACTACAGTCAACACTGTGTTAGTGGTCACTTCTATTAAGCAGCCAACCTGTATTATGCAGCCAGGTTTTCAGAATCCCAACATATTACTTTGTTATATATTTGACTTCTATTAAGCAGCCATCTGTGCCAAGCAGCCACTTTTTGTGATTCAATTGGCTGGCTGCTTAAGACAGGTTTGACTGTACATGCATGCCATGACCGAGTATTGAACCGCGGACCGACCACCCATCATTAATCCGATACTCTACAACCGACTCCACACTGTCTAACGAGTTCCATGTGAAGTACTTGTAATTTTGATTGCAATGTTGGCACATCCGATACAAATATTTGGTTTAAACATATTCATTTTCTATCATGTACATGGTTATTTACAACAATTGAAATAAGGAATTGGACAGAAAGCTATACAGCTTATGGTTGTCCTCTCCTTTCTAAATAATTTACACAAACATTGCATGGCATGACTATTTACAAGTTCAATAATACAGTTTGGTATGTATATAGGGAAGATATAATGCATACAAAGCTTAATTCATTATATCTAAATTAATTTAAATGTTTAGTATCCATCATCTCGCCACAGTCTTGGTTAGATTTGCTGGCTGTACATAGCCCCTGTATATACGCATATTTATGCATCTTATTGCTAATTAAGGTTGTACGTCTGTGTCTTGTGAGAAATGCTCGTGCATTTGTTTGCTGTATCTCTGTGTTTTTCAACAGTTGTATAGCTTTTATTTCTCTACATCATATTTTTATCTCGGTGTGAAGTCGTAATGCAACCAAAATCTTCAATGTTTTAATAGTGAACTTGTGTCTGGACATGGTGTGCCTGGACATGGTGTGCCTGGACATGGTGTGCCTGGACATGGTGTGTCTGGACATGGTGTGCCTGGACATGGTGTGCCTGGACATGGTGTGCCTGGACATGGTGTGTCTGGACATGGTGTGTCTGGACATGGTGTGCCTGCCTGGACATGGTGTGCCTGCCTGGACATGGTGTGCCTGCCTGACATGGTGTGCCTGCCTGGACATGGTGTGCCTGCCTGGACATGGTGTGCCTGCCTGGACATGGTGTGCCTGCCTGGACATGGTGCATCTGGACATGGTGTGCCTGCCTGGACATGGTGCATCTGGACATGGTGTGCCTGGACATGGTGCGTCTGGACATGGTGTGCCTGCCTGGACATGGTGTGCCTGCCTGGACATGGTGTGCCTGCCTGGACATGGTGTGCCTGCCTGGACATGGTGTGCCTGGACATGGTGTGCTGCCTGGACATGGTGTGCCTGCCTGGACATGGTGTGTCTGGACATGGTCCTGGACATGGTGCGTCTGCCTGGACATGGTGTGCCTGGACATGGTGCGTCTGCCTGGACATGGTGTGCTGCCTGGACATGGTGTGCCTGCCTGGACATGGTGTGCCTGCTGGACATGGTGCGTCTGCCTGGACATGGTGTGCCTGCCTGGACATGGTGCGCCTGCCTGGACATGGTGTGCCTGCCTGGACATGGTGTGCCTGCCTGGACATGGTGTGCCTGCCTGGACATGGTGCGTCTGCCTGGACATGGTGTGCCTGGACATGGTGCGTCTGCCTGGACATGGTGTGCCTGCCTGGACATGGTGCATCTGGACATGGTGTGCCTGCCTGGACATGGTGTGCCTGCCTGGACATGGTGTGCCTGCCTGGACATGGTGTGCCTGCCTGGACATGGTGTGCCTGCCTGGTGCCTGGACATGGTGTGTCTGGACATTGTGCGTCTGGACATTGTGCGTCTGGACATTGTGCGTCTGGACATGGTGTGCCTGGACATGTGTGCCTGGACATTGTGCGTCTGGACATTGTGTGCCTGGACATTGTGTGCCTGGACATTGTGTGCCTGGACATGGTGTGCCTGGACATGGTGTGCCTGGACATGGTGTGCCTGGACATCTGGACATTGTGCGTCTGGACATGGTGTGCCTGCCTGGACATGGTGTGCCTGCCTGGACATGGTGTGCCTGGACATGGTGTGCCTGCCTGGACATGGTGTGCCTGCCTGGACATGGTGTGCCTGCCTGGACATGGTGTGCCTGCCTGGACATGGTGTGCCTGCCTGGACATGGTGCTGCCTGGACATGGTGTGCCTGCCTGGACATGGTGTGCCTGCCTGGACATGGTGTGCCTGCCTGGACATGGTGTGCGTGCTGGACATGGTGTGCCGCCTGGACATGGTGTGCCTGCCTGGACATGGTGTGCCTGGACATGGCCTGGACATGGTGTGGCTGGTCATGGTGCGCCTGGACATTGTGCGTCTGGACATGGTGCGCCTGGACATGGTGTGCCTGGACATGGTGTGTCTGGACATTGTGTGCCTGGACATGGTGTCTGGACATTGTGTGCTTGGACATGGTGTGTCTGGACATGGTGTGTCTGGACATGGTGTGTCTGGACATGGTGTGTCTGGACATTGTGTGCCTGGACATTGTGTGCCTGGACATTGTGTGCCTGGACATGGTGTGTCTATGGTGTGTCTGGACATTGTGTGTCTGGACATGGTGTGTCTGTACATGGTGTGCCTGGACATTGTGTGTGTAACTGGATTGCTATCGCGTTTTAATTGTACAATGATATTGTGAAAAGTATGTATGTCGAATACAATAAAGTTTTAATTTATTGGAAAACCAGTTCGCAGAAATGTTGCTATTGAGCTCTGTTATGATTATTTATTTATGTTTTTTGTTTATTTATTTCCTGCCAGTCGAGGAAGATTGCCTGCATGGGTGTAGCCAAGTTGAAATATTGTTATGTATTTGTAATATTCTGTCCAGTTGTCTGTGTATGTAAAGTGCTATGTAGGATTTACATGCCCTGCAAAAACAATGCAACCCTGTGTTGTTCCAGAGTATCCTGGTTATGTAGAATTTGAATCGTCTTACTAATGTGTTTCGAGTATTTGGTTGTACTGATTTGGACTGATTCCAGTAAACCTGTTTTTTGTTCCCATCTTATTTTGCCGAGTTTTGAGACCAAAATTTCAATCCTGTTTCTGCTTGGCAACTGAAATGATGTTGAACATGATTGTTTTTGCATGCGTCGTACAAGAACAGAAATGTGCGAGCTAAATTATTATACTTGCAAATACTATAAAAAAAATCTATAAGTGAGATGTGCCAATTTTACCGACAAACAGTCCGTATCCAATGAAACGCTGTGTATCTGATGAAACGCTGTGTATCTAATGAAATGTTGTGTATCTGATGAAACACTACGTATCTAATGAAATGTTGTATATCTGATGAAACACTACGTATCGTATGAAATGTTGTGTATCTGATGAAACACTACGTATCTAATGAAATGTTGTGTATCTGATGAAACACTACGTATCTAATGAAATGTTGTGTATCTGATGAAACACTACGTATCGTATGAAATGTTGTGTATCTGATGAAACACTACGTATCGTATGAAATGTTGTGTATCTGATGAAACACTACGTATCGTATGAAATGTTGTGTAGCACCAAAATGCTTGGCTCAGCTTCCATAGCACTTTACAATGAAACATGGAGTAGTCATATTATGATTGAGCTGCCATGTTGTTAAAAACAACACTTTGTATATCGTATATACTGTAGTGAAATCTTAACGTATAGAGTATTTTGGCTGCCCAGTCATTTCACGGTTGGGTGACCACTCAATTGTCGGGACTTAAACTAGTTACACTGCCAGTCCAAAATATGTACCGGTGCAACTCTGCAACACTGACTGGCTTCGGGCGTTCTTGAGATTTTATAATACTATTCATGCATGTATTGTAATGTGGACGGCGTCGCCAACAATTTTATATTAAGAAGTGTTGTATGGCATTTTCAACTTCCACAGTTGTTAAAAAATCTATTAACCTAAATCAAAATTCTTATATAGTATTGTTGGTGGGCAGTGTAATTTTTGTTCGTCATTGTTTAGCATAGAAATCATTGAATATTGGTGCACCAATTGCATTTTATTTTTATTCAGATTACGTAATTTTTTTAGTCTTTAATTGTAATGTATTTTGTATGTTACCTGTATGTGACGATACTGTTGCTCTATACAGTCTCTCTGTATGCTTCCGTAGAATGTTCACCGAGATCGTGTACAGTATGCTTCTGTAGAATGTTCACCGAGATCGTGTACAGTATGCTTCCGTAGAAGCTCACCGAAATCATGTACAATATGCTAATGTAGAAGCTCACCGAGATCATGTACAGTATGCTAATGTAGAAAGCTCACCAAGATCATGTACAGTATGCTTCCGTTGAAGCTCACCGAGATCATGTACAGTTTGCTAATGTAGAAAGCTCACCAAGATCATGTACAGTATGCTTCCGTAGAAAGCTCACCGAGATCATTTCATGATTACATTAAATTTTGCATTTGTCATTAATAAATGATCGAGATTGTTAAAAGTTTTGAAGATGTTGTCGCCAAATGAACTAGTTTTTGTCTCGCCCACATTAATGGAAAGCGAGACTGAGCAGTCGCCTGTACGAGGCTCCGTCAATAATTACATTTAAAAAAAAAAAATCAAATATTTCGAGTCATTTCTCAAAAACTATCGACGTTATTGCAGTGAAAATATGCATCCAATGACTAATTCTCTACATTCACCCGTAGAGTGACTTGAAGTTTTGGCCTAAAATTTCAGAAATTATTTATGTAATAAAAAAACCAAAAAATTAATCAAAAACATCAAATGTTATGTCTTTGAAACTTTGCATACACATCCGAGGACTAATTCTCTGGTCCCGCAGTAAGTCGCTCAAGAGTGATCTTCAACTTTGGACAAAAATAGTCCGTGTCATATCATAATTATGTCTTTGAAACTTTGCATACACATCCGAGGACTAATTCTCTACACCAACAACAATAAGTCCAACCTTACCACTGACCTTGAATTTTGGTTATTCGTTGGAAAGCATAAATGACATTTGTTTCGATTACACTGAACCAACACTTGACAGTCAATCGCGATGTGGCAAGACACCCTAGGGGCTGTGGCCATATCGGTACATTACTATTTGTCAATTACCTCCCTTTGCTGATATCTATTTCCAGAATCAATATACCATAACTCTGTAATTGGTAGTTTAGTAAAGTTACCAGGGCAAATTTGCAATTATTTAGTTTTACATTTCCATTTGAAGTAAAAGAATGTATTTCGAGACTTCTTGATTCATAAAATTTCATCTTTTATAGAAATTAATTATTTTACCGTTTTTAGCCCAAATTCTTCTATCAAACCGCATATGTCTTCTATATAAAAAAAATGCTATTTTTTTAAAGATATTTTTTCAGCACCCATTGCACGTCAAAGCACTGTAACGTCTTGCTTGTGAACTGAGAGGGCGACTTGAGAGTACCAAGTCTCTGAGCTCCCTCATTGTGAGAATATTTTTCATCTGTGATGCAAAAAAACCATACGAGTAGAGGCTGTCAAGAGTACTAGTGTTGAGAATGCAAATTGTGATGCAAGGTTTGGATGTATTATGATTGATAATTACAATTGTTATTTCATCTTACAATATGTACATGCATGTATATATGTATCATTTACAGTGTGTGTGAACAGTATTGGGTAGAAGGTATACAATACTGTAGTAGATCTCTCTCTCTCCTCATTCAATGTTTGTACCTAATTCTATTTGCTACATAAACAGTTGTGAGATTGTTACAAGAGATGCCTGTAATATTCCCACTGCATGGCATTGTATTTAACACTGTCTAAGATATACCTGTAATACATGGTACATTGCATTGTAGTTAACACTGTCTAAGATATATCTGTAATACATTGTATTTAACACTGTCTAAGATATACCTGTAATACATTGTGCGTTGCATTGTATTTAACACTGTCTAAGATATATCTGTAATACATTGTGCATTGCATTGTATTTAACACTGTCTAAGATATATCTGTAATACATTGTGCATTGCATTGTATTTAACACTGTCTAAGATATATCTGTAATACATTGTGCGTTGCATTGTATTTAACACTGTCTAAGATATACCTGTAATACATTGTGCGTTGCATTGTATTTAACACTGTCTAAGATATATCTGTAATACATTGTATTTAACACTGTCTAAGATATACCTGTAATACATTGTGCGTTGCATTGTATTTAACACTGTCTAAGATATACCTGTAATACATTGTGCGTTGCATTGTATTTAACACTGTCTAAGATATATCTGTAATACATTGTGCATTGCATTGTATTTAACACTGTCTAAGATATATCTGTAATACATTGTGCGTTGCATTGTATTTAACACTGTCTAAGATATATCTGTAATACATTGTGCGTTGCATTGTATTTAACACTGTCTAAGATATATCTGTAATACATTGTATTTAACACTGTCTAAGATATACCTGTAATACATTGTGCGTTGCATTGTATTTAACACTGTCTAAGATATACCTGTAATACATTGTGCGTTGTATTGTATTTAACACTGTCTAAGATATATCTGTAATACATTGTGCTTGTTGTATTTAACACTGTCTAAGATATACCTGTAATACATTGTGCATTGCATTGTATTTAACACTGTCTAAGATATATCTGTAATACATTGTATTTAACACTGTCTAAGATATACCTGTAATACATTGTGCGTTGCATTGTATTTAACACTGTCTAAGATATATCTGTAATACATTGTATTTAACACTGTCTAAGATATACCTGTAATACATTGTGCGTTGCATTGTATTTAACACTGTCTAAGATATACCTGTAATACATTGTGCGTTGTATTGTATTTAACACTGTCTAAGATATATCTGTAATACATTGTGCATTGCATTGTATTTAACACTGTCTAAGATATATCTGTAATACATTGTGCATTGCATTGTATTTAACACTGTCTAAGATATATCTGTAATACATTGTGCGTTGCATTGTATTTAACACTGTCTAAGATATACCTGTAATACATTGTGCGTTGCATTGTATTTAACACTGTCTAAGATATACCTGTAATACATTGTGCGTTGCATTGTATTTAACACTGTCTAAGATATACCTGTAATACATTGTGCATTGCATTGTAGTTAACACTGTCTAAGATATACCTGTAATACATTGTGCATTGCATTGTAGTTAACACTGTCTAAGATATATCTGTAATACATTGTGCGTTGCATTGTATTTAACACTGTCTAAGATATACCTGTAATACATTGTGCGTTGCATTGTATTTAACACTGTCTAAGATATATCTGTAATACATTGTATTTAACACTGTCTAAGATATACCTGTAATACATTGTGCGTTGCATTGTATTTAACACTGTCTAAGATATATCTGTAATACATTGTGCGTTGTATTGTATTTAACACTGTCTAAGATATACCTGTAATACATGGTGCATTGCATTGTAGTTAACACTGTCTAAGATATACCTGTAATACATTGTGCATTGCATTGTAGTTAACACTGTCTAAGATATATCTGTAATACATTGTATTTAACACTGTCTAAGATATACCTGTAATACATTGTGCGTTGCATTGTATTTAACACTGTCTAAGATATATCTGTAATACATTGTATTTAACACTGTCTAAGATATACCTGTAATACATTGTGCGTTGCATTGTATTTAACACTGTCTAAGATATACCTGTAATACATTGTGCGTTGTATTGTATTTAACACTGTCTAAGATATATCTGTAATACATTGTGCGTTGTATTGTATTTAACACTGTCTAAGATATACCTGTAATACATTGTGCGTTGCATTGTATTTAACACTGTCTAAGATATATCTGTAATACATTGTGCATTGCATTGTATTTAACACTGTCTTAAGATATACCTGTAATACATTGTGCGTTGCATTGTATTTAACACTGTCTTAAGATATATCTGTAATACATTGTGCGTTGCATTGTATTTAACACTGTCTAAGATATATCTGTAATACATGGTGCATTGCATTGTATTTAACACTGTCTAAGATATATCTGTAATACATTGTGCATTGCATTGTATTTAACACTGTCTAAGATATATCTGTAATACATTGTGCATTGCATTGTATTTAACACTGTCTAAGATATATCTGTAATACATTGTGCATTGCATTGTATTTAACACTGTCAGATATATCTGTAATACATTGTGCATTGCATTGTATTTAACATTGTCTAAGATATATCTGTAATACATATTGCATTGTATTTAACAGTCTAAGATATATCTGTAATACATTGTGCGTTGCATTGTATTTAACACTGTCTAAGATATACCTGTAATACATTGTGCGTTTCATTGTATTTAACACTGTCTAAGATATATCTGTAATACATTGTGCATTGCATTGTATTTAACACTGTCTAAGATATATCTGTAATACATTGTGCGTTGCATTGTATTTAACACTGTCTAAGATATACCTGTAATACATTGTGCGTTGCATTGTATTTAACACTGTCTAAGATATATCTGTAATACATTGTGCATTGCATTGTATTTAACACTGTCAGATATATCTGTAATACATTGTGCATTGCATTGTATTTAACATTGTCTAAGATATATCTGTAATACATTGTGCGTTGTATTTAACACTGTCTAAGATATACCTGTAATACATTGTGCATTGCATTGTAGTTAACACTGTCTAAGATATATCTGTAATACATTGTGCGTTGCATTGTATTTAACACTGTCTAAGATATACCTGTAATACATTGTGCGTTGTATTTAACACTGTCTAAGATATATCTGTAATACATTGTGCATTGCATTGTATTTAACACTGTCAGATATATCTGTAATACATTGTGCATTGCATTGTATTTAACATTGTCTAAGATATATCTGTAATACATTGTGCGTTGTATTTAACACTGTCTAAGATATACCTGTAATACATTGTGCATTGCATTGTAGTTAACACTGTCTAAGATATATCTGTAATACATTGTGCGTTGCATTGTATTTAACACTGTCTAAGATATACCTGTAATACATTGTGCGTTGCATTGTATTTAACACTGTCTAAGATATATCTGTAATACATTGTGTGTTGTATTTAACACTGTCTAAGATATATCTGTAATACATTGTGTGTTGTATTTAACACTGTCTAAGATATATCTGTAATACATGGTGCATTGCATTGTATTTAACACTGTAAGATATATCTGTAATACATTGTGCGTTGTATTTAACACTGTCTAAGATATACCTGTAATACACTGTGCGTTTTGTGAACATAAGATAAACTGTTACTCAATAAACTGATGTTTTAACTACCATTTTACACACGTCTCTACATAAATACATCCTTTTCTGTAATTCATTTGGACGAGTTTATGTACTAATACTTCAAATTGAATAGTTGATATTAATGGAAGAACGATGGTGGCAGGAATTTGAGATATTGTGTGCTAAATCTGAATAATTGAAATCGCTATCATGATAATTGACAAATGTTAATTTGGGACAGCATGTCTGTTCAAACAGATTTGGCACAACTGCACTTTCATGACTAAAGAGATCACTAATGTTGTAGGCCAACATGGGTCAGTCTTGTAGCCCCGGCATGAAATTACTGATGACCTGAAATAGGCCGTACAGCTTCAGTTCGTCATATATGTATGCACAGAACTTGCAATATTTCATTGTATGCAATGATTTGTTATATAGAATCAGAAGTCTATTTTTCACAAATTACTTCATGTTGCAGCGCAACAATCGACAGATTACAACTAGGTGCGAGTTGAAAATTAGATGGGGGCCTCCGTGGTTTAATGGATACGATGGGGCCTTCCGTGGTTTAATGGATACGATGGGGCCTTCCGTGGTTTAATGGTTACGATGGGGCCTTCCGTGGTTTAATGGTTACGATGGGGCCTTCCGTGGTTTAATGGATATGATGGGGCCCTCCGTGGTTTAATGGATACGATGGGGCCTTCCGTGGTTTAATGGATACGATGGGGCCTTCCGTGGTTTAATGGATATGATGGGGCCCTCCGTGGTTTAATGGATACGATGGGGCCCTCCGTGGTTTAATGGATACGATGGGGCCCTCCGTGGTTTAATGGTTACGATGGGGCCCTCCATGGTTTAATGGATATGATGGGGCCCTCCGTGGTTTAATGGATACGATGGGGCCCTCCGTGGTTTAATGGTTACGATGGGGCCCTCCGTGGTTTAATGGATATGATGGGGCCCTCCGTGGTTTAATGGATACGATGGGGCCCTCCGTGGTTTAATGGATATGATGGGGCCCTCCGTGGTTTAATGGATATGATGGGGCCCTCCGTGGTTTAATGGATATGATGGGGCCCTCCGTGGTTTAATGGATATGATGAGGCCCTCCGTGGTTTAATGGATACGATGGGGCCCTCCGTGGTTTAATGGTTACGATGGGGCTCTCCGTGGTTTAATGGATACGATGGGGCCCTCCGTGGTTTAATGGATACGATGGGGCCCTCCGTGGTTTAATGGATATGATGGGGCCCTCCGTGGTTTAATGGATATGATGGGGGCCCTCCGTGGTTTAATGGATATGATTGGGCCCTCCGTAGTTTAATGGATACGATGGGGCCATTCGTAGTTTAATAGATACAGAGTTCAATTTTTAAGCGAGAGGTTGCGAATAATACTCATCAGAATCACGGTGGTTATGTCCTTGGGCAAGATGTTTAAATATACCGTCTCTTCTCTCACCGTCGTGGCGATGGATTCTATCAGGAATGAGGTATTGAGAGTGATTAATCTATTGTTGCATAGACTTGTTTCGAAATCGAGCTAAAATAAATTTGTTTATGTCAAAATGAGAAGCACTTGCTCATATTGTACAAGATAATAGGAATAAATAAGACTAGGCTAGTAACATGATGGGTAAAGTGACCAGTCATATGCAGGAACATACTTCAGGACAATACATTATTTTTACGATGCTTAACAGATGTATATTCAGTCCTGTTGCTCTGATAATTCCAACTTTTGAAGACCATTGCCACCTTTACAACACTTTTGAAGACCATTGCCACCTTTACAACACTTTTGAAGACCATTGCCACCTTTACAAAACTTTTGAAGACCATTGCCACCGTTACAACACTTTTGAAGACCATTGCCACCTTTACAACACTTTTGAAGACCTTTGCCACCTTTACAACAACGAATTCGAACCAACAGCCAGTTAGTTTCTATGCCAGTGGTTACTGTACATGTGTATGCATGATCTCTGAGTATATCGACTATTCCTGGCCGTCAGCTAACACAAATATATACCCATTTTTGTTGGGTACAGTAATACCGTGCTTACAGTTCTATCATTTTGGAAGTCCAGCAGTACTGTTATTTTGTGTCTTGTATAATTTATTGACCATGAAATGTAACGCACATGTTGTGGATGCGTTTTCTATGCAGGTACTTCCAGTGTGTTTGTATTGATCATGTCCTGTGTCTCCAATGATATAAACATTTGAAAAGCTCACCAACTTGTTATTTGTTTGTGTAACTACAGTCAAACCTGTCTTATGCAGCCACCTAAGGGAATCACAGAAAGGGACCACTAACGCAGGTTTGACTGTAATTAAAGAACAAGGTTTGTCCTCGCTGCCGGAGATAATAGATGTTGGGGGAAATGTTGCTAATGATCTTGTTTTGCATTCAAACTATGCACAACTGTCCATACAGAACCAGTTCTCTCTGTGTATATTTATCAATGCTCAATTCTGTTCCGTTTTTTACCTTTAAAACACTTGTGAGACTGAATTTGTTACGCAATTTTGACCACACCCGAGTGCTGTTATGTAAACATCTGGTTACAAGACCCGAGTGCTGCTATGTAAACATCTCTGGTTACAAGGCCCGAGTGCTGCTATGTAAACATCTCTGGTTACACGGCCCGAGTGCTGTTATGTAAACATCTCTGGTTACAAGGCCCGAGTGCTGCTATGTAAACATCTCTGGTTACAAGGCCCGAGTGCTGTTATGTAAACATCTGGTTACAAGGCCCTAGTGCTGCTATGTAAACATCTGGTTACAAGGCCCGGGTGCTGCTATGTAAACATCTCTGGTTATAAGGCCCGAGTGCTGCTATGTAAACATATCTGGTTACAAGGCCCGGGTGCTGCTATGTAAACTTCTCTGGTTACAAGGCCCGAGTGCTGCTATGTAAACATCTCTGGTTACAAGGCCCGAGTGCTGCTATGTAAACATCTGGTTACAAGGCCCGGGTGCTGCTATGTAAACATCTCTGGTTACAAGGCCCGAGTGCTGCTATGTAAACATCTCTGGTTACAAGGCCCGAGTGCGGTTATGTAAACATCTCTGGTTACAAGGCCCGAGTGCTGCTATGTAAACATCTCTGGTTACAAGGCCCGGGTACTGCTATGTAAAATCTCTGGTTACAAGGCCCGAGTGCTGTTATGTAAACATCTCTGGTTACAAGGCCGAGTGCTGCTATGTAAACATCTCTGGTTACAAGGCCCTAGTGCTGTTATGTAAACATCTCTGGTTACAAGGCCCGAGTGCTGCTATGTAAACATCTCTGGTTACAAGGCCCAAGTGCTGCTATGTAAACATCTCTGGTTACAAGGCCCGAGTGCTGCTATGTAAACATCTCTGGTTACAAGGCCCGAGTGCTGCTATGTAAACATCTCTGGTTACAAGGCCCGAGTGCTGCTATGTAAACATATGGTTACAAGGCCCGAGTGCTGCTATGTAAACATCTCTGGTTACAAGGCCCGAGTGCTGCTATGTAAACATCTCTGGTTACAAGGCCCGAGTGCTGTTATGTAAACATCTCTGGTTACAAGGCCCGAGTGCTGTTATGTAAACATCTCTGGTTACAAACCACAAGGATACATACAAAGGAACAAGAAAGATTCAGATATTAAATGTATTGCACAGTTATACAAACACCATTATTGGATAATAATTTTAGATCCAATTCATAGTATTTTACAAAGTCTAAGCTGAACCATAAAAGATGTTTCATGAGACCAACACCTATCTATAAGTATCTTACACAATTATATAAAAGAAAACATCATTTCCATAACTAACTATTTCTTATGTAATATTACTGTTCAGAAATACCCAAACTTCAATCAGTAAGATTTCTTATGTTTTAAACTTAAAGCGTATTTATGAATATGGGCTCTGGCCTTTATTCCCAGATGTGAACACAATTTGTCCCAATGCAACTGTTGCCCAGTCAGTTCATAATCACAGGATCATTCATCACTTCAATGCGTCATTGTTCATGTTGCCAGGAATATGCACCATATTACACGCGTCACCACTAAGCCCAAGTCGCACCACTCTACCTGAAAATATCATATTAATATAGATCAAAAATTGACTTTAACAACATTGCCACCATCACTGCTATAGACAGTTTCATGACTGTCACACAGACCGATTCACAGACAACATTTGGCCGATTCACCAACAACATTTGGCCGATTCACAGACAACATTTGGCCGATTCACAGACACCATTTGGCCGTTTCACAGACAACATATGGCCGATTCACAGACAACATTTGGCCAATTCACAGACAACATTTGGCTGATTCACAGACACCATTTGGCCGTTTCACAGACAACATATGGCCGATTCACAGACAACATTTGGCCGATTCACAGACAACATTTGGCCGATTCACAGACAACATTTGGCCATTTCACAGACAACATATGGCCGATTCACAGACAACATTTGGCAGAATTACATTGGTGCAGGTTTTAGGGATAGCAAAACACTTCATAATTTACCTAAAGCTTACACACCATACCACCTCAATTTGTTGAGTTTGAAGTATTGCCAGTTAAACTCACCATTTCATCTCCATCGGCTGTATTTCATTCATGCATCATAGATATCACAGTATTGTTAAATGTTCTGAAAGATATATAACACAGTATTGTAATATAATAATATACCAACTACTGGCCTAAGCCTTTGCATGATGAGTAAATAAAATCGCATTTGCAAACAACATAGATCCAGATCACGCCGCGTCTGATCAGGATCTATGTTATTTGCTATTCAGCCAAGTGTTTTAGCTCCACTATCTGAATAGCAAATGGCATAGAGTCTGATCAGATGGCATGTTCTGTGCCGTCTGATCTGGCTCTATGCTGTTTGCAAAAGTGATTTTATCTGCTGCGTGCAAAGGGTTAAATACACTGTGGAATTCCTTCATGTGAGGAGGCTTGGTTCAGTGGTTCTACCTGGATGTTCAGTGGGGCACCTTGAGTCTTCCTCCTTCAATAAAGGATGGAGGGTCGCCCATAAAATACTGTTCAGTGGGGCACCTTGAGTCTTCCTCCTTCAATAAAGGATGGAGGGTCGCCCATAAAATACTGTTCAGTGGGGCACCTCGAGTCTTCCTCCTTCAATAAAGGATGGAGGGTCGCCCATAAAATACTGTTCAGTGGGGCACCTTGAGTCTTCCTCCTTCAATAAAGGATGGAGGGTCGCCCATAAAATACTGTTCAGTGGGGCACCTTGAGTCTTCCTCCTTCAATAAGGGATGGAGGGTCGCCATGTACTATCAGTGTAACAATAAACCCATGATGAGGATAATTAAGTTTATTTATCCTCGCCGCCAGCGAACCATGTGGGCGAGCATTCTCAGAAGATTTTAATCTTGTATCGATTGTTCGTGAAGTGTCTGTACAGTTGTAGAGTGTTGCCTTGTAGTATGATGATCTTGAAGTATTCCATGATAAAACAACAACTGGAGGAGGCATCTCTATAAAACAGCGGTGGTTAAGAGTGTGCCCCTTGTTGCAAGGTCGACAACCAGTAGATCCCAAAACCCAACGCTGCTGCTCCATCGAGATGTGCCCCGATCGTGATGTGCACGCCGTAAGGAGATCGGCCAGGAAACCCACAACAAATTGGTAATATAACAATGTTCAAACACCAATAATTACAACTTCTTGCAATATCACGATTCTGATTGGCTGATTCAGCTCATGTGATCGCCGTTCATAACCCAATGAATTGTAAATTTATTATGTTGTCATTAATATTCATAGCGGACTACTTTTTGTATGGTGTGACGAATAAAAAGGTTAATACAAGTTGGACTGCAAACTCACTTTGAAGTTACGCTCTCTCCAGGAATGTAAAAGGGGCTACACAGCATATCAACATAGGCACCATGTAGTTTCCTAAACATCTGAAATAAATATAATATTAATACAAACAGTTTGACAAAATTATCACACAACATGTGCACAATCAAACATGCACACTATTTAAAGTGACATTATATTGGAATAAAGGAGAAAGCATCAGATATTTAAGCAATATAATTTCATAATCATGAATACGACTGTCTTTTTAAAAAATCCAAATATTCACACATATAAACAATCAAATAAATATAACATCGTCGCTTCCCGTCTTATAAGTGAGTGCTAAAAAAAACGAAACAAAAAACAATGTTTTTTCCTTCAATGTGTTAACCCTTTCCCTCATAGAAGCCAGGGATCATTCTAGAGGGCGATGTGTGCGAAATAGTCGCCCTAGGGACCCTGACTTCTCCCTAAAAAAAAATTATTTTTTGGTTTTTACGATTTTCAAACAAAACTTTGTCTAGTAAGATACACTGGCCCATTATAAAGCACTCCTTCTATTCAAATGTTGTATTTAATGGTTGTACTGTGCATTTTAACCCTATTTTGGATAAGTATATTAAAGAACACCATTTAAGGAAGCAATCGCGCGCTTTCTCACTTCTTACAGCCCGGACCTATATTAGGCTCAAGCAACGCCCATGCTTGCCTTCAAGTACAGCTGCCAGAAGCTTTCTCTCCGCAGGCATTCAGACTTGAAAGCCATAGAGCTGTCATATCTGCTATCTGTTTCAGGCTTCGATTGGCTCAGCTTTGCATAGCAATTAGGAAATTGATAGGCCTTTACATGAATAAACAAAAATACCCAGTTCAATTGTGACTTGTCACAACCAAGTACATTGGCTACATACAGTAAAGATAGAGGATTGTGACACATCAAATACTAATTGTGTTCTATCATTTGATTCATTTCAGATAACCGTGGTCATTGTTTCACAACAGAGATAAATAAATAGTTGTTTAACAAATAGACAGCGTTCTTATCTATGACCACAGTTCAACTGTGACTGCTCAACGATGCCTGCTGTAGCCTGCCTGATCCCCGGTTGTACCTATATCACGTGACACTGCTATCATGGCTGCCCTCATCACTGCTCATAGTGCTACACACACCGGGAAACTGTCACTGCCGCCAAGGTTGAAAAAGCGAAGCGGCCTGCCTGCTCATTGAAAGATAATACAACTTACGCTCCTAATTTCGTTGTCCCGTAATGCTGTGTTGCATGATTCTACTACAATGACAAACTTGATCTTTGTATTTGTAACATAACCATATCTGCTTACAGTTAAGGATCCAGTAATGAAATCTGCCAATCTAAAATATAATCTGATCGTGGGTCAGGCATAGCATACCAGTAACACTGTATAGAATTCACCATACGGTACCTATATATAGTATATAAACCCTTAACCTTTTCAACACCACAGACCTCTAAATAGGCTTACAAAAAGTGTAGATCCAGGATTCAGGATCTGCACTTTTTGCCAGTGATATGACTATTTTTAGACATAATTACCCATTTTGATAAATGAACTTGTCCAAATGTGATTTTCTGATTCATTTATTGGTTTATGAATATCATGGACCAGTCCATGTGAGTTACTTGGTGTTGAATGGGTTAAATACCTATACTGGACTTTTTTTTCTTTCACAGATGGATCTGTAGTCCAGTGGTAACACGCTGGACTGGTAATCCAGGGATCGCAGGTTCGATCCCCCGTCTGACCCTAATAAAATTAACAGTCTTTCAGATGGGACGTTAAACCAAGGTCTCATGTCGGTGCTTTACACCGTGCACGTAAAAGAACCAGAGGAGATTCTAGAATTGATCTCTGTCTGTATCATGCACTATCCTCCAAAATAACTTATCTCTTCAGGAGACGTCGCTCATATGGGCAACCGGTAGCGACGATAAATAAACGTAAAACATACATACCTACCGGACTTTTTTTGTCCGCCTCCGTGGTCGAGTGGTTACAGTCACAGACTTATATACCACTGTAATCTATCATCACTGATGGTCACGGGTTCGAGCCTCACTCAGATCGTGTCTCTTTATATGAAAAAGTTGGCAGTTTGTTACGGAGGTTGGTGCACCCAAGTACTGGTTAACCGCTGGAGCCTGCCCAAGAAAGGTGTTGTTAGGTAAACTGCATGTCGCTCAAATGGGCAACCGGTAATGAAGTTAAAACATTTTAGACGACACATTATATATATCGAGTGTGGCAAGGAAAGAGCTGTCTCTAAAGAACTTGTGACTCCACCCATATTTGCTTACTTTGTATATATAGTATTTGGATTTTGTGTCATAATACAGACGGATATATAGTCCAGTGGTAACACGCTGGACTGGTAATCCAGGGATCACAGGTTCAATCCCCCGTCTGACCCTAATAAAATTAACAGTCTTTCAGATGGGACGTTAAACTGAGGTCTTGTGTCGGTGCTTTACACCGTGCACGTAAAAGAACCAGAGGAGACTCTGGAATGGGTCTCTCTCTGTATCATTGCACTATCCTCCAAAAATCTAAAATGACTAATCTCTTCAGGAGGCGTCGCTCATATGGGTAACCGGTAGCGACGATAAATAAACGTAAAACACAAATGTCATAATAGAGCAAAATAAAATATAAACTAAACAATAATTTTATGTATTGTGCTTTACACAGGGACAAAAAGTTAACAACACTGATGTCCTCAAAAGATCGGAATATGTAAGGTTAATTTACAAGCATCACACTCTCTCAGGCCTGTACAATAAACATCACACTGTACAGCATCCATCCCTTCTCTCTCAGGCCTGTACAATAAATATTCAAAATAACGCGCAACCTAATACCATGGGTGCTATAAGGGATACACTTTGTAGTCTTCCGTTGGATAAAGTAAGCCGAGGTAGAGCTCTCGAAGCTCATTGACAGTCTTCCCGGAGGAGGATATCTTCTCTTCAATCACATCGAGGGATGTATGTACTGTGTAGTAAAACTTCAACTCACTGTCAGCTGATGCTGCTTTAATGTACAGCGGGTAGTTCTAAGAAAGGAAAACATGAAACATGTTAACACTAGGTTTCCCAGGTATATGTGTGCGAAATTAGAGACTCCGATCCATTATCATTTAGTCATGAATTTATATGCAATGTTAACCCATTCAACACCAAGTAAATTTAATAGTCCATGTCAGTTACTAACTTACTTACCTGCTAGTGGTTGATTAAAAGTAAAAAACTATAATAAAAATGTTGTTTGTTGTTGTATGTTCCGTTATAGTAACACCATCCAGGGCCTCTCAGAAATACCTCGAGAATAGGGTAACCTCAAATGAATATTGTAGACAAAGATGGCTGTCTTCTGAGGCTTGTCACATGGAAAATAATCATTTTTTTTTTACTGGAAGCACATCTTATGACAACTCCATGAAGACAAAAATATATTTGGAAGATCTGATGAAAGTCTTAGTACCTTGAGAACTAGGACCACCATCCTACTGGTTTATATACTTTCCTTATGTAGGTAAATAATTATTGATTGGAAGCCGGTATAGCATGTTCACTTCCTGACCAGTTGTGAAAGTGTGTGTTTTACGTTTATTTAATGTCGCTACCGGTTGCCCATATGAGCGACGCCTCCTGTATGTATGTTCCTTTAATGTCAAATCCCTCGCTGGGACTTAGACATGTTTTCCTTGGCAGGCTTAGCCGACCTAAGCGATTAAGCAGTACTAAGCAATGTGTGTGAGGTGCCTTGCTCAATGACACTACATACGTGTCCTGACCGAGTATTGAACCCGGGACCGTTCGATTCAAAATCCGACGCTCTACCACTGGACCACGGACGCCACACATTTTTCTGAAGAGAATAGTAATTTTAGATTTTTGGAGGATAGAATGATACAGACAGAGACCCATTCCAGAGTCTCCTCTGGTTCTTTTTGTGCATGGTGTAAAGCACCGACATGAGACCTCGGTTTAAAGTCCCATCTTAAAGAGTGTTAATTAATTAGGGTCAGACGGGAGATCTCTGGATTACCAGCTGTAGCTGTCGCAATCGAACTAAAAGTAATATAAATTTGTAAATATTTATCTTCATTGGTGATTTTCGATTTATTATCACAGGTCAGGAAATTCTGTGAATTTGTAACATTCAATTGAGTGGCTACTATTGAACCTCTGCCGTAAAAAATAAGTAAATACTATCGTTATGTAGGCAAATAATTACCTCTTTTGCGATTACAGCTACGCACACCGCCATCTTGGGTATTCTATCGGAGCGTCCAATCACATTATAGTACATTTAGGAAAAACCCGATGTTTGGTTCTCCTTTTAATGGAACAACTGTATATACAATGCTGTGAGCCAGACACTAACTTAATCACACGTGACCAGTGCGAGCTCGCGCCATTTTGGCTGAATTGCAACACACAAAAGCGGGTTTGCCGACAATGGCAAACATCCACGTTGATAAAGACGCATACTGGCGTAGAATCAAGTCATTATACACAGCATGGAATGTAAGTATTTGATCAGTACATATCTGAATATACGGCCATGTAGTAAACACCAGCTGTTGGACACTTCCACCCAAATACATCTCGACCCCAGAACATCTCGACCCTATAATCCGAAGACAACTCGACCCCAGGACATCTCGAACCAAACTATCAGTAATACTCGTTAGCTCTAATGCAGGTTGTTTATTAGTGTATTTGTGATGGTTTTAAATGTTTAATTTACACCTAAAATATCATTTGAACTTGTTGATTTTACATGTATCGTAGATTCTCATAAGTCGGGAATTCATTAAAAGTTGTGGAATTGTCGCTCATGATACAGAGCATGAAGCTTAGCTTTTATAATGTCAAAAAGGATATTGTTTTAGTTTATTGCAGGTTTGATATATAGTAGTTTGAGGAGGCATGTTTATATAGGGTGCTGGTCAAAACGTACCCAAGTCAAAACGTACCCATTCTTTGGTCAAAACGTACCCATTCTTTGGTCAAAACGTACCCGCATTTTAATTCAAAACGTACCCAACTATAAGTCAAAACGTACCCATTTGGTCAAAACGTACCCACTCAAGAAGTAAAACGTACCCAAATAGATTGTCAAATATATCATTAATATATTTTGCATTGACTAGACTACTAATTCACGAGAATGAAGTGGTATGTCATTGTCCAGACACAATGGAATGCGGGATTTGAGCAGCGTTTTCTAGGGGTGGTGGTCATTTCGGCCCATATTTTTGTGGTCATTTCGGCCCATATTTGTGGTCATTTTGGCCA